>BPWL01000005.1:3000000-3262617 GCA_020884735.1 Clathrus columnatus
GACGTTAATCTCCACTCCGGCATTCAAATGCCGAAAGGTATAAAAAAGATATTTCCAGCACGACCTGTGTGATGTTTGAATTTGATCGACCCCCGTTCTCGTTCGTCCTTCATTGACAAAAAAAAGTCTTTATTCATGAAACTATTTCTCTTACTCCTCACTTCAATTCAACGTACGCAAACTTATTTTTGATTCTGATTTTCATTTCTTATATTTGTCCTTCAGAAGCGTACAGTCAACAAACAATAACATCGGTATATTTCCCCACAGTCCAGACCTCCCCTCAGCCAGGTCTATTCTTGAATGGGAAAGTCCTGGGTGATGCGAATGGTACAACGACTTACGAATTGGCTTTGGGTTCAACGAACACGACGTTTGCTGTTTTGTTTCCCATTAAACCTACATGCAAGTACCAACTTAGGCTTTAGCTCTAACCTCATATCTTTACTAACACCTGACACAGTGACATTACTCGAAGCCACAAATACCGCACGTCTGTCCGGTCAATATGACCGCGGCGACTCAGGAGGAGCTGTTGGAGTAAACCTCATGGTTGATTGTACTGTAACAGGAAACGTGTCCGACTGTCATGAGCTCGATTCAGTATTGGTAAACGGGACTTTACAAAGTACTGAGTCATTTCATTTCACGGAGGACTTTGGTGTGAAGTTTCCTGTTACTCTTGTAACTAATCTTCCATCAACGACAACGACAACGACACCTACTAGTATTTCGCACTCTCCGTCGTCGACAACGTCAACTTCACCATCAGGAGGTGCACCTGCTACTCCTCCCGGTTCATCACCCACTGCCAGTGAGACTTCAAATAACGCCTCTCACTACCCTTATACACTATCGGTCTTATTGTGTATACTTCCAATCATCGCACTCTCGATGTTACTGTAAATTCTGTTGGATGTAATGAAATACAAAAGTCATTGTACTGAGTTCACTTAGAAGGGCGAGCTATGCCTTAGTAGACGATTTTATGAACTTTGGAATACAAGCGGATCATTTGAAGTGGGTAGTAGAGAAGCTTTTCAGGTAGCGTGACTGTCGTGAGACCTCTAACTTGCGGCCCAGACCGGCAAGGCAATACCAAACTCTAATGACCAAAAAATAACACTATACACGACGAGAAACCGTCTTCGCAATAATCAGAATCAGGCCGTTTGTGTTCTCAATCCAGTAATCGAACAAATCGGTGAGGCATCTCCCAACAGCTAAATGGTAATGTATGCGATCCAACCTTAGTCCAGCCTTCGGACGTAATTATTAATATTTTTGCACAGTTTCATTCCTCGGGCATCGGCGCCAGTGGCCCATGAAAAAATGAACCCGACCCTGAGGGGAGTCAAAAGAGTACAAAAGGATGGATTGAATTCACCATGTTGCCTCCCACTCACTTAATACCCCTAATTACTATATAACTCTTTTTAATACTTCTTCCTCATAAATCACCATGCAATTAACGAAACTATCTATTCTCATTTATTTGATCACATTTATGAAATGTAAGTGAGGAATATTATTAATATTTCTTATTGAACCTAACCTTTTCTCCTTCCTTCCTTGATAAATAAAGATGTTTCTCCCGAGTCAATCACATCTGTTTATATTCCCACTGTGATAAATACCCCCGGCCAAGTTGTGAATGGTTTAATAGTCAACTCCGAGAATACAACCACGACTTGGGAGTTATTCGTGGGTCCTACCACAACTACGGATCCCACTTTAACACGTAAGGACAAATTCTATCTTCCATTTACCAAATAAACTTTGATAACGCTTTCCCTTTTCTTCAAGTTACACTTATCGAAGCCGTTTCCACGGCACATCTTTTCAACGAGGGTTTGGTAGACAGTGGTTTAACCGTTACCAATGATATTCAATGTACCATAAATGGCCTATCCTTTTGTACAATATCCGAGGCAGTTTTTCAGGGTACAACCACCCTCTCATCCCTCTCGCTAACTACCAGTGAATTTTCAAACCTTTTAACGGTTACACTTATTACCACTCCACCCTCACCTCAGGCAACCGCGACCTCTTCATCTTCGCCTGATTCAGGTCCATCTCCATCCCCGTTCCCGGTTCCGGTTTCAGCTCCTTCCCCATCCATTTCGAAATCACGATCCTCTTCAGCTCCCGTTTCATCACCGACAACAACCCCATCCGTCAACTCGGCAAATTATCTTACAATCTCAGCATTACTCTGTGCTGCCCTCCCGATTATAACTCTTTTGATGTTATTTTAGGAATACACGTGAACGTTGTTATATGTCATTTTTTTCTTTCTTCTTCACTTCGGCTCTTCCCTCTTTGTTGCATAGGTTGTACGAACCCGAGAATAAGAATCATAGCGTTTTTTTTCCGCGAAATTGCTCGGAGTTCATTCTAATGTCTAGACCTTTCAGGGAAAAACGAGTGTTATGTCTTGCGGTCATGCGTGGCCGGATGGTCGAGTCGAAGGCGTGGACATCGCAAGGAAGCAACGGCACTATTGAAGTGTAGAAAACCCATATTCTAAGGCAATGTCAGTATAGCTTTCTAAGATATAATAAGACAAGAAGGTGGAATGTAAACCGGTGGCCTTGTTCCAACTTGAAATCCTCGGACCATCAAAGCCAAGTAAATAAATTATTCCTCGGAGATAAAAAAAAATCAATCAGACCCTGCACTAAAGCCGAAAAGTGTATAAAATACGTGTCAATTGAGATAAACCCTCATACCCTCTTTATTATCATACACATACGAACCTTTAAAGTAATCTTTCTCTCTAAAAAATCCCCCCAAAGTGATGCAATCTTTCACAACATTATCTTGCTTCGTCTATTTAGTTATTTTGGCGAAACGTAAGTACTGAGTGTGATATTCAAAACAAAATATTCCTCACGTTTTTCCCTTTAAAAAAAAGTCGTTTCAAGTCAATCTACCACATCGCTTTATGTACCCGGCGTTTCAGATTCTGATGGTGCCAGTGATGGTGGATCTGTGGTTGGTAGTATCGTCGGTTCTCAGAGTGGAACAACGACCTGGGCGCTAGTGTTGATTCAAAACAACTCGTCAGCAGCTGGTTTTATTCCTGCTACCCCAACTCGTAGGTGGTATACTTCTTGAATTACTGACCTATATAACCTTGCCTCCTTTGAATTCTTAGTAACCTTCCTTCAAGCTTCTGCGACGGCTCACGTCTTCGGGACATTCCAGCTCGACGAGGAAACAAACGGGAGCATCGATGTTCAATGCAGCATCAACGGGGATGTAGCCGATTGTACAGAAACCGACGCACAATTGCATGGTACTTCCACGTTTACAACTCGAGCAGAAACATTCAGTGAATCCCCCACTCCCATTGCTATCACGGTCGTCAGCACTTTGCCTCCACCTACGCCTGCTCCCTCTCCATCAGGTGATGCTTCGACTCCAACTCCAACTCCTTCACAAACTCCTTCAAGTTCCCCCTCACCAACATCTACGAGTCCGGGTTCTTCAACAACCAATACGCCAAACAGTGACAATGGTGCGGCTTACCGTTCCATTTCAGCTTTGTTATATGCTGTTTCTATTATCATTCTTTCGATAATATTAGTTTAGGTCCAGAAAAGTTGACAGTAGACCGATTGGGTCTTTATTACTTAAAATTGTTCAGTGCACTCGGTCTTTTTATAAATTTATATAGCGTAAATTATTATGAGTGAAACGAAACTGACGACGGAAATAATTATGTGAAACCGTCATGTGCATATGAAATTATATTCTCTTGCTTGATGAACCATCCTCTACAAGTGTCAAAGTGATGGGATGTAAGTGTCTTGTCTGGTGTAAACACCGATGAACGCAACATCTTATACCACATCAGTGAAATCCTCTTGTATTAGGTATTCCTCGACTTCCACTTTTCTAACATATTCAACCTCCTCTTTCCCAAGCGATTTGCCTTGATCGTATTAATATCACGGTGATGATACTTTCTAAGATGTCTTGTTTTATAACCATCCACTCGATAACCTTCCACACAAAACGGTTTTCCGTTCTCAAGAAAGTATTGACAGTCCGGTATATCACATTCATAGCGCGACAATTTCGCTTTTGGAATAGCTATAGCATCTTCCAACTTCAAAGCCCCAGTTTCAACCAGTTTCCACTCCCCCTTCGCATGCACCCCTGCATGACGTGTTTGACTGCGTTTCCCTCCTTCTATCACCTTCCCACATCCTTCATATCTGCACTTCCATATTTCACCAACCTGTTCATACAGACCAAGTTCGTTATCGGTAATCTTTGAAATTGGATCTGCTGGAGGGGGGTAGAAAGATGATGTCGAGGTGCTCTTGACTGTTGGATAAGAGTTACTATTCGGGAAAGTCGGTTGGTCTGCGTGTAACGAGTTTGAGTAACCGCCTTGGTATGGCGCCGATGTTGAGTAATAATTGTTGATCGAAGAGAAGGAATTATTATTGGTATTATTGGAAATACCATTCATCAAGGCAGATGTCATACCGGAACCTCCTTCATAAGTATGCATGTTTTGCACAACCTGGGGACCGACCCCAACTGGTACCGTTGAGTATGGGTTCGGCACGGATGCCGATTGAGGCCCATTATTGGGTAA
Organism: Clathrus columnatus; assembly: GCA_020884735.1. Lineage (NCBI taxonomy): Eukaryota > Fungi > Basidiomycota > Agaricomycetes > Phallales > Clathraceae > Clathrus > Clathrus columnatus. Next base: position 3,004,616 of record BPWL01000005.1, read on the forward strand.
GGACCAGAATGGAATCGCATGGTTGGAATATATTGAATCCGCTAGAGGGATATATGTTCCATTAATTAAAACCATGTTTTCAGAAGAAAAAAACCGACAGAAAACACGTACTATTGACTACCCGTGCATTAACATTTCCTAATAAACACAATCATGTCAACTTATCAATACAAACAGAAACAAAAAAATAAAATTAAGTGTCGCGTACCAAATGTTTGGGGATTCTGGTTAACCGCCGTGTTAGTCCTCGGGCCTGGGAACAAGGTCGAGGTGTTAGGGACAAAGTGCTGATAAGCAGGACTATTGACGGTCGACAGGTTTACAGAAACTTCATTCGACTAGAATAATCTGCATCAGTAAAAAATTAGTTTGCCGATGTGCAACGACGTACCCTAATATTCTGGTTTTGAAAGCTAGTATTAACACCGGAACCATCTGTAAAAATGTAATCGGAATGTGGGTAACGATTGGGATATTGTGCCGTGGGTGCTTGTTCTAACCTGGAAGGCTGATTTACACCATAATTCAAAGCATTTTGGACCTTTTATGCAATCGTTTATAAATAAGAACCCAGATATCTTAAACTCTAAGAGTAAGGACTTACTTGTCCGTTCGACCATTGATTCCCGCCCGTACTACCATTATGAGCGTTAGAATTTACATCCCCATTAGACCCACTGAATGACCTGCTCCTGTTGTTGGGTGGTTGATACGACGCCTGGGCCCGTCGCCATGATAAGTCACCTGGACTGTTGACGTTGGGGTTTCTATTCTCAAAAAGCTAATGTGTATGAGCCCATCATCAATAAAATAACGCGGTTGGAAGACATATGGAGTCCACATACAGATGGGAAGTATGCTTGCAACACTTGGAGGGGAATAACCCTCTCTTCATTGAAGCTCGAGATCAGGCCCGCTGGGGCTTGCCAGTTATACTCCCCGAAATTGATCGAGTTTGGATCATCACTATTGGTGGAAAGGTTGCTGTTACTGTTGAACGTCATTGTGGATACGTGTGGACAATCAATTTGAAGCAATAAGAAAAACTTGAAGACCTTCGTCGTTGTTGAAACAAAAACAAAAAAACACAAAGGAAATAGCACCATTTTATAGACTTTCTCGAGGTTGTTGGCGAATGTGTGTAGATAGGTCCAATATTTCGTGAAAAGGACGATCGTAACGTACATTAGGTCCTTGATGGAAAAAAAAAGCTCTATCAACACGCTAGTTAGCCCCTTGCACATAATCTGTTGTTCGTCCAAATATAGGAGGAAGGACAATATTACCCTCACTTTACTTGTCCTCGTCGATCATAGGACGGACTATGTATGATGCCATTACGACGATGGTTCAGTGTGTTGAGGTATTGGTGGACTGAGAAAGAGACGACGCGTAGATCGACGATCACTGGCACGCGTAGCAGGACAAAGGAGGCAGGTTCCAGAAATTTCCCGTAAATCCTGATTGGCCAGATGCGTGTTTTCTGAAAAAAAAAGAGTTACATTTGTATCTTGAATTTAGCTTGATCCTTGTAACTTATGCTTATCAAGGCGACCCACTGCAAGTTTCGACTTGCTCGGATATTCGAGTCACCTTTTCAAACTCATGTTTGTCAGCTAATCAGATAACTTTGAGAACAAACCACCAACCTGGAAAAAACAAACATCGTGTTACGCCCACAACACAGCCACATTTTTAAAAAAGTGATCTTGTTAAAATTAGCAAATGGTTAATATCACGTCGTCCCTGCAAAATGTAACATAATACACACTACAAGCTCGATAACCAAAAATAACTTATATGTGGCTTGGTCCATAGGAAAAAGCGATTGGCGAATGGAAGGAGAGCTTATGGGGATAGTGGGGGTAATGATTTGGCAAAAACGCCTGGCACATACAAAGGGAAAGGTTTCAGCCAAATCGAGGGACATTTTCTTTGTATAGTAAGAACTCGCTGGTTGTGCCGCATTATCCACAATTAGACTCCAAACAGGGAAATAAAACTATGAATAGTTCCTCTCTCTTCACAAGTTTTAAAAAATATATTAACGGGTGGTAGTAATATGAGTAAAAGTGGTACAAGAGCGAATAGTGTTGTGGGGACTTACTGTCGAAGGGTGTTACAGATAGCTCCTATATCTGGGACACAGGGGGACGACGTGATAGAGACATTCCCACATTAGGAGGGAGACTCGTAAAGGAAGCTAGTTGAGAGGGAACGTTATTCGCAGACTAGATTTCCCAACATTCTGGTATATGTAGTTGCGCCAAAAAGTCTCCTTGACAAATCAGTAGTTCGTGCCTGTTGATTACCGACCGAACCAGATGTTAGTCGCCGTCGAGGGATTGGAGACAGGGAAAAGCAACCGAGAGAGGTTGCTTGGTAAGTGACAATCATTGAAAAGAGTTTTGCTGGTTCAGAAATATGTGTGACATCGGTTTGGAAGTTGAAGATCTTTTTTGCATAAGATGATCCACGGTTAAGAAGCACCGACGCTCTCCCTACTCGTAACTAAAACTGATCACACTATTGGAATAAATGACTCAAAGAAAGGAGACCAACGAAAATGGATTAGGTATAACTGACCTGCGCCATATCAAAGTTAGAACACACCTTTCCTGATACGAGGAAGGAAGTGGCAGTATGACCATTACAAATGCTTTGAGGCTAATAATTATAATTTGAGGCAGAGCGTGTGTCATAGATCATGTTACTAATGTGTTCTCTTTTGGATACATCAGAGGTTAACATGATGGCAAATGTACCGCAGAATACGTGTGCTGAGAATGAGTCAATAAATGTCAGACCCACAACCAGCTTTCATCTACACCTCCCCGGGCCAGATGGGAAGGAAGTAGCGGCCAAAAAGTGTGAAAAATCACATGTCGGGCTAGAAAAACTGAGTCTGATGTTTAATTTGAGTTCAATTAGAAGTTATAGTGAGTGCATTGGGGGGTGGGATGGAAAAGTTTTGTGTTGAAGGTTGAGTCGGAGTGCACAAAATTGTTCAACGCTACGAACTTTGTAAAGTAATGTCACACCGTTACTTTTTAAGTGAGCGTGTTTTTTCACAATGGACTCGTACCCAGTGGTCCTAGGGACACGGCCAACTTCAAAGTAAGGAACCCATGCTTGCCGCTTTAGCCTGCTTATATCGTTCTTCAGTTTTGGACCTGGTACAATAAGAAGGATCGAACATACCTGACTTCGTGCTCTAAAGAAATAATATAAACATTACTTCACAAGTACAAAAATAGTGACTTACCCTCCAACATCATATATCCTCTAATGGACGCCTTTCTGTTTACCTGTCTCTGACGAAAAGTAGTGTTCTATGACACCGACTGTCTTCAAACGTGCTTTCAAAACATCATCACTAGAAGGAACGTATCGTAGATTGGTTATCCGATAGAGAGAATCAAGATAGCGGGCAATGGTACGGTGTTTAACATGGGAAATGGAAGGAAGAGAATTCATCTTGTGACTCACAAACCTGAATTCTCTTCCAAACGCAAGCGTTTTCTGGCTAACTCAGATTTGACGGTAGGATTGTTCCACAACCGTTCAATATATGGCCTTGTCCGATCCATTATATGATAAAGATCAGAGGGACCGTTCCACCAGCCATCAGTGGTGATGGCTGGATTTATCAAACTCTCAAAATTAAGATTACGTATTGAAAAAATAAATAAATAAATAAAAAGGGTATCATTACTGTTTTTATCAGTGAACCTATTCAACGCTTTCTTCCAGTTAACACGGCTGTTGATGACAACTTCTGTATTAGTATTTCGCCGTCCAGACAGTGAAGAAAAGGAAAGAGGGTGAAGCTAATTGTATAGCTTCATTGTCTTCAGTGGGCTGCCTGGCAGCCTGATAAACGCCTGACTAAGTCTAGTCGCCATGCCGGTCGTCCTTGCCTGAAAGAATTGGGAGTATAAGCCAGTTGGAACCCTAAAAAAAAGAAAGTGATAGTCAGAAGATGATTCATATAAAGGAAAGAAAGAAGGAAAAAAGAATGACGTTTCAGCATCGTACTCTTTCCGCTCTCGCTTTGACCCAGTAACAAAACTTTAATCTCTTGACGAGCCCTGGATTTTGCCTTCAAAACCTTTTCTTGACGTAATTGTTCGTCGATACTATCTCTGACTTTTTTGGCTTCACGCTGAGCACCAGTCTCATCCGGCGGTGGTTCGGGGGCAGCAGACAATGGATCAGAGAGACGACGTGTATGGGAGATAGCTATAACGGCAGCGGTGGGCATTCTGCAAATGGAGATTAATTGATAGGTACATGCTACATACTACATAGTTCGGGACCAGAGGTGCACTCCATCACGTGTCACGTTTTACATACATAAGCCCTTTTTTACTAGTATGATGAACCTGTACCACAGCCAACTTTGCGGTTGTATCACGATATTCCGTTTGATACTATCAGACACACCTATCTATTTCTTGAAATCAGAAGACTTTATATTGATAGGATTGTAACTTACGTTCGAAATAGACGGCACAAACATAGAACGCAGATGGCACTAACACGAACACTAGAAACGCACGAATGTCGCAGAGAACAACACAAAAATTGATTATATTATTTTTTGTGAGAAATTATAGTATATCCGAGTTCAATCCGAGTCACGCAATTCTCTCCTTTTTAGGAGACTCATATCACTCAAAATTGTCTATCTGCCTAAGTAGTAAGCCGGCATGCCTGAAGTACCCAACCTGATATTTCTACACATCTGGACCTTGTATCGAGAAGATGCCTTATATCTGGTGAAACAATTGTTATTGATACCTCATGAACAATCGATTTAGTTTCAACCTATGTTTCCTCACCAAAACGCGTGGCTTAGGAAACGATTCCGATTCGTTGTTTCGTACCAATGGGTATATTTACTAACATTCTCTCTTATGATTCCAAGTGACCCAACTACTTTATATCTGCCACAATCACTCTCTTGTCGTATTGATTGGTTGTTATTCCCAGGTTCATTGGTTGCAGTCTATTCGTTCGAAAGATTTAACTTATCTCGTCATCAGTAGGTCGTTGATATGGATTTCATACCTGGATTTTGCATTTTAACATTTTCTTCTCAGGACCAAGAAGCTTCTTATACTATTTAACTTTAAGACGACTAACAGATATCGGATGATTCATATCCCGGAAAGTTACTTGCTTTCACAGCAAATGTCGATGCTATGTCAATGATTAAAGTAGTAAGACATCCCACTGTTTCTTGAAACTTGTTCATCGGTGCTGTAGGTGGGTCAGGAGACTCGGAACAAATGTTCCCGGCTTACATAGGTCAACATATTTGTTATCATCCTCGGGATGATCAGTAGTAAGAGTATTTATTGATTAGTCTGTTCATCAAAATCGGTAATTTATGTGTGTTTGTAATCAAAAGTAGGATACAAAATATCGCTTGCAAGTTGCAACAACCTAGTATGCATGATGACATAATCCTGCCTCCTTTGTCTCTCGCTGACATGCAGCCCGATGAATGTGTTAGTTATGGTGGCGCTGGTATCGAGACGATTGATACGCGGTAGCTCAACATTCTTTTACAAATTTCATGTTATTTTAAATTGAGGTAATCATTTAGAATTCCCCTGTTGTTGAAAGAAATAGACGAGAAACGCGAATGGATCAACAAATACCTCATTTCATTGAACCAGTCTCACAATACATTGATACCAATCAATCAAGTGACATCAGATATTCTTTATAAAATTTTCACTTTGACGGTATTTGATTCAGAAACTCCTGGAACGGCCATACTCGATATCTCTCATGTCTGCACTCATTGGAAGAAGTTAGCCTTGGAGTTTCCAAATCTGTGGGGGTTTTTGGATTTCAATTTTCAGAAGATTTCTTCTCTATTTCTGGAACGGTCAAAGGGTTCTCCGATCACGATGTGTTGGTCAACGTCTCACCTGTTATTTGAGAAGCAGGGTTTACGTTCCGAATTTTCCGAATATGGGAGTACGGAATACCTCGAATCACATTTATATTTACTCCCCCGGGTGAACCAACTAACCCTGCATCTTTCCTTTGTCTTCTTTGAGAAAGTTCTCCCTTTGTTGCAGAGCGTGGGACCACTTCGACTACAAAGCCTCCATATCAACATCTTTCCCGATGGCGTACAGAACCCTGCCATACTATGGTTGGACCCCCCCGTGATAGACATAACTCGTCTCCTCGTTCTGGATATTCGAGGTTTCTCACCACCTTGGACAATACAATCACGTCAGAACTTGACACATTTATTAATTAGCGAACTTTGTCTCCTACCAAGTCCCACTCAACTTTTAACCTTCCTATCTCATTGTCCATCATTAATTGAGCTGGAAATAGATTTTACGGACACTTCCAGACATACCAACGTAATTTCTGAACAAACAGCTCTAGAATCAGCACCACCTTTATTGGATTTCCCCCATCTTACTATACTCAAGTTGAGCGCTGAAGGAATACAGAGCCACCTGTGTATCCGGAACATCTTATTACATATGCGTGTTCAGCACCAACTACGCTTTTTTTATGCACACCTGGGAAAACTTGATGCAACAGTTCCTCAATCTCGGTCAGCCAATCTTCTTGAACTGGCATCAAGTGGGATATTATCGCATTTTACAAACACAGTGTTTTTGTCCATATTCCTAGATTTGCCACGCAATTCCATCCACATTCAAGGCTCTTGTTCCCGTTCAGCATCGGATGCACCCTTTGTTCAAAGAAATGCTCCCATTACCCCTGATTCTCCTTGCTTCTCCTTTGACGGGAATGCACGGCAAGGTCAACCGTTTAATAACAACTCCATCATCAATCCCGTTATTATGATGCCAAATGTACAACATCTTCAATTAGCTTTTTCGGCTCTCGAATTATTAACATCTTGGAGTATCGATCTTCCCGCACTTCTCCCTCACTTGACTACTTTGGACCTACGTGGTCGACACTACTTGGGAGCATTCAATCCCGATTCCACTGTCAGTCTGAAAGCATTAATGAATTTCCCCACCACGCTAAAGCTACAAACTCTTATCCTGAAGGGTATGGTATTCAACTCTTCAGTCCTTCCCGAGGTCATTTTCAAAACCGGTATCACAAATTTACAAATTTTTGATTGTAACGTTGACCCGAAAATACTTGCGATAATACGTGAACGAGGAGCTGAGGTTATCGTAGGGACTGAAGATGTTGCGAAGTCACGATTACACTTGTGGTAAAGTGACAGCGGGGGTATGATTTAAGTTTTAGAACTCTTTTGGGATGGGTTGTTTGTGTCAATATACTCAGTGAAAGTGGTCCGGGTTCTTGTTTGGATTCTAAACTTGTTGGAATATTTACGTAAGGACAGTATCACGTGACGTTTAGCCATTCCGTCGCCCTCATATCTATTTTCGTTATATGCGCTCGTTATTTTAAAACGAGCACCTTATATACAGTTTCATTTCTGAGTATGAACCCTCAGTTGTAGATAGACAACTGAGGGTAAGCTATATACATTTTTCCCCACTTAGATTTAGTACTTATCTTCATTTGCAGTTTATTATTTAGGTACTAAATACATCTATAAGTTGTCTATCTACAACTGAGGTTTATTATTTAGTTATATGAATGTCCGGATCACAACAAAACTCTTAGTCGGTCCGCCCACTTTTGATAAAATAAAACTAATCCCAATCCTAGTCCCTTCTTGGTTGTTTCTTATCGAGCATGATTTTGATATAAAGGTTTTCGTTACAAACTTCTTTTGACACAAAACTACTAGAGACGAAAATCATTTTTTCAAGCTCCAAAATTGTTCGAACCGGCTTTATCCACCCTTTTTTTTTCCTTCCCACTTTCTTAATTCTTCGAAAGAAAAAATTCACTGTCATATTATTCTCGCGTAATCTGAAATGGAGGTCGAATTACTTCAAATAATCGTCGAAAACGTAACTGAAAAAAAGGACTTGATCTCGTTCGGCCTTACTTGCAAAACTTTAGCCGCCATCGTCTTCCCAAACCACCTCTCATTCCACACAATTTGTGGTCATATTAACCAGAGCAAGTTATGGAACCATTTGGTTAAAAGCCCCAGGACCTGTCGCTATATTCGGCGTCTCAAGATTACCACGACTCCAACTAAAGACAATACCAAGATGTCGCGCTTTCGTGTCGATGCTGACGCGACCAAACACCAACTCAAAATGCCTGATGGCGCGTCGCCATTGCTCTGGTCCTATGAACTAATTGGACGTGCCATGCGCGAGATGGTCAACTTAAAAGCATTCGAATGGTTTCCCGACAAGACCCCCATCTTCGATGTAGAGAACAGCATTGTAAAGGGTTGTCCAAACCTTCGTGTCCTAAAGCCGGTACCTGAGTCACCAATTGAGCTGGATTCCGTACCAGTGGATCGTCTCTATGTTTCTCTATTCGAGACCCCTGTCCGTTGTTTTTCCCTTCCTGCTTTATCACTCCTTGTCTAAAATGGGTCATTTTTGTTTTCAGATCATGTATAATATGGTCAGTTTCACCGTCCAGTCCCTTTGGGATGCTTTGGATTCGGGAAAAGCGATGATGAATTTTCTTACAACCTGCCGACAACTAGAAGTATGTTGTTTACTTAACTTATATTTTCGAAACTGGAGCTTAATGTATTAAAGTACCTCAACCTTTACATTTCGGATCAAGCTTTGGTCGAGGATCTCATATTATGTGGTCGTTGGTCCAACTTGCGAAATTTGTCTTTGCGAATCCATCAAGATCATGATACACAACCGACTGAAGAAGCTACGAGAGACTTTGTTGTCTTTCATTCGAATCTCGTGTCCCTTACTTGGCACATCTCTTTCAAGAATAAAGAGAATCCCAATGACTATTCCGAGCGCATTCAGCTCATCGTAACATCGCTTCCTTCAGGCTCGCTTCCTCGTTTGCAAGTCCTTGATGGTAATGAAGATTTTGTTCGGACAATTGTTACCACCCCATGCAGTCCATCGAGGCATTTGAAGAAGATCACCAATTTTCCAATGGATACGAAGACATGGGAATCTCCTATATGGAATTTACAGGGTCTTAATATCTACTACTTGAAAATTGTCACTCTTTCAATCAATTCCCTTTCGCAATTGGCCACCTTTTGTCTCCTCTTCCCTAATGTGGAATGCGTAGATTTTTCCGAAGGGTTAGAAAAGCTCTTCCCTACCAATTGGAGAAATTCTAACATGCTCCATGTGGTGAATTATATATTTAATTCTATCGTAACAAGCACGCACTAATTACCGCTTTTAAGGACTTTATAATTCGAGGGCTCTCCCTCTTGAAAAAGTTGAGAGTCGTTCTTGGATTTAAATTCTTTTTCCAGGAGGATGAAGATGAAATAGACAAGGATGAAGACAATGCAGAATCTCGTGAGGAATACAATCATATAATCTTTTCCTGGATTCATTCGAGGCTCCCAAAACTTGAATTTTGCGCATCCGATTCATGGGGTGTCAATTTTTTACAGACGATTTTCCCGGTGTATTGGGAATGGGCTTCAGTTCCAATGGAAGGGTTTCATGCAGAAAGAGAACGTGATTTCACTGTCCCCGAAGAATCTGATCAATCTGTAGTATAATTTACTAATTTCAGGGCGCGTTCTTAACAAAGTATCTTGTTCTTTTTTGTCGAAGATATATTAATAGTGACCTTGTCGATGCATAATATAATATAAAGTTGACTCCGAGTCCTCAAAGACTCGCCTGAGGTTTGAAGGAGAAACATTGTCGTCTCGTTCAACAATTCGCTATTTAGCTCGAACGAACGAATCTGCAATACAAGTTAACAATCTAATCGCTTATAATGCCCCTTTGTTATTTTCGTTGTGTACTTGTTATATGGGCGACAGTAGATCAATTCCCATCGATGTACTTTTCGTCCGGTTAATCGATCCCTTTGTTACAAAAGAATATAAATAAACGTGCAAGTGTTAGGTACAGTTTTTACATGGTCTTTTCTCTCCTCCTTATCTTAAAACGTTCATCAACGAGACTAACTCATCCGTTTTCCTTCCCTTCACCCTCTCCCCGCTTCTGCCTTTTTGCTTTGAAATCAGGATGACATCTCGTCATATGCCGTTTCGTAATCCCATCCACCCGCCAAGCTTCCGCAGAGAACCCACACTCCGGTACGGGACAGACAAAGACGTTCTTTTTCACCCACAACAAAGCATAAACCTGCTCCACTTGCAGGGTGCCCGCTTTGAGCATGCTCTCTTCGTCAGCAGCATGTCCAGAAAAATGCCGGAACCAGTTACGCTGACAACTGCTTTGAATTATCTCCCCGCATGAATCATTCCCCCCTATCTGTGCTGGGCCGCTGTACAAACATTTGTAATTGTTGAGCTTTGTTTTTTGTTTGTCTTGCGTTACCAGACAGGGGAGGATGTTTCTTGGGTCGTTGGCAGGGAGAGAATTTCGAAGAATGTCCAGCTTGTCAGGGTTGGTGCTGGACGATGGTTCGGGTGCGGGCATGACAACTTTGACGGGTGCTCGACGCTTGCGGGAACGGGTGTGCTGAAGGGCACTGTCTACGTCTTCAGAATCTCGTTTCCGTTTTGGAGTCGGTGGTGGGACAAGGGTCTTGGCAGGAATGAGGCTGTCGTGACGTTGGGAAGTCATTACGGGTAATAATTGGGGTGGGAAGGGGGAATTCATTGTCAAGGGATGATGACCGATGGTGGTAAAATTGTCGTACCGTTGGATAGAGGGGTATTGGAAAGGCGATGGGAGAATCACTGTTTCCGAAGTATTAGCCTGCAGGATTCTACATGTCTCCCGACACGACTTACTATTGGCAACATTCTGGATGGAGTCTGGAAATTGATGCGGTCTTTGAACTTGATTCGATTGTTGTGTAGGCACTACACAAACCATTCGAGTTTAAACAGAGAAAAGCATTATGATATGGAAAGAGACTCACAAATATTATTGTTGTCGCCATACTCATACGACGATGGGTTAGAATGACTGTCTAGCCAATCCGACCCCAAGTCCAAATTGGTCGGATTGCCCTGGAAAAACATCGTGAAGATGAATTACCATTGATATGAACACAAGTCACTGACCGTATTGTATGAGCTCTCCAACAAACATGATTGTTGGGGCGAAACCTGATCATTATATAAATGCTGACCAGTGTTGAACAAGTACTGCTGGTTCTCCGCCAAGACAGGTTCATTTGTAGTAAGAGGTTGTGCTCCTTGATGCGAGACAAAATCAAAAGTCCCCCTCGCCCCACTTTCTTCGGTTATGTCGACGAGTTTCATGTGATGATGTTGGTCGCGTAAACTAGGAACAGTCGCGCTTGTGGAGGTTGACACTTGCGTAGGACAGTCATAAGACGGGTTTGCATGAGGTGTTCGAATGTCGTGATCGTGTTCCACACCGTTTGCGAGTGAAGAAATTGAAAAATTCGAGGGAAGTTCGGTGAAAGACATCGTTTCGTAATGAGAAAGTGTGTTGTAGTGTAAGAAGAGGTAGTGGGCAAGTATCAATATGGTAAGTGAAGGACCAAACTCAACCAACAGAGGTGTTTAAATATTGTAATAGGTGATTCGGACAAACAGGTGGACGTGCTCAGTGAAGTCTCGGTTCATCCGTCGGGTCCCAGCAAAATCTAACGTTGTCCACCACAACCGTTTGTCCTGGTGTAGGATAATTAATCAGTCACTTTTAGAGTGTAAAAATATGATTTCTCAATTTGAGAAACAGCTTCCGCATGGCCCCTTATTGACTAGATTTCCGGACAGATTTAAAGGTCCTCAGGCTTTTGCGACTCATAATTGTCCAGTTTATCGCTAGCACCGTAGTTATAGTCAAATAAAAAGACGATATATATAAAATTTCACTTACAGAATGTATTGCGGGATGATTGAAAGGATCGATGTACACTCGTCAGACTATATCCTGGTGAAATTGATACCCTGATATGCACAAGGGATTTTCTGCAGTTGAATCAACAGTAAAAACCGCTGAGATTTGGCGAGGCGATTTTTTAGATAAGCATGATCTAGAGCAAGCATAGTTAAAACTGGTGTCAAAAGAAACCTTCCAAACGAGAAAAAGGAATATGACGACATCATCCATCCACTCTGTCTTAACTTTACTTCTCATCAAAGATGCAAGTGGTTACCAAATCTGTTTGTTAAAAGTATCAGTAACGTTATAATAGTTAGAGTATTTGCATATTACTCTTACTAGAGGTTGATTAATGTGTATCGTCTAAAAAACCGGGGAGGATCGTCAAGCCAGAATGTTGTTAAGCAACAAGACGCGTAGAGTACCTGACCATGAATAGTATATTGGAAGCGAGTTGTATGTACTGTTTTACAGACTGAATCGTAATTTTGAAGAGGAAACTCGTCAATTTTTCTCGACTAGGAAATACCAAAGGAGACGACATTAATCGACATCCGAGCCCGGTCACTGATAGACATAGGGATTCCAGATATATATGACCAAAATGGGAAATTATGTTACAAAATAGTTATCTGAACGATTTTGAAATACTTTTTTTGCATGAAAAAGGCTTGAGTACGTACCGCAACGATCCATCCTACTAACATCTGACAGATAACGATTCGCTAATGCAGAAGTGAGGAACTAAAATCCTTGACATTGCTTGAATTATGATCAGGTTCAAGGATAATCTAAGGTTAGAGGGAGTGAACCAAGGTTCTAGAGATAAGTGTGTTACGTCACGCATTCATGGTCCAATCGGTCGTTGCCGACATTCTTTCCTTGAAGGTTATCGTTATCAGGAATAGATCACTCGAGTACATACAAACCTTTTGCAATTGTGTTGTTTGATGACAATAGAGAAACAATTTAATATCCTAGGGAAATTTAACATAGTATGACAGTAGGGTACGACAAGAGTTGAAGGTGGACCGTGAAGTGGTAACGAGACAGACTTCTATAAACGCGGTATAATACAGCTTAGCCTTCTTTTACTGACAGAGCTTACAAATTACCAAATTACGCCGTTTGACACGTTTAAACACTATTCAACTCCATTTTTTTTTTTAAAAAAAAAAACCTTAATAAACTCAGTATCGCTGATCAAATATACTTGATAAGTGTTCTTACTTGACGCGTTTACTCGGGACGATACAGTTTGTTGTCCAAGAGTATCGGACCGTCAATTCTGTCGAAAAATTCCAATATAAAAACCCTTCCAGGCCTTTGTCCCCAACCGCATCTGCTCTTGTCCTTTCTTACCGTTTCTCGCTCTCCTCTCCAGCTTTTTTGGTATTATCATGCATTGGGTCATCAGACCATTGACACCACCTCCACAATCGTCAACGTCAACAACCCCGAACTCGCCTCGACATTTCTTTAGCAGCCCATCCTCGCCATCCACATCTCGTTTACCACCACAACCACAACCAACTTTAACCTTTGCAGTAGCATCTTCGCTTGAACGATATGAACGGTCAACTTTGGGGTTGACTTCATCTGTTCCCGCTTGTTCCCAACAAGTGGGAATGAGAAAATCGCCAGAGGTTTCCGTCTTCGAACAATCCACCATACCCTCTCCGCATGTGATGCCTCGAGAGCGATCTCAATCATCAACAACACCCACATCGCACCAACTATTCCAGCATAATCTAGCATGGCAACAAACATCTCCGCGTGTTGTTGGTAGTGTGTCTACCCATTCACCACAAATTATGAATACACGCGTTCAAATTGAACAACTGTGAGTCCAACTCATCACAGCTTGTTTGATGTGAAGTAACCTTCATTTTCTCCACAGACAACAACCACCAACATCCGCATCTCGCCTGGAACCACATGTGACGCGTGAAAATCATCCTTCATCTTCCGACGTAGAATTATCAACTTGTCGTCAAGCTTTGTAAACCTTATTCCAAGCATCGGTTAAAAAGCAGATTACTTACTTTACTAAAGGAGTTCAGAGATGAATTGCGACGGTGAGAAGACCGCCCAAGGTATGAAGATATCCTCCCAAGACAATGTCAGGTACGAGAAACATCTTTACTTTCCTACTGTTTATGGAACTGATGATGATTCTAGGAACCTCGAGACAAGACATAAGACCGTCAATTCAACGCAAAACTTGGGCAATATGTCCACAAAGTATTCACCCAAGAGGGGCGAGGGCTTGGAGTGGTCTCGACGCATTCTTGCAAGCTGCATGCCACCGCGACGGCCAAGTCCTTACTCCAAAGAAAAAGTCCTCCAAGCCTATCGGGCTGCGGTGAAGAGAGTTATCAGCCTTCTCACAATCCAACCTAAGATTTGGGAGGCCCTATCAAGAATACCACATTGCCTACACTATCGGGGCCACATCCTGCGTCCTCCAAGTGCTCCACATCCACGAGATATAGAAGCAGACTGTTTAAGAATGTCTCTTCCGCTATATAAGAAATCCATTCCACGGCGCCTTTCGCCGTTACGGAAATGTTGGATGCCATCACCGTCATCTAACCATAACGCAGATGATGATGTCTTTCAATCATACACGCAGACATCAGCAGAAGATTACGCCCAACTTCTCTCAAGTCAGAAAAGAAAAAGAGAAGAAGGGTCGTCCTGCGATGTCCCACAAAGCAAGAGAAGACGATTAGAGTGATCAATGGATGTTGGTGTGAAAGTGACAATAGATTGGGGAAGGAAAAGAATAAACGTGATTTCTTTCATAATGATATACCCCTTTGTTAAAGAAAGCAAAACAAAGAACTGAAAAAAAGGGCGTAGTTATCCAGTTCGCTCCATCTAGATTTTATCAAGATTATAAGCAATTTAAGTAGCTGGATACTTACAATCTGACTATACAACCTCATTGGCAAATTACGACCACAAAAAGAGATGGTGGATGATCGCAAGTCGGGATCTGAAAGGTAAGTAACGCAGCAGGTCACAGAGCATTGAGATGGAGCGGTTTAACAAACGACTTGATCCCTCGTAAACTCTCTATCTAACTTCCTCGCCCGTCTCAAACTTCAACAAGGATAACTCAGGAACTCTTATCTATAGCTGAAGATGTAACCGACGTGTCAGACCTACTTTCTCTCGGCCTAACCTGCAAATATTCTGCCCAATAATATATTGTTTAATATGATCTCTGGGTTTTGTGAACAGACAGATCTATGGATTTATCTCTTAGTCTGTCGGTACGTTCGTCCTCTTCGGGTTAAAAAGCACGGGGTTGTGAATTCAAAAATGAGGTTATCACCCCCCCTTAACATCGACGCGACTTATTCCTATGAACGATACAACAGTATGTTACCACTGCTTTGGGCAATCGAGTTGCTCGGGCGTGTATTGCCTCAGATGGTTAACTTGAGAACTTTCGAATGGTCGTACGACAAGACACCCATGTTCGATACGAAATCAAAATTAGAAATGGAGTTCTCAAACCTTCGTATTCTGAAGCCAATAGGGTGCTCTGGGGTGCCTATGTTCCTCTCAACGGATAGCTCTTTTGGTTCCATCTTTGACATTCTTGTTCGTCATTTTCGCATTTTGACATTTTCTTCTTCTTCTTCTTTGATTAACGGCTTATAATATTCAATAGCCCATTCAATCAAACAATATCGTCAGTCTTAATGAAAGGGTGTTGTGTTTCACCCTCGCTCAGTTATACGGACAGGATAAAAGTATCTTCGTTGCAAAAGGTACGTTATACGTTGCAACGAAGGTTGCGCGTTTTTACGCTCTATAAGGAATTTTGGTCGTCACGTGTGAAAGGTGCACAAGCCGTCGTGATTCTGTTTGTGACAGGATTACACTTAACCTGGTTTCTCAACAGGGTCCTCTATATCAATGGCAAATTTCGCTACAACATGCCTTAGATTGAAGGTGTGGGGATCTCAACTTCTTTTATAGGAAAAAACCATATTGTGTTATAAAATTTAAGTATCTTAACCTTCGTTTTAACGAAAAAAAAAAAAACTTCAATTGATGGTCTCCTAACTTCTGGTCGTTGGCCCAATATGCAAGTATTATCCTTAGTTGCCATTCGCGACCTTAGCCGATATTTACCAGCGAAAGAGACTATACTGAACTTCCTGGAATTCCATTTCGGTATCATATCTCTCAAATGGCACTTACACTATATCAAACAATTGAAATCACTTGATACTTCCAAACTGACTGTACAACTGATTTGAAAATACCGACCTGAATCCTGAATCCTGAATTCAACACGCTAAGCCTACCGCGCACCACGATTGAGGTCGAGATCTGAAATGCGAGTAGCGTAGGTGACTAGGTCACAGCCTCAGGTTTGAACCATGATGCGTGAACCATCCTGGCCTGGGCCAACGCCATCCATAAAGGAGCCTTGAAAGAACAGGATGGAACAATTTCAATCTTATCCCCGCAAGCAACCATCATGGACTTATTAGAAGTCAGTGAGCCCGTCATTTGAAACTCATTTCATCAGAACTAATATAATTTCAAACAACATTCATCAGAAGACACTTCTTGGTGCTCGCAAAAAAACAAATGGAAATCTGAATCCGAGGATCTCCTTGATGGACTTAACTCTGGCATTTCCAAAGGTCATTAAGTAAAAAAAGTTCAGGCGAACGCTACCGCGTCTTATTCGACCGGTCGACATCGACGTCGCTTCGTCGTTCATCTCCTTGTCCCCATTGGGTTAGGTTGGGAACATATTCCGGTACATGTACTACCCGGTACGGTAAATACTTGTGAAACCTGATGCAGATGAGTCGAAATGCTCTGATTGGGAGAAATATCCAGACAGGAATATAAAAATGTCCAATCTGCGAACTGATGGGATTGTGTACCTCGGGATATGAGTTCTAGTCTCAGTTTCGAATTTAGCATAAAACCTTTTCTAAGTTGGTGTCATGACCTCTCATAGTTCCTTTTTCTTGACCTTGTTTCAGCCTTTGCGGGATTATGCACTTATTAACAAAATCGTATCTCCTCGTCTGCTACTTGCTCACTTTTGGAAAATGTATGTCATATCTACTTAAAAGGCAAAAAATATCGGCTAAATATTTTCTTTAACTTTAGACGTTTCCAGTCAAGTAACATCCCTTTATATCCCCGAAATTGTGAATGGTTTAGGAGTCACGATACTTGGTAGTTTGTTGGGTGCTCAAGACGGAACATCAACTTATGAAATAGATATATTACCAGCTAGCGAAACAGGTAGCTTCTTGAATTTTTCGTCCTTTTCACCAAAACCTAATCAGTTATTTTATGTAACAACAGTAACATTAATCGAGGCCTCTTCGACAGCAGTGCTGTTCGGCTTTCTAGATAATGCTGATGGCAGAGGAGACAGTGATTTTATCGGTTTTCAATGCAATTTGCATGATGGCTTGTCCGCTTGTGTAGAATCCGTGGTTGAAGTGCATCCTGGAAGCACCGGTCCGAGCGGGACATTCACTTTTACTCAATCTATCAATCCCGTTCCTGTTACTCTTGTTGGCACATTCCCCCCGGCAACGCCTACACCGTTACATCCTACAACAATGACATCGTCTTCATCCAAATCTCCTTTGAATCCTCCTTCTGCTCCTTCGTCCCAAGTAACACCAACAACCACACCCTCCTCTTCATTGACATCCACCTCTGCTCCATCTGTGTCCACCTCGTCGTCTGGCGCCTCGACCACCTCCTCTGATAGTTCATCTGGATCTCCGTCCACCTCCCCTAGCTCTTCATCTACTTCCTCTGAATCACTGTCTACTTCATCTGGTCCCTCATCCACTTCCCCTGTATCATCATCCACTTCCTCCTCTAATCCCTTGTCCTCGTCCTCGTCCACTTCCACTTCTCCCTCCACTTCCCTGTCTAGTAATAAAACGTCATCTGTAACTGCTCCGGGATCATCAGCGACAATCCCACCACCTAATTCCGCGAGGTATCATACAATTTCAGTCTTCCTAAGTGCTTTCCCACTTGCGGCTCTTTCAATGTTAATTTGATCAAAGAGATTATCGACTGATTCACATATATATAAAACTGCTTATCTTTGAATGGAAATAGAGTCGTCAAATTCCCAACAAACTTTTCGCTGACTTGAAGATGAAAACTTGTAATAATGAACATCGGATCTGCAGTATATCTCTTCCTGAACGGCTCTTCGCAAGTAGTGAAAACGCAAACTGGATCGAAAATCCGTATGAAATGCAAAAGGATTTGTTTTATGTAAAACATACTATCATTATTTAAGAATTTGAATTTTCGTGTTTTTTATTTTACAGTAGAGCTTGTTCAAAATATCTGCATCCCTCAATAAGACACTTCCACAAAATTCAGCCTCTCATGTTAATCGAACAACGTATCAGACCTGCTTTCTCTTGGACTATCACGCATACCTGACTGCCATCATCTGTCAGTATAATCTCTGTTGTAAGACAATTTACGCACATTTGAAATCAACCAAAAAAACTTATGAATCTATCCTCAGATTTAGGGTATGTTCGTTGTCTTCTGACCAGTGACTTAGTGAATGTGTTCAATCACAACACAAAGTATGTGGCGGCATGTCGGTTCACGAACGCAATAGTTTTCAAGGTAGTCTTTGAATTCGAATTGAATCAACAACCAGAAATTTTCAGGGTCTGAATAAGCCGTAGATCCCCAACGATGACAGAGTTAGACAGACCCAAGTGTATGATATATGGGTGCTTAACGGTTACGGGAGTCCTCCATTGGCAGATCCGAGAAAAGAATGATTTTTGTCACAATTTCTGCATAGAGTCTAGTTTGTTGATTGTGATGAGCGTTTGAAAAAGATTTTCAGCCTGAGGGAGATGACTTGAAAGTAAAATCTAAGTAACCTCTGATAGTAGGTTCAAAATAACATGAAAAAAAAACCGTTGAGCCAAACTTTGGACGAATTGGTACGAGATAGGATACTTACCTGAGATTATTCCTTGTACAGGACGTAGAATTTTCTGCTCATTCCTTCAAAAGCTCTTTTGGTATTTTCTTGCATTTTTCAACAACCTCAGTTCCATAATGGAATGTGTGTGGCGTTGTCACGGTCGCGTTGACGTCGGAGACAATTTTTTTTGTGCCTTGTGACTGAGACATGTCACAACTTCTTCAAAGACGCAACGGCCATGATCAACTTTCAGGCGCGACTATTAGCCTTTTTAAGCTTCTAAACCAAAATGTAAGCATAGTGCACCATGAAAATTTTCTTTCCTTACTTGAACGTGTCAGAAAATAGTGGCTGCATCACGAAAATCTTTCTGATGGCGCGCCACAGGTTTCAACTTTCCTCGGAACGATGTAAGCGATGTTCATCAAAACAACACTTTTCGCAAAAACAATGACAATCTGAATTCAAGTGTACTGTTTTTAGCTCAACATTTGACATTTTAAAAGCTCCCAAAAGTTGTGTTGAGGAATAAAAATTCAGGCAACAGTTACCGCTTCTTATTTGGCTGGTCGACATCGACGTCGCTTCGTCGTTCATCTCCTTGTCTCCATTGGGTTAGGTCGGATACATGTACTATCCGGCACGGTTAATACTTTCAAAAACTGATGCAGATGAGTTGGTGTTATCTGATTGGGAGGAGTATACAGACAGGAATACACAGGTTTTCGGCCTACGGACTGATGAGATTGTGTACCTTGGTATGTGAGTTCTAGTCTCAGTCTCTGATTTAGCATAAAAACCTTTAGATAGACGCCATGACCTCTCATAGTCCCTTTCCTCGAACTTGTTTCAGTCTTTGCAAGATCATGCAGTTATTAACAAGACCTTACCTCCTTGTCTGCTACTTGATCGCTTTTGGAAACTGTACGTCAGATCTTCTTGAAGGGAAAATATCAGCTCAATATGTTTTAAATTAAGATGTTTCTAGTCAAGTAACATCCCTTTATATCCCCGAAATTGTCCCTTCCGGTTCCGGTTTGAAGACCCTACCGAGCGGAGGCTTCATACTTGGTAGTATCTTGGGTGCTCAAGACGGAACATCAAGTTATAGCATAGATATATTCCCGAATGATGGAGTACCAACCGAAACATGTAAAGTCCTAAATTCCCTTTCTTTGTTTTTCATGAAAAAAAAAAACCAATCAATTATTTAACAACAGTAACGTTAATTGAGGGCTCGGCAACAGCAGAGATATTTGGTTTTGTAGATTCCGATGGTGAAGGAGACGGCTTTTTAATCGATTTTAAATGTTCTTTGAAAGATGGCTTGTCCAGCTGTGTAGAATTCGAGGGTGAAGTGCATCCTCAAATCACCAATCCACTCCCGACAGTCACTTTCACTGAACCTATCGAACCTTTTCCTGTTACTCTCATTGGCACGTTTCCTTCAGCAACAGTCCATCCTACAACATTGTCATCGTCTTCATCCAACCCTCCTCTTGCTTCGTCTGCTTCCCAAGTAACAGCAAAATCCACCCCTTCCTCTTTATCGAGATCTGCCGCCACATCACCCGTCTTCGCTTCTTCTATTTCCTTGTCCACTTCTACCAATCCCTCATCCACTTCCTCTAGTTCCTCGTCTACCTCCTCTGGATCACTGTCTACTTCATCCGGCCCCTCATCCACCTCTAACCCCTCATCCACCTCTAACCCCTCATCCACCTCTAACCCCTCATCCACCCCTAACCCCTCATCTACTCCATCTTCCACTTCCCCTTCTAATAATACAACGTCATCTGTAACTGCCCCAGGCTCGTCAGCGAACCCTTTACCTAATTCCGCGAGGCATCATACAGTTTCAGCCATCCTAGGTGTTTTCCCTCTCGCGACTCTTGCGATATTAATTTAATCAGTGTCTAGTATTGGAAAGATAAAAAAATTTTAAAAAGGGAATAGAGTGGTGTTTAATGTATGTTGATTTTGAAAATAATTTGTCCTTACATAACTTGAAGGCAGACCTGTAACAATGAACACGTCGATGAACAACTCTTTGCCAATTGTGGGGATATTCCGTATGAGAAGCAAAGGTATTTGTTGAAACTCGCCGTCCAACAAAGGAGTTACAGAATATAATTCAATCGTTTACTCAGAAACGTCTTCAACTTACGGATCACGTCCAAGTCTAAGTTTGACACTTTATTCCCACAATGGATTTCATCAATTACAATTATCATTATCTAACTGCATTGCTCTCGCTTTTCCTAGTATCAACTCATCTTGAGAAGAATAAAATTTGTACTTCCGGACGTTACCTTGAAATTTTACAGAGGTTAGTGTTCTATATATATAGTGTTTTTTTTTTACCCAGGCGAATCATGGATAACTCTCCAAACACAAACTTTTACGGAGGATTCTTTACACCATTAGAATATTGTTCATTGAGTGATGCCTGTTCGTCAACAACTCACGTTTTTAGCACTAAATCAATTATAGACTCTTGAATCACATGATAAAATGACCAAACAAATAAATACATTAACCCTTTCAATCATCCTCCGATACGACCACAACACTTTTACCCGAATTCTTACCTTGTAAAACATCTAACAAAGCTTGAGGCGCGTTCTCCAAACCATATATAATATCTTCTCTAGTTTTTATTTTCCCTTCAACAATGAGCGGTGGAATTTCTTTGAAGAATTTTTCAGCATATTTGGGAAAGAGGTGACTGATGAAAAAACCGTGGATGTGAAGCTGTTTTTTGAATATCCAGTCAAGATTCTTATTTAGGAGAAGGATGGTTTGTAAGACGAGAGCCTTGTTGAAATAATCGGAATACGAACTTTGATCCCATATCTTTCTTCGTTGTTGTATACGGAGATGTAGCCACAAGCCTGCGGGACGTTCAATAGCGGTCCCACAACAAAAACGATTCCTTACAAGGATTTTGGCGTTCATCTTACAGTGCTCTATAGCTATTTCCAAAGTCTCCCCGCCAACTGATATCGAGTTAATCAACTATTAACACAAGAGTTTTGGTGTATAACTTACCGTTATCCCAGTAAATATCCAATGGACCTTCCTTTGACAAAACACTATTGATTGAAGTCGTTTTATAATTAAAAGCGACATCGACGTTGAGTTCATTCTTCAAATAATCGACTCTTTCATCTGATCCGACAGATGCGATGACTTTGAGGCCTGCTATTTTGGCGAGTTGCACGACCATTCTAGTGTTTATCAAGTAAGAAAGAGAGTAACAGTGTTTTTTGACAAACAAAGGCCTTACATTCCGATTGTACCCGCCGCAGCTGAAACATAAATCACTTGTCCCTATCATCCAAAATTAACTGGTCGTATCAAATTAAGAAAAGGCAAGAAATTACAGGTTTCATATCAGAGGCATGCTCATTCAAACCGACATAAGCCGTTTGTCCAGATGGTCCCAAAGCTCCCAAAAACGTTGGCCATGGAATGTCAGGGTTTTTCGGAACTTTTTGTAACCATTTGAGAATACCTAGATCGACGTCTATTGTGAATGCTGGCCATTGACCTGGTTTTCCAGGTATTGCGTCTTTATAAGGATGAATGGTGTATTTTTGCCAGGCTGAAGATTATCATTAGCTTTGAGATGTCCCTCTTTTCCTGTGTATACGACACTCACGAGTCAATCCTAGTAGATAGTCTCCTGCGTTATACCTAGGATCTTCGGATCGCAATACTTTGACCAAACCAGTGCTGACGATTCTAAACATTGCAATGTTTTTTTTGTCATCGACAGACGGTCAGATGGGACATGTACGTACGGCAATCCAAGACGCATGGGGGTCGTATAACTGATTAACGTTGGATCTCTAGATTATATAAATACTCAAAGTTTTTCCAAAAACAAGTTTTAATCAATTACTCAACCTTAAACGTTCTCTCACCCAAGGTTCAGGAGATACTAATATCGTTTTAGCTAAAAATCCACCATTTAACGAAACAGCATCTGGATCAAGAACCTCTGACGTATCACATAAGAGATGTTGACCAGGTATAGGATAACCATCTGGTATAGAGTTGTGGATCACTTTTAGGTTGGTTATCGGTGTCATCTTTCGTTTGGAGTGGTAAGTGTTGGAAAGTCGAATTTATATTCTTTTCGACTGTACAAATGGATTTATCATGATATAGCAGGGTCGTTCACGATTCGCCCGCGGAGATAATTAATTATTTGTGCTACCATATACTGTAACGAACAGGGTTGGATTAAGATTACGTTCGGTAAAAACCGAAATGATGTAACGCCGCGCTGTCGCGCAGAACGGTTGTGAGTTTTTCTTAATGATGCTGTTCAATTGACAGACATGTTTCTTTAAGTCAATTGATGATAAGCAATTGTGGGATTTCCACCCCGCCGTCGAAGGACGTTTACCGGCTCCGGACGAACATTTTCTCGCTGTTCCTCGTCCTACCGAATTTTTTGTTGCCGAGGATTGGGGGGCGACCAAGACATGGTACGTGGATGTGGGCCAACCTGTTGACATCGAGCTGTCTTTCGGATCTCTTCTCCACCATCTTTCGTACAACATCGACTCGCAAAGGGTGGATGCTGTTAGTAGCAAATCAAAACCAACCGACATTGTTGCTTCCTCCTTTTTCCTTCATGGCCATTGCAAATATCATGTACTGTTTGTACACGACGAAGACTTGCGACTGGAGGTCGGAGAAATGAAGAAGAAATAATGTCGGTTAGTTTTGATTTGCCACTAACAGCATCCACCCTTTGCGGGTCGATGTGGTACGAAAGACAGTGGAAAAGAGATCCGAAAGACAGCTCGATGTCAACAGGTTGGCCCACATCCACGTACCATGTCTTGGTCGCCCCCCAATCTTCGGCAACAAAAAATTCGGTAGGACGAGGAACAGCGAGGAAATGTTTGCCCGGAGCCGGTAAGCGTCCTTCGACGGCGGGGTGGAAATACAACAATTACTTATCGTCAACTGACTTGGATAACATGCCTTCAAGACGAACAATGTCACTAGAGTATGGGTCTTTTTTGCGACGAGAGCAGAAGGGGTTGGGAGACCCTCAGACACCTGCCTTACGGTGTTCCTGAATGAATCCATTAAAAATGATGCTATATCACTTGTCTCCCCCTTTCCCTGACCACGTATTGAAAGTTCAACCCATTTTCCCATCCAGACTTTTCAACCATAAGTCATCGTTGTTGAGATAATAACGGGGCTGAACGGGCAAGAGTGAGTTGATACTCGTACTTACACGCTGCCTAAGCCTTGTATCGACTCGTATAGTAATGGGTGTAAACTGTGCGTGTGCGTCGTGTGTTTAATTTCACCTTCAATGGTGGAGGACGAATAAAAGAGGAGAGAGGAAGACTCGGGGTAAACAAGTCAAAGAATGCAGCGCGTCTTTAGAGAAGTGAGGGTTTTGGTGGTGGCTTGGGGGAAACCTAACGTCGAATGGCAGCTTTTTATGTCAAAACTCGAGTGTGGGCGGACAGGCAGCTTAAACCGCCCGACGGACAATAAGACTTGAGGAGTGGACGTTACAGTCGTCGGACGAATAAGGTCATTAAGCGGCTACTCAATTGTGAACAACGACTACTTGCGTCCCGGACAACAATTCCTTTGTCTTGATTTCATGTTTGTCTCATTGTCCCTAATTCCTCATTTTTTTTTGTTCTTCTTAAAGACAGTGCCTAATAACATACTCTAGCCTCACTCTTGTATTTACTTGACTGAGGTTTGTCAAAATTCTGAGACTTGAACTTTGAGTATAGGGAAACTGCATTCAAACGCCTGCATCGAGTCTCGTATTTGAATTATTTAATTGACTGAGTTCATGAAGAAGGTTGGATTTTTACGGGTTTGGACTACCAAATCACTCACCACCCCAAGGTGATTTGAACGACAAATTTACATTTCACACAAGTAATTGATCCATCAAAGAAAAAACTGAGATTAACAACTAAAATAAAACAACCCGCTATGACATTTATTACACCTTCTCGCCCAGCAACGCGTTCACCAAAGCCACTATATCTCCCATCACCTCTTTTACATTTTCCCCACCCGCCTGAATATCGAACAAACCACAATCATCCATAAAAACAAGGGTAGCATCCCGTACTCTTTTATGCACGAGTTTGACCTGCCAAACACTTGTTACTGGAGTTGTGGAGTTGACACCAATGTTGTCATCGTGATAATGGCCAAGAAGACGATAAAAAAGGAAGGAGGAAGAAACAATGTCGGTTAGGTTTGGTTTGCTACTAACAGCATCTACCCTTTGCGTGTCGATGTTATACGAAAGACGGGGAAGGAGAGATCCGAAAGACAGCTCGATGTCAACAGGTTGGCCCACGTCTACGTACCATGTCTTGATCGCCTGCCAATCCTCGGCAACAAAAAATTCGGTAGGACGAGGAACAGCGAGAAAATGTTCGTCCGGAGCCGGTAAACGTCCTTCGACGGCGGGGTGGAAATACAACAATTGTTTACCATCAATTGTCTTGAAAAACATATCCATCAACTGAACAGCATCATTACAAAACATCGCAACGTCTTCATAACTGGAATAGGTCGCGGAACCGTCATCCACTGTATGTACATTGGCCTCACATTTAGATTCATCAAAAAATAATATGAGACCACTGTCACGGTGACGAATCCCAGCTTCCCATAACCATTTATTGCAAGCCCAACCCTGTTTGCCCACATACACTTCTGGAAAAAAGCACCGCAGTCGATATAATAAATCAGCTGAAGAAACTGTATGGGCAACAGTGAGCTGGTATTTATCTTTACCACTTTGCCTTCTCTCGCGATAAGTCTCCCTTGAAAACAAAAATGTCTTTTCCTTCGTGTCGTATAGAAATGAATGTAAAGAGTTAATGTGGCTCGTAATTTCGATTGGACCTTCAATGGGTGTCCATTTCGAATGAACCTCGTCGAACGCTCTGTTATCGTGAACTTCAGTGTTGATCATGTGAAGAATTTCCACAGGAAGTCTCATCTTGGATGAGAGGGACGCGTTCATGTCGCGTAATACTGAGAAGGTTTCATAGATAGTTAATCGAGGATGAATAGAAGAAGAAAAAGGTACTCTGAAAGCATAGGAGTCAGGCATTGGAAGGATTGCGAGTGGTGGTGATGGTTTGAGGAAACACAAGGTTGGGACGCAAGACCATTTGTGTCAGCCTTTTTATGCCGCAACCTGAGTGTGGCAGCATCTTTGGTGGACAACTCGCTGGACGACGGTGGTGACGGGACGGGTGAAGACATTAAGCGCCGCCTACTCAAATCGTGAACATTCACGTGATTATGTGACCAAACGCGTCCGTCACTCTACTGTAGAGCTGAGGTGAATTTTTTTTTGCCATGTATTAAACGGGTTAAGTTCAGGTGTTTTTCGAGTTTCCTTGGGTTGGAATCTCGGCTCGTCACATAGACCCGTCAGAAACTCTGAAAGCATGATTGAGTATGACACGTAAGAGATGGTTCTGGTTGTGTTCAAAACACAGATATTATTAATTGTATATCGTTGAACTGACAATCACTCTTTCTGAAAGGCAAATTTTGCGCGTCCCACACCCAGTATACTCAGCATTTTGTTATTTTTCTGTCAATCTAAACTAAAGATCTTATAGTTTACGCAACAATATCGATTCATATGTATTGTTATTGCTCTACATGAAAATAAAGTAAGAAAATGGAAGAAAAACGGAACGAATCGCTTGACCCGTCTGATCTTCAATCTTCCGAAACGACAACAACTGATTTACCCAAATATTCCCCTCTCAACACATCTTCTTTCGATTTAATTTTCCCCTGAAGAATGAGTGGAGGAATTTCTTCAATGAATTTGTTGGCCCATTTCATGATGTGTTGTGGACCGAACCAAGCCGTGGATTTGGAGTCGTTTTTTGAATACCCAGTGCATGGATTACGATGGAATATGAATATGTTAAGAAAGAATATTTCTTTCCGAATAAGTTGGACAGGACCTTGATTCCATATGGTTCTTCATTATTATACTCAGAGATACATCCACAAACCTAATAAAGTTAGTGTTCAGATATTATATACGGGCAAGTCAGATTCGCGACGCACAATGATGTTCCCGCAGACTTTACAATGTTCTATAGCACTTTCCGAAGTTTTGCCACCGACTAATTCACTCGATCAATTGAAACTTCATAGAGCATAGGTTTATGCCACCCACCATTGTCCCAATAATAATCTATAGGACCTTTTGTCAGAACACTACTGACCCGCAATTTTGGCTAGTTGTACGACCATTCTACATAGTTGTCCAGAAATGTGGGATTATGAGCTGCTTGAGAAAAGGAAGAAAAAAACCTTACAATCCCGTGGCTCCTGCTGCGGCTGATACGTACGTACATCACTTGACCCTATCAATTATATTTAAAATCTATATTAAGTGAAAAGCGGAAGGTCAGGGAGGGGGGAACACAGGCTTCATATCCGGAGCATACTCCCTCACCATAGAAAGCGCACTGCCCTGGAACTCCTAGAGCAGCCACAGTCGTTGGCCATGAGATATCATGATTCTTTTGAAGTTTTATTAAACCGAAGAGAGGTTCATGATCAGTATCATTGGTATAGTCAGGGTATTGACCTGGTTGTGCAGGTGTACCTCTGTCCCATGGATGGACATCGTATAGTTGCCAGACTGTTATAAACCATTTTCCAAACTCTAAAATTGACGACAACAACACACTCACGAACCAACCCCATATGATACTCTCCTGGTGTATATCTTGGATCTTCGGAGCGTACTACTTTGATCATACCATAGCCGGTCATCCTATGGAATAATTGAAGAGTTGAAGGTAATCTGGCTTTTTAAAAATATGAACACGCACGGATGTCCGACACGCATTGGAGTGCAATAACTCGGTAGTTTTGGATCTTTTATATCACAATCGGTATACATTTTTAGCAACAAAGCTGAAAATTAATCATTTTACCTCAAGCGTTCTCATAACCACGGTTCGGGCGACAATACAATAGACTTCGTTATAAATCCACCATTAAGTGAAACATTCTCTATATCGAGAGTCCGTGCTGTAGATGAAATTAACATGTTTTAAGAAATATCTGTTGAGAAGGTTAACAATACCTTTTAAAAACCGGTTCGCTTGGTATAAAGTTGCCAGCAAAGGAAAGCAGCTATGCATCCATCCGTCGTCGCTGTTATAGCTAGACACATGTATAACAGCCACTTTTTATTAACATAACAGTCTACAGATGGATGTTTAGCGACATTTCATAATCTTATTGTGGGAAAGAACTTACAGTAAAGATAATAGTTATATTTGTACAGAAAATTAGTTAATGGATACATAAACATAATATCGTTGTTTTGTACCTCACTAGGCCTCACTAGTTTAGTAAAAACAGAAGTCGAGGGAAAGTCGCACTCCGTCAAGCCGTAGTCTGCCAATGGTCAGTTTCCACCCGTAGTAGATAGACCCAGTGAGGCCGGTGAGGAACGAAGCGCCAAAGCAACTATATTCTCAGTTAGCGCGCGTGGAGTTTATGTTTCTCTACATACTTGAACCTTCCCTTCCTGATAGTCTAAAAGTATTACTTTAGCACATTTTTTCGGGACATAAGTTATATAAAACAGGTCCGGGAATATAGTAAAAGCCACAGAAGCAGTTGATACAACCGCTGCTTAAGAGATGACGTACACGTACGTACCTATCATGCCTTAATGGACGTTTTTCTTTAATTACTGATTTTTAGTCACAAGGATATTAGCACCTACCACAATACATCAGGGAAAGAAACGCTTGCAGAGATCATCAGCTTTGGGTGTCAGGCTGGGGTAAAAGGAAAAGCTCACAATAATAGTTACGAGGACCACCTTGCGACCCACTGATCATATATTCGGTGCTTGTCGTGAAAGAAACGATATATATATTGCGTGTATTCTATTTTGAAAACATCAATGTGACACGAGCGTGTCTTCTTGGGAAGACGTACCCTCCGACAAGACTATTGCTGGCGGTCTGGAATGAAGATGATATCGGCCCGAGGACCGCAGAAAGGATTCCATGATTTACCTCTGGGAGAATTTGAGCCCAAGTGTCATTATGAAGCGTAAAACTTGTACTCAGAGCAATCAGGGTAACATGCACTTGCAACGATGCTCCTGATACAATTTTTAAGTACTTATAGCCGATGTATTGGTCAAACAAGCTCACCAGGTTAGATTCTCCAGAGTTGTAGGATTTGCGTAATTCATCACCATGCATGAACGACCAGGGCTTGGTGGATGGTGCTAAATACACAGATGAGTGGAATCTGCACATACACATCAAAGCCGATCAAGCGTTCTCTAAAAAATCAAACAATACTGTCTTACCGAAGCTTTGAATGACCTATTATCCTCCCGTCCCTTGAAGTAAATGGAAGTTGGAACGCAGGTAACTTCATACAGCTTGTACATAATCCAGGAAGAAATATTTGACGTAAGTGTAAAAAGAGAGAGGGATCTGAGAGGTTGTAAATCGGTTTTTTTTTATTACTCACATGCTACAATAACCAAGAAGGATAGCCCCGAGTGTATTGTTTGAACCGGGAAGACATTGTACTTGGCTCAAACTCCAATGAACGATAAGAGGTGTCTTGCTAGAAGACCAAATCTAGCAGCGGGAGGAGAACGTCACGGTGGGGTGGAACTGGGGACTTTGCCCACGAACACCCGATCCCATATATCATGCGACGTGACGACCTCCGGATTTGAGAGCATGGTCGGATGTGACTTCGAAAGCCGCCTTTTGAGACGAGAGACTTCTTCTTCTCATTTTACATTATTTTATAATTTTGTTTCGAAATACTTAGTTTACGAACGTGGATTGAAACATTTGAGTCGGAGCTGGAAATATGCGTTCGGATACGTACACATACAAGTTTTTCTTCTGCGTTTATCTGATACTACTTAGAAGAAAGGATGAATACGCTCAGTTATTTGACACCATCTTCGCTGTTAAACTCATCGCATGTGGTTTTGCTGTCTTGCCCTCGCAAAAAATTACCGGAAATTAACATGATGGAAAGGGAGAAAAAGGCATGTACTACAGACCCAAACTTTGATTGCTGGAGGGCTCATGACATACTTGTACTGCGCATTCCCACCAGCTCGCAGTTCTCATGTGTTGTTATACATCATTTTCATATCGACTTGAACCTGCACGACATCCTTTCGGGCTTCCCTATACTGTTCTTCGTAAGTAAACAGACGCATACCTCTTTGACATTGTACAATTAATAATGTGTATATTATGCCTCCGCCATCAGTTATAAATTATAATCTGTATCGTAATGCTGAGGGCTCCTCAGATATCTTGACGTCAAGAAAGCTCTAGACCTGAATTGACCCTTATTCAAAAGCCGATGCGTATAAAGGTCTTCGGCGTCCTGGCCGTGCCCTACTCCTTCAATAACACAGGTCTTTCTCCTGTTCCGCTCGTCGATCAAAAGAAAACTGACAACATGCAATCCTTGGTCAGGTTATTTGCCTTCTTATATCTACTTGGTCTTGAAAAGTGTGAGACGAGGATGACTTTTATATTGTAAATAAGTTATGTAAACGTTTGCTCATTTCACCACCAGGTGTTTCTAGCCAGACGACATCATCCATTTATTATCCTGGATTAGTTAATTCGGGTGGTGAAACCCCAGACGACGTCCTTCTAGCTAGTATTGCTGGTTCTTCAGGTGGAACGACGACTTTCGTGTTAACCCTAAGCTCGACAAATCAAACGGCTCTCGCTGAGCTCCCCTCCGCTCAAACGGGTAAAGCGCAGTTTTTTTTCAT
Organism: Clathrus columnatus; assembly: GCA_020884735.1. NCBI lineage: Eukaryota > Fungi > Basidiomycota > Agaricomycetes > Phallales > Clathraceae > Clathrus > Clathrus columnatus. Next base: position 3,035,355 of record BPWL01000005.1, read on the forward strand.
ATTTTCATATTAATTTTTTATTTCTATTTTTTGTATCGCAGTAACTTTAATGGACGCTCCAACTACGGCACATCTATCCGGGACAATACCCGTCGATAATCAAGGGGATGTCGTCTCACTTGATATCCAATGCGATATAAAGGGAAATGTGTCTACGTGTCAAGAAACTGATATTGTTATAGCAAACGGAACTACCATCACCACTTTTACTACCAGTTATATCGAATCATTCTCCTTGGCTCCTGTTACTCTTGTTGCTTCTTTAACAGCCGCCGCGACACCATCTCCATCTGCTGCAGATGGTTCAAATCCTTCGCCGTCACCACCTCCAAAGGGTGGCTCTACTCAAGCAAACCAAACAGGATCATCTACCACACCTGGTTCATCACCGACTAGTTCACCCAATGGCGCAAGTTATCATACCGTTTCATATTTCCTATGTGCAATTCCGGTTGTGATGCTTCTCTCGATGATGATGTTTTGAGGTCGGCCCATGATTGGATAAAGGGTTTTACACATATTTCAATCTTAGGACAGTGTTATATCACGATATTTACGATCTACATAATGAACTTTCCACACAACGCCACCCTCGTTGTAATAATTTTACCATGCACGTTGCTGTACCTTGCCTTTCTTCGACTCCGTGGCGCGATGCCAAACCCCTTTGTGATGGATATATAACCGGGCCAATATGTGTTAATGAACAAGAATGACATTACAACACAATGTGTACCTTTATAATCGTCGTCTCAAAGCTCGTAAGTATCTGATTGCTTCCAAGTTAAAGACAACCGGGACTAAAATGCAGCGCAATAATCAACTGATTTTATCACCCGCGGACTTACCCCTCGATGCCAAGTATGTAATTCCTCGGACAACTCAATAGTTTCATCGACCCTTGATTAACTTATTCGAGAGCCGGAAGTATACAATAAATAAGATCTCACGCGTTTACGTGTGGCTAACCCTTGAGAAAGAAATCTCGCTTTGCCTTAAACCTTGACGCCTTGAACGAAAGATTCAGCACAATGCAATCCTTGGCCAAATTGTCTATCCTCTTCTATCTGCTCGCCTCTGGAAAACGTAAGAGATAACTTCTTTTTTCTCTCCACTATAAACTTTACCTTCCCTTAAGATGTTTCTAGTCAAACATCAACAACATCACTTTATTTCCCTGGTATACAGCTTTCAGGTGGTGAAGCACCGGACGAATTTCTGCTCGCTAGTGTCGCGGGTTCGTCGAATGGTTTAACCACTTTCGTGTTAGCTTTGGGTACGACAAATAAAACGGCGGCCGCTGAGGTTCCTGCTACTCCAATAGGTACTTTAAGAGTAAACTTTCCATTAATTTACGAACAGTAACCAATTTATTTTTTCTTTTAGTAACGCTAATCGAGGGTACAAGCACGGCACATTTATTCGGAACAATAGCTCTCGATAATTTTGGGGATTCCTTAGGACTAGATATTCAATGCAATATTTCAGGAGCCACAACTAATTGTCAAGAGGTTGATGTGGCTTTAGCTAACGGAACTACTGTTTCAATTGTTTCAACCACTTATACTGAGACCTTCACCACTATCCCTGCTACACTTGTTGCTTCTTTACCCTCTGCTACGCCTGCACCGTCCCCACCAGCTACCGATGGTTCAAGTCCCAGTGCTTCGCCTTCTCCTACTCCAACACCTGCAAAAGGTGGCTCTACCTCTGCAAACTCGACAGGATCTTCCGCCACTTCTAGTCCTTCGCCGATCACAACGTCTGGCGCGAGTCACCGTACCCACTCGGTTTTCCTTTGCGCAGTCCCCGTTGTGGCAGTCTTCTCAATGATGTTTTGAAAACAAAGGGTCAATTATTTATTTAATATTACATAATGGTCATCCCCTTTTTGCTTTCCTTTCATCATTCCATTCCTTAGGACAGTTCTTGTTTGTTACGTGATGATCATATTTTACGAACTACATATATGAGTAAATTCTACCGTAGTATTCTTTTTTGCTTTTGTAAATCTTCATTTAATAACATTTTATTCCGAATTAATCCGCATGGCTGTGCAACGGAAAAACTCGCATGCAGTCGCTCTCCAACGCCGTAAAGCGATGAACTCAGTTGATGACACAAATTACAATTAGATGAATAAACCATCATGACTGGGATATTCTGCAACACTCTCGTTCGAGTATTTTTTGTATTTGGCTATGCATTACAAGACGAGAAATCATACTTCCGCTCAGTACTGCGCAATTATATAACTATGACTAATTATTAATTATACCCCCGACTCGTTCTAACGCTGTGTATTCCTATGTATTCAATCTCGGACAAACATGACATAGCCACCTCATAACCCAGCATAGCCCTCGCGTAGCTTATCAAAATACCGAATATTCAAGTCCTGTACCTTTTCGCGTGATGTTTCTCGGGTGGCAAACCGGAAGACCTCCCTGTACATGTTTCACACAGATATAACTGTTCCTCGCACAAAGCAAAAGCAAAAGCAATAATTAGCCAAGTTGTCTGTTATTTTTATATTTATTAGAGCTGCTTTCGGGCTTGTCCGGCTGAAAAATGAGAAACGATGTGGAGACTTGTGGAGAGCGTCTCAAAAGGGGGGAAATCCCCAGATTGATTTTCCCTATAGACAAGCGATGTGTTTTTTGTAAATCATACCATGACTAGGTTTTGTAACACTCTCGTGAGTAATTTGCCAGTACAAGATACAACAAAACTATACTTTATACTTCCGTTCAGTATAACTTGAAGCGATTTAAACGGATTCAAGTAAAATATTATAAGTACAATTTCTGCTCGTTTCATGTCCCTATGCCCAGCTTAAAAAACTATACCTCGGGACCCGTCTAATTCCTCGGACAATGTCAGCCTAAAAGGTTGTAGTTCTCTCAACCCTTGTTTAGTTTATCCGAGAGCCGCAGTGTATAAAAGTCGCGTGCTTCCTCGCCGTGTTGCTCTTCGCTAGCAAAACACCTTTTGTCTCGCTCCTCATTATATAAAGAAGATGCAAACGTTCGCGAAGTTATCTACTCTCTTATACTTTCTCGCTTTCGTGAAAGGTATGAGATGACACTACAACGTAACCAATAGCTTTGTATTCATCACTTTTTTTAGATACTTCTAGCCAGACAACCACGTCTCTTTATTATCCTGGAGTAGTTAATGCAGGTGGTGTGGGTGCAGATCAATTTATTCTTGCCAGTGTTGCGGGATCTTCAGGTGGAACAACCACCTTTGTGTTAGCCATAGGCTCGACAAATAAGACGTTGAACGCTGAGCTCCCCGGCACTCCGACTGGTAAAGGTTTCAATACACATATAAATCAGATACAAACTCACTTTTCATACCTTCTCAGTAACGTTGGTCGAAGCTTCCAACACTGCACATTTATTCGGGTCCTATGCCGTCGATAATTCAGGAGATAGTACCAATATTGATATCGAATGCGATATAGGAAAAAACTCGGCTGCTTGTAAAGAAGTTGTTATCCTCATCCCAAGCGGAGCTGCTACAAAGGTCACCGACGCTTCTACTTTCACGGAAACTGTCTCCTCAATCCCGGTTACCCTTGTTTCGACTTTAACGGCTACCCCAACATCTGCTCCCTCCTCACCCGCTGCAGGTGGTTCAAATTCTTCACCGTCACCACCTCCAAAAGGTGGGTCTGGCTCAGCAAACCAGACGTCTACCACTCCTGGTTCGTCGCCGACCAATCCACCCAATGGCGCAAGTTACCGTACTGTCTCAGTTTTCCCTTGGGCAGTTTTGGTTATAACTATCCTTTCAATGATATTTTGAGACTAAGGGTTAGTGATCTACGGAAGGGATGGTTTTTTCTTTTTTTCTCCTTCCGTTTGAAATATTATACCATTCTTACGACAGTTTTTTTTATGCCATTTAAAATTATTCATATCTTCACGTCTAGCTTTTAAATGTTCTTTCTATTCTGTTCATCCTCATCTAGTGATCACCTTAAACGATGCAAATTGTAAGGTAATGGAAAGCAACAAATGAAGTTGAATCAAAAGAACGGAATCAAAGTACTACTCTCCGTGTAGGGTGGTTCTCACACGGCCGGTAGATAGGCAAACTATTTTCGAAGACTCATCCTTAGTGCCGTTGACAAACATGCAATTCTTGGGAAAAGTGCAGGATCGTCGACCCTCTGAACTCTCTCTGAGTCGGAATTTAAAGTAAACTCCTCTTCCTTTGCCTCAACGTACTACAAAAAAAAAACAATAAATGATAGTACTCCCTTTCATCCACCAGCCCAAATTTATACTATCTCATTTTTGATTCTTGAGATACCATTCCATTTTTAGGACAGTTTTGTTTGTGAGACAGAGATTTCCGAGCTTGTAATACCATTCAGACCAACACAAGTAACTATAACCTCAACTTTTCAATGCAGGAATATAGTACATCGGCTGATGATCAAATTTCATGACATATACATATACGCGTAGTCGAGCAGGCAAGTTTATTGGATAAATGATTAACAAACCAGAGTGAAAGTGACGAGAATACAGTCTAAGCTACTAGTTGATTTAAATTTTAGTTTGTAACTGTAACGACAAAGTTTACATATTCATTGTCAAGCAGGTCTTTTAGTTCCGCAGTCCTGTCAAGAAGATCATTCAATCTTCAGGTAATTGTGCAATCATTGACAGCTCCGGAGCATTCAGGAAATGTCAGTGGGCACATACTAGCAACGTTCGTCATATACAACTTGGCTCCTAAGTGAAAAGGGATTACAGTTGTGGATCTTATTTACGATCGTCCTTCCAAGTTCCTGGATATTTGGTCCGTCGGTCTACCTGTTGTCCATATTCACTGACTGTTTAATTGTCCTGAGATCTTGTCACGACGAAATTGGACGGGAAAAGGACATGTCTATTAAAAAAAGAGAGAGAGAAAACCAAATATTCCTTGTCCATTAAAGCCTGTACAAAACGGATAAAAATTAAGATAAAAAAGCTCAGTTTGTTTGTAAGACCTCTCATTAAACCCCCCACCCCGTCTATCTCTAAAAGTTCTTTTCTCTCTTCAATGCCTCAGGCCCATGCCATCTTCGGAATTTTGGAATTAGTCGAGGCGATTTTATCATGGATGTCACCACGCCAAACATTCCGTACTGCCCTCGTAAATCGATTATGGTTCGATGCGTCCATCCGATATTTATGGCACACTATGTTTCTTGAACAAGCATTACTCCAGTTAGGAGAAGCAGAAACTCATCATCACGGATTTTCTGTGAGTGTGTAACATATTTATTGTTGTTTTACTAAATACAAAAAATAAAGTCCATGAAACCCCTTACCAAAAAACAATGGGAACGCTTCCTCACATATTCAAAGCATTTGCGAGTATTAAGAGCTTCGGCATTGCATAAGGATATACTTCGAGCGGCGACAAAAATTCGTCTTGATGGTCTTCCATACCTATTCCCGAACCTTCGTGCACTGACGTGGAAAACCACGGGAGAGGTTCCTGATCTAAGCAGCCTTATTTCACCCTCCCTTGAGAGTTTCACATTGACAATGGGTGACCTCAAGGTCCCGTCTTTCCAGCATATATCCCACCTTCTCATTAATCGCCTCCGCGTTTTATGACTTCTAAAATTCGGCGTTCTCTTCGAAGGTGAAAGTGATATTAGATGCGAACCTTTATTCCGTGAACTATTGACGCATTTTGAGGACACCTTGATATGTGTTCAATTACCCAATGCTTTTTACACCGAAGAAACTTTAAAAACGCTTTGCAGGGTTCCAAATCTTTCCGATTTAACCATTGGAACTCCTATGGTCGAGGAAAAACCATACCTCAAACAATTTCGGGGAAAAGGAAATTTTCAATCTGTGAAAAGTTTCACGTATACCGGGTCCCAACACTCATTATGCGACAAATTTACTGATCGGTACATATTGACGGCGCTCGTTGACTTCCACTGGCGTTTTTGCATGCATCTCGACGACCCACCTTCTTTCATTACGAGCCTGGTTTCTTCGTGCCCTCAGTTGGAAAGCTTGATAATTGGGAATTCCCAAATGCATTGTATCACAGATGATCGTCCCCCAATCGTCCCCTGGCTCACAATCAGACCACTTTTACCCCTGAAGTATCTTTCAGCCTTATCTTTACATTGTTTTATGGTCAACATGACGCCGGAGGAGTTGATCGAGCTGCTAAGCAGCCGAAAAGCAGGAGGCACATGGAAAAGTTTGGAAATATTTCATAAAACCCCTCTCCGGATGGCGGATATCGCCATTTACAATCAGTTCTGTCCCGACCTGGAACATCTTGGGATACATATCCATGGTCCTTCCTCCAACTCTCACGAGGGGCATCGAGAAGCACCCATTGAAGTCCAGCCCCTCCCATATCATTCGTTCTCTTGATTGGCGTCTATGGATTTTGCGTACAGTAACTTTCAATGCTCGACGACTCTGGAAGTTTCTTCAATTCTATTGAGGATTTCGGAGCAACCAATTTCGGCGATCGGCTGGGATTGGTTATTCTGGCATAATGTTTCAACTTGCGTTGCTACTCGTTGGGAGGCAGGCGAAGGACCCGGATCGGGTGCGGGGTCCTGTCCAGGCAGATCTATAACACAGGGTAGAGTGCCGTTTGGCGGGGTGGGAGCGATCGAGGGATGGAAATAACTCATTGTCTCAGCTATAAAGGGAAAAAATCAAGGTCGACGCATACACTCTCCATACCTTTCTAGGCCGTGTAATGTCATGTCATGATTCAACAGCATAGACTAATTATGTAAAACTATAATGTACATGGCTCAGATTAAACCGGATATCTTCTCTTGTGGCATAAAGTGGTAAAGTGGTAAAATCACGCGACTGCTGTTCTGAGAGATTGTCACCCCAGTGCATTTCTATTCCAGAGCTGAAGCGCTGACACGTGCGTCAAAAATTTCGTTTCACTAGCGCTAAACAAGCGGTTCGCGCTGGTATAATTAAGGAAAGAGTTTGATATATGATGTGAAAATTATTACGACGACGACGCGCTATGATTTGGAAGAAAAGTAAAGTGACGTGTTACCTCGGTTATGCTCGCGTCGCTCTGCAGGACGCCAGTGCCGGTTCGGCACTCTAGCTAATTGGTCAACATTTTTTACATCTGGATCTATGGGCAGCGCGTGTTCAATGCTGTGTAAGTATTTGATTGATTTCATTGTAATTATTTTTGCTAATTACTTGACATGTTAGATCTGCTATTTTCCAATAACACGTTTATATCTATATCGTGACAATCATAACTACGACTCACGAGGCACTATATAACCCCCCTTCATTGAAAACTTTTCCACAACGCGAAACCGTCCGTACTGTCCTTGTGAACCGAACGTGATCCCATGCCTCCATAACTGGAAAATAGGTCCTAAAGATTTTGTGTGAGTCCATAACCTCCATCCTCTTTACTTTGTCCGCGGAAAATTTCGGATAATCCACATTCCATCAAAATCCGGAAGAAAACGCAATGGGCTCACTTCCTCATGTACTCATAACATGTGCGACTCATGGAAGGTTGATATCTTCAAGACCGTCTTCTCCAATTCGCGACAAGATTTCGTCCCGATATCGTAACATACCCAAACCTCTTCCCAAACCGTCGTCTATTAGCATGCAGAGCTATTGGAGAATTGTCCCGATCTTAGCGGCTTATTTTACCCTCCTTTGCTTCGGACCGAACTCACCATTCAGTCTCTCCAGTGTATTTTGTCACCTTCTCACCCAACTAAAGGTTTTTCGTTTCTTGACAATCGAGGTTGTTTTTCCAAGAGAGTCTGATCTAATATGTGATCACTTATTTCAACGACTTTTAACACAAACACCGTCTCAGCCAGACAGGCAGGTATCAATATCACATCCCGAATCTTTTACAAATCTCCGTGTCATTTCGGTAAGCCATGATATCCGTAGCTGTCAGGTTTGGCCCAGAATTTTTCTGTCGACTCCCGTGATGCCGTGAACCCCCAGGTGCATAAACGAGGAGAACGATCCGTCAATCGACATAGTAACTGGAAGCTCTGAAGTACCTCGTTGCGGGATGCGGACAACCGGAATTATATTCACGAAAAATCTAAATAACTAATCGATCTTCAGCACCGACGGGCATGTAGTTTCTCGGACAACCTGCAGGACAGTTCGACTCTTGATTAACTCCCAACGCGGAAGAGTATGAAAGATCTCTTCATCCCTTTGCGGCCACATAAGAAATCTTCTCTTTTCTTAAAAAATAACATCCTAAAGAATCATTAATGCAATCGTTGAGAAAATTGTCCGTTATTTTCTATCTGTCCGCCTCTGGAAAATGTAAGAGATAATCTCCTTTTTTTTCCATCATGAGACTTGCCTTCCTTTTTATCAAAATACTTCTAGTCAAATAGTGACGGCTGGCTACATCAATCCATTTCCCTTGTTTAGGTGGTGAATCCCAGGACGAATTTATACTGGCTAGTCTCGCAGGTTCAGCGAATGGTTTAACTACTTTGGTATTAGCTCCGGGTAAGACAAATAAACGGCGGCCGCTGAGCTTCCTGTTGCTCCAACGTCTACGTACTTATAAGTAATAATTCCGTATATTATCCTCCAGAAAATCACCAATTAATGTTTTTAGTAACGTTAGTCGAGAACACACGTATTCATAGCTCTAGCCCCCGACCATTTAGAAAATCCATAGGACTGGAGGTACAATGTAATATAACAGCAGCCACATTTGATTCAAGAGACTGATATAACTATGGCCAACGGAATTACCGTTTCAACCTCTACAATAAGTTATACCGAATCTCTCAATCCTATTGCTACTACATTTGTTACTTATTTACCAGCTGTGACACTTGCCCCTTCTCCACCTGTCGTTGGTGGAAAAATTCCGTCCCCACCTCCAAAAGGTGGATCTGATATAGCAAGACAAACTGCATCGCTTACCACTCCTGCTTTGTCACCGACTAATCCACCTAATAGCGTAAGTCACCGTACTGTCCCGGTTATCAATATCATTTTGAGACCCATTTAAATTATCTATTCTTTTATTGCGTGGTGATGTTTATGTTTATGACCTACACGAGTAAATTATAACTTTTAATATTCTTCTCTAGTTTGTGCATTCTTGTTTAATGTCCCCTATTAACCTTTATTACAAATTGATCAGCATAGCTGTGCAAAGGATTATATCAATCATTGCTCACAGGCATCTGCCCTTCAACGCCGTAAGGCAATGACCCCGTTGGTGATGCAGTAACATACAAACAGAATCGCCGTTCGTATTAGCTACAGAAATGATACACACAGAGAACACTACATATAGTTGAAGATTTTGAATCAAACTGAAATGACCTTTCTTTCATCAAACCCCGTAGGCTCCCGATAATATCCTCGTTGATTGCTAACAACCCGTATACCCCATCTTTCAAAATCACAGCTCCAATGCGTATGTCCATAAGCCCATAAAGTAACAGGAGGGCCCCACAACGGAAGTTTGGTCAGTTCGGTTGCAAAAGCACTGTTAGTAGGTGTTCCAATAAATTGTGGAGCACTCGTCCCTTCAACGGTTGGAGCGTGATGTGTGAATACTATCACTTTTCTTGAGGTACCCTCGCCTCGGAGGTGTTCTATCTCATTAGAAAGCCACGTGAGATCTGTTTGGTGCGCTGCTTGATATTCCGGCGGTTTGAAGTTACTAATGAGATGAAAGTCGTTTAGGAATGAAGAGATAATGTTCAAGTAGTTGGGATCTAAAGATGACCATAAAGTGCAACCGAGTATGGTAAGACTTGGACCTATATCGTAACGTTTTCGATTGAGAAATATAAATTCTCCCCTTGGTTGTCCGTCGGGGCATAGGGAGGAGGCTCTATTTTCAAATGCTTCAAGAGCTGCAACGCTTTCAGGCTAGATAATTCACGTCAAAATAGTAAAATTTCAAGAAAATAATATACCAAATTATAACGATAGGCTTCATGATTTCCCAAAATAAAAAAGACACGCTCAAAACGTGTTAATTGCAAATTCAGCCATTCGAATAGCCGAGGATCTCTTGCCCAGCCTATATCACCCAATAACGCGAGATTGGGTGCACATACAGGAAAATCAAATACGTAAAGAGGATGACCCCCTCGATTCATTTCGAGATGAATGTCGCTGAGTAATTGAATGTCCATGGTGAATTGACTTTGATTAAGTGGTGAATTAAGACTTTTCTGTGTCAAACCTTCGTCTCCAAGCAATTTAAAACGACTTTGCCACAGCTGATACGATGTAACGGGTCTGGAAACTTGGTACCGGTAAGGCACTTCGGATGAGTCAGACGCTGTCACAGATGTCTCACGTGCTTTTCTGTTTCAACAAAAGCGGCAAGCCTTGTATCTCTACAACACAATATGTAATACACCGTTGGTCTTAGGCCCCTAATCGAGTATTCGACATTAAAGCATTCATCCACTAATGATAAAATTATCAATGTCTTGATGTCAAACGACGATGGCTCATAACGGAGTTGGTATAAGTATACATCTTTGAGAGATAGTTTCATGTTTATTTCTCTCTCATTAACAATCCTCATTTTGATATTGTTTTACAGTCTGGTGGAAAGGCGTTTGAAAACCTTCATCATAAATCAACATTTCAACCCTTTTCAAACATGTGTCGTCGCTTTTGAAGGGTGCCGATTACGTCACTTCTTCACTACAACTCTGGCCCACCATCGTTTTTTGGGTCAATGGACCATGGTTGAGTGGTATAACATTATAGACCATGCATGCACACGAACCTGATTATCAACTTCCTTTTCTCATCGAACGAAACCAAAAAAAGCAGCGAAAAATAGCACACACTAAAGCGTTTTCAGAACTAATGTCGAAAAAATCCAGCAGTTGACAGCCATTGGCATCCCTTCTTTATCATATGTAAATCGGGTTGTCTCGCCGGCTATCTGCAAGATCTTTCCTGGATATACTCCTATTACACTACTCTCTTACAATTTGAATTTTCCCCATTCAATCTCGCAGACCCTGTAGTCTCTTGGACTACTTTTTAGGTGGTCTTCCGATAGCACGGAAAATGTTGCTTTCTAAGTAAATGAAATAGGTTTATGGACTGATCGTTTTGTTCTTACCTTATCTATTATATTTATACTATTGTCTTTCTCAAATATTTGGCCCGTCCATCTGGTTTATGTCGGCTTGGAAGCAATGTTTGTCCGGTATGGAATGGGCATGTCCTCAGACCTGGACGAAACGAAAAAGGATTTTTTCGATTCTATGGCTAGTAAGCTATGAAATTAGGATGTTGTGGCCCGTTCGTCCTTTGACACCACTCACTATACCTCTCTTTTTTCGTATTCATACCCTCTTACACACTCCTAAAATGCCTCCAACCCATCCCGTCTTCGAAATTCAAGAGTTATTTTGACCTAGATGCCAGCATGCGAACAGTCCACACTGCCCGTGTAAAACGAGCATGGTTCCATACCTTGATACCATATTTATGGCGCTCTGTATCAATTAAAGGAGCGTTGTTTCCTTTGGGGGATCCGGGAAAACATCGTCATCGATTTTTTGTGAGTGTGTAACATCTTTATGGTTGTTTTATTGACAAAAAAACTATGGTACATGAAACCCCCAACAAGAACACAATGGGATCGCTTCCTCAGGTAATCGAAGTATGTGCGAACTTTAAAAGGGTCATCATCATCATTCGACTATGATCTCCTTCGCGAGGTCATAAGGAACCGTCCTGATGTCGTAACATACCTCTTTCCTAACCTTCGTGTGTTATCATGGAGGAGTATAACAGAATTGAACGATATTAGCATTCTAATACCCCCCTCCCTTCAAAGTTTCAGTTTGGAAATGCCCCGACTGGTTGAACACTCTTTTCGGCGTATATACCAGCTACTCACCATCCAAGTAACCGGTTTACAACTTCTACACATAGATGTCACCCTCCCAGGGGACGCCGATATAGAATGTGATCACTTCCTTCAGCAAATTCTGATACATTTCAAGACTACCTTAATGTGGATTTATTTTCTGAAATTTTTTACAGCGATGAAACTTTGAACTGGCTTTACAGGGTTCACCCCTCCGCCCATCCCGCCCTGGTCTGCCCTCCGACCACTTTTGACTCTCAAGAATCTTTCAGCTTTATCTTTACATTGTTTGTAGTGTCAACATGACGCCGGCGGAGTTGATCGAGCTGCTAAGCAATCGACAAGCAGGAATTTCATGGAAAATTTTAGAAATATTTCATGAAATTCCGCTCCGGATGGCGGATATGGCCGTTTACAACCAATGTTGTCCCAACCTGGAAAATCTTGGGATTCATATCTGTGGTCATATCCCCAACTATACCCTACAATTTTCCAATCATCATGACGGGGATCGAGAAACAACCAATGAATTCCAGCCCCTCCCTCTTCGTCTGTTTTCCCGACTGGCCTTTAATGATTTCACTTAGAGCAACCTCCATTGGAAAACGACTTTGGCTATTTCTTGATTTTATCTGGGATTTCGGAGATGTCAATCGTGGCGGCGGGGTGGGATCACGCATACTGGCGTGATGTTTCCGCTTGTGTGTTGGCTCGTTGGGAGGTGGGTGAGGGAACACTGGACTAACAGGGGTTCATTCAGGCAGATTTGCCCGAGAAGTGATGCATGATGACCCATGGTAGAGTAGACACAAGTAGTGCAAGATCTTGAGCGATGATGGGCTCGGGAGGGGGTAGGATGGGTGCTCCTTGTAGTTTGAGCGATAGGTAAAAGCTTGTTTATTAAGTGGAATAAAACATGCGAATATATAAACAAAGGAGTAACTTGAATGTGGATACTGGATAGAATAAGAAGGAATGATAAAGAAACATGGTTAAGATTAGACAAAGAAATATGATCATAAAGGAAGAATTACGGGAATAAAGGAAGAAGGAAGAACAAAAGAAGAAAGTGGGATGACGCGGACTAACTATGTCGGAAAATTCAATATCGGTTTATCAAGCCGGTGCTATATCAGTGCTTCAGCGCTTATCAACCTGATCGAAAGTCAAAAATATCGTGGTCAAGAATAATTGTGGATAGGGTAAACAAGGAATACAACGTGAGTGAGATAAGAAATATATCTATAAAGGAAGAAATACACTCATAAACTTGAAAGGAAAATTAAATTAAAATAAATGGGGGTTTTCGTGTTCTTGGTGACAGGGTTGGGGACAAGAGTTTGGGGATAAGACTGTAGACGTGAGTAGTCCGCTGATGGTCCGGGGAGTCTATACTAACTCTGTGAGATAAGTCTTGGGTATATGTGCCTGCACACAGTATAATGCCTTTGAAAATTTTTTAATTTTTATTGCACTATTTTCATACTAAAAGCTAACACCACGGTGTCGGACTTTGAATATCCCCTACCACACCATCACCTCATCACCTACATCCAACTCTCTTATGTCCCAACAATTCAACAATCCTGATCCGATCTACTTCCCAACTGAAGTACAATCATATTATAGTTCTGATCAAAGCTTACCATTTGATTACACACTCAACTGGCCCAATTATCCTGGACAGGTTTTTCCTGTAGCCACTATTCAATTACTACCAGAAGAACCATTCTATCTAGGGCAACAATTATGGTTCACAGGATTTCAAGAAGTACATGAAGTTCAACAATTCATATCAGTATATCGAGGAACCCAACAAGAGATGGTAGTGCAAGTATGGGTCACATTAAACAGCCAATACTACTTTCACCATTATCTCTTTGACATCCTATGCAAATACATTCATCTCTATTACCTCCTTCAACTTCTTTACCACCATGATGTTGGATCTGAGGAATGCACCCAGCTGACCCCCCCCTTATCAGAACCACTTTATCTCAATTTCTTATCTCACACTCCATCATCTTCATCTGGAAGCACAATGTCATCTGACACAAAAACATCAAGGCATCCTGAATAATTCCGTGCCCCATCTAGCAATATATAATGTCAGGTATAGGATGTATTATCTACCCATTCACATTCCCATCCATTCAATGTCTCCACATGCTACAGACAACAAACTCATCCCTTTCTATTACAAAGAATATTGGGTAATAGAAGAAGATTGTGAGTTAACTTATCCAATTCCCACCCCCTTTTCTTTGATCCCAATAATTCCCTCACCATCTTTTCCCACATTTCATCCCTTCAGAACCAAGTTACGATTGTACCTGCACCAAGGAGTTATATTACCAATAGACGATGCTACATTATGGCCTACCTCCCCTCATTCTCAGAAATATTCAGTTACCCTTTCTGACATTGAAGTCCCAGCTAGATTACATCAAGGAAAACAATTTCAGCTTAAAGGATTTCGAGGCACCTTTCAGGTTGACAGAACTCACACTCTCCCCATCAGCTGCCCATATGTGCCAATAGTCATACAAGTCATATGCTATCAACATAGTGGATTAGAAGATGTTCACGTGATATTTGACATCCCATCTTCCACATTCTGGACCCTAGAAGATATCTATAAAGGGTATGTATGGGATTAGTGTCAGAGAATCAAAATCCTACAACACACTGCATCAATCCCTATCATGCACTGTAAAGACACTCCTCAGCTCAAGAATTCATCTAACTCCCCAATTCTATCTGACGATGAAACATATAATAATTATGACAATGACAACTATACTACTACCATTAGTCCCCTTCCTGACAACATTGACCTCCCTTACTCTGACACTCCCTATCTTACAGATGATACTATGCTACTCAAGGTTTATTATAGCTCCACAAAAGCCCCACCAATTGATAAGAAAACCTTATAGCTTGAATACCCTGCCCCACATGTCCTTCACCTCATGAACATGCCACAGTTTGAAGCAAAGTTCCCACTTGAATATGGACAAGAAATCAAGATTCCCTGTCACCCTTACTATCATGAACTGACACACGACTATACATAAGTATCATATAATCTTCCAAGATCGGATATATCGAGTTATCTCTGTACTTTCAGTCATCAAACTTTGTTTTGATCATTGACACCCTTGATCCACCTTGACACCTTTGATACATCAACTCGACACCAATCCAATTGCCTCAGACTCCTCGGTATTTTCCACAGGAAATACTTTCACTCTGGTAACCCCTTGGGTTACCTTCTCCATTCATTTGTTTTACCGATTACTAATGATTGTAATGACACTCATGTATCACATGTATATAAACCCTCATGTAAATACAATGTAGACTCAGTTTTGATATTGACTTTGGTCGATATCTAATAAATAACTCATTATCACTTCTTTGTTGTTCTTTGTTTCTTTCTCTACAGTGTCTGTCAAACTATCTTGACCTTGTCAGTCTTGATTGTTAATGATACAAAGTCTATCTCTTATCTTTATCATTACTCTTATCTTCATTGTACACCTTGACTTCATCCCTCAATGTTGTTGGCTACTATAGTTGGTTATTGTCACCTTTAAATCAGGGACATTCACTTTGGGTCTAGGAAGAGGGCACAGCACATAAGCTGAGGCCACATCCCCAAACCCTGTCTATCACTTATTTGATAATCTCGATACTAATTATTGTTTACAAGACTGACTAAACAACCCCAAGGTACCAACCTTGACACATAGTGACAAAGATGTTTATATGAATCTATGAAATATCAAATATGTTTTATGAGCAAAAATTGAATGAATTTCTTGATTACATGGTTCTGGAGTTCCAGACTCATACACATAAGTATGTCAATTTGAGTTTGCTTATTTTATGAAATTTTTTAGTATGAAAAGAAGATTATTTTTTTTAAAAATATGACATTTTACAGATTTTCAATACCTGAAGAATTTGACAAGATATAACAAATTTAAATCACTGGTTTTTATTTGACTCAAAATCAGTGCCTGCTTTACATAACAGTTTTAGCTGTAAGACACATGTCATAAGAATCAATTGAATATATGGAAAAATTGAAAATCTTAGAAATTTTGTGAAGCTTATCTTTTAGAAAATATGAATGTGTATGCACACCATGTCTTTTTACACAGTCCACCACTCAACTGAACTGTCATTGTAGATCATCATAGTTTATACTATCACTCTTTATGTAACTATTAGGGCTGCAGAAGCACCTAAACCCTAGCATGCACTAAGAAAGAAAGTTGCACATGTTATTGTACAAAAAAGTTGAGCAGGTAGCATGAATAAAAGATATGTCAAATTTTTTAAAGGCAAAAGAGCAGACACATTTGGTGTCTGAAACTGTTTAAGCAATATTGAGAAACACAAGTACATTATTTATTTCTAACTCTTTCTGAAGGCAGTTGAACCCCTCCACCACAGGCATAGCATGATTTCCTTATATGGAAAAACATTGAATAAATGCTAAAATAATATAAAGTTTTCAATCAATCTTCCCATTCATTCAAATCTTGGGAAAATTAGTGTTTTCTTATTGTTTTCTTATAAAAACCATGAAAACATGAGATGAACTTCAAATTTCCTTAAAATTTAAATAGTTTAGAAAACTCTATGAAAAATTTATATATTCTCACTGTTTACTTAATGTCTTCTCATATAGGAAAATCATGCTATGCCTCTGGTGCTCTGGAGTAATGAGGCCATTGAAAACACTCTTTTTTTTTTCAGGAGATGGAGCAGGCAAGTTTTGGGGGATGGGGGCCTCAATAATTTTGGCACTAATCGAATGGTGTTAAATCTTGGAGTGAACATGAACTATAGAGTTCAACAAAAGGGAGGGGATGTTTACAGGAGGTACAAATTTGCCTAGGTGGTAAAATGGTAACACATTGGGGGCTTGTGTGAGAAACAATCTGGAGTACTCAGAATGCTTTGCTTTAGTCATGGGATAGATGGACAGATTAATCACCGATTCTTCATCATTTGTGTTGGTGAATAATCTTCCAAATAGGCACTTTCCCGAAGGGGACGTCCTAAAAAGATGGTCAGGTCGCACCACACCAATACAGATAAAAGTTACAAACTCGTTTAAACAACACGCCCAGTGAAAAAAACATGCCTTCAATCCTTCGGGTTTCCAAAGAACAATCGAAAATATTACAAATTTTCTTGTTAGATTTGATAGTCCTTTTTTCGAATGTTTCCAGCAAATCAATAGCTTTATTGTACCTATCCAAATACGGTCTGATGGGTGGTGCAATGCAACACCGGTGAAACAATATTTAGTGTCTTTCAAGGACTAACTACCCGAATGATCTCCACATGTTCCCATTTCGAAGCAGAAGAACCAGGCCAGCAATATATTAAAAATGGAATTACACCGATGAATATTAAAAAAAAAACGACAAAAACAGAAGCAACAAAAGACATACCAACAATCCTGACGCAAACACAAGTCTCTATCCCACCGCATTTGAAGAAACAAGGATAAACAGATGTTTAATGAAAGGTAAGAAGATAATCGTAGCGCATCAAGAGGTTTGACGCGAGGATGCAAGATACAACCGAACCTACACATGGAGATAATAATATTCGTAGAACCGCGATTAAACGAAGCATGGACAGATTTTGTAGAATATCATCAAGGAGTTCATCGACCCAATGCAGTAGGTAATTTATGAGAAGATTAAGCAACAGTAGTTTCAATTTTCGAGATAGTGACAGTTATACAGCTTCAACATCAGAGATAGATACTCTGGCGGTCGAAGAAATGACGCGCTGTAGTCACAATAAGAACACATACATATAAACATATACATATATAAACAAAGAGGTACTGGGATCAATTTAAACGGGAGTCCTGAGCCCTAGCAAATCTCAGAATTTACAATTGAGAGGATTCCCACAAACCCGCTTGTACAAAAAAAAAAGTTGACAGGTGAGATAATTTCTATCTGTTAAATCCAATATTATACATTGGTATTGATACTTTCATCCCTTGTGTAGACAAGAGGACATGTGTTATTGCTATTCAAAAAGAGCTCGCATTCTACCAAATGACATTCCACCAGCCCTCATAGCTGTCAGTTGGAGTAGATCTCTCCGAACGGAGCGCTGCATCCCACCCATTTCCTTTGCCGGCCTTCCAACGAGCCAAAACGCGAGCCGAAACCTCCCGCCAGTATGGCCAATCCCATCCTGTCGCAACGATCGGTATCTCAGAGAGCTTCAATAGAATCGAAGAAATTGCCAAGCTTGTTTTCCAATGTAACTGACTGTACCCAAAATTAATAACAGCCAATTGGGAAAACCGACGATGGGGGAGGAGATGTAATTCCAGGAGCTGATCTATATCCCTTTCGTCATGGTCCGAAGGTGCTAGGAAAGAATTGAGACTATAACCATCAATATAAATGCCGAGACGTTCCAAGTCCGGACAGTACTGGTTGTAAAGAGATAGATCGGCTAGTCGGAGAGGAGTGGAAGTGAATATTTCCAGAATTTTCCACGTTCGTGATGGTGGACGGCTGCTTAACAGTTCAATCAAGTTCTCAGGCGTCATCTGGATTGTCCAAGAATTTAACGATAGAGTCGAAAGGTTTTGGAGGCGTAAAAGTGGTCGGATAGCTGGCCAGTGTATGACTGGTGGAGTAAAAGGGATAATAGGATACATTTGTGAATGACCAACTGTCAAAGTTTCTAAGTGAGGGCAAGAGGAGACCATAATCGTAATCAAAAATTCCGGATCGTCCAACCGTGTGCAAGAGTGCCAAGTAAAGTCAAGAAGTGCAGATAAACTATACCGAGTGAGAAGTTTGTCACATAGTTTTTTCTGGGTTCCGGTGAAAGAAAACTTTTGCAAAGAGTGAAAGTTTTCTCGTCTCTCTATTAATTTGTGATCTGTCCACGACACCGGGATTTCATTGATTTGCAAAAGATTGTCGGGTCCAATGCTTAAGTTGCACAGATGTTGAATCTTGCTAAGCATTTTTAGAGTCTTGTGAGTGTAAAAAAGGCTAGGAATTTGAATCCACATCAGGGTTTCCTTGAAATGTTCCAAGAGTTCTTGAAACAAGTGATGACATTGAATATCGGCCTTCAATGCGACGAGAACATCGATGTCTAAAAACCGTAAAACTTTCAGTCGAGTAATGAGGAGGTGACATAGACGTTGGAAAGATGACGCGGTAAGTTCGGGTACTTTCAATCCGAAACTTTCCAGAGACGGCGAAATGAGAGCATTGAGATCAGTCAAGTCTCCCATAGTTGTCCATATCAATACCCGAAGATTCGGGAACAGGTATGTTACGCTATCGGGACGAAATCTTGTCGCGGCTTGAAGAAGACGGCCTTCCAATGATATACCTTCCAAAAGTCGCACATGCTTTGAATACACGAGGAAGAGATCCCATTGTGTTTCTGTTGGAGTTTCGAGAAACTATCTTTGTTTGAATTATTGGTACAACGACGGGAAGTTATTAACTCACGCCAAATCTGTCGCGACACATCCCCCATTTCCCTAACAGGGACAATGCTCCTTTCAGCGACACAGAGTACCACAAATATGGTATAGAGGCATGGAACCATGTCCTGTTTACGAGAGCAGTATGGATTGTTTGACGTGGTGGCATCCATGAAACAATCTCCCCTATTAACTCTTGAATTTCGAAGATGGGATGAACTCGGGACATTTGAGAGATACAAAAGGTTTTGAACAGAAAGCAAAGTATAGCAAGTAAGTTTGTACCAACCAAACTGAGTTTCTAATTTTATAGGTTTTCTGTGACTTTGGACGGGAAGTATCTGGGGCTGACAAGTCCTTGTTTAGTTTGTCCGGTTTTTTGCGGAGGACATGGATCATGACGGACAAAGGGTTCGTACACCTTTTTTCGCTCCACTCGCAGTGAGATTAGATAGACAGACCGACTAGCTACATAAGGGCAATCAAAGACAATCAGACAATCAGATACTTTTCGAGTCGGTTTTAACTACCACATGTTAGTAACGGTGAACAGAACTTTGTTTTGGCGTTGTCTTGTATTATGGCTGCCAAATTGCTCGCGAGAGTATTGTAAAACATGATGGGTTAAAGCATCTTATTTATTTATTGACCAATCAGCTATAAATTGCATAATAGCATCAACAAAAGTTTTTAGCACGGCGTTGAAGATAGACTTGGAATGCATGTGAGTAATGATCAACGAGTCTTTCATTTGCAGAGCTATGCAAATTATTTCGGAATAAAAGTTAATAAAGTTAAAAAATTAAGTTGGGATGCACGAAACAGAGGGGATATTATGTCGTCATCATTTACTTGTGTAATAGACCGTAAATATGTTCACGGAACAAAAAATGAAATAATGAATATTAAATGGATAACTGATCCATTAATTAAGAGGACCTCCACAATTAAGACTACACAAAGGAAAACTTGGGCAGTACCGTGATTTGCGCCATTCAAGGGATTAGTCGGTGACGAAGCAGGGGCGGTAGAAGATGCAGTCCGACTTTCCGAATCAGATCCACCTTTTGGAGATGGGCACGGAGAAGGGTTAGGTTCTGAACCACCTGCAGCGGATGGAGATTGAACAGGTGTCACAACAGGAAAGCAATAAGTCTGACTGGCAGCGGCGATCATGCTGTAGGACTCGGGATAACTTGTCGCAGATGTTGAAACATCCCCAAAATTATCGAGGGGTAGAGCTCCGAATATTTGTGTCGTACTCAAATTTTCAATTAACGTTTTTTTTGAATAATTAGATACGAGATTTCCCTAGAGTTACGTACATGTTGGAGTAGCAGGAAGCTATGTGGCCACCGTTTCATTGGTTGTACTCATTGACAAAGCTCAAGTAGTTAAACAATTTGACGAACCGGCGATACTAGGAAGCAGAAATCCGTTCTGGGTTTCACCCGCCTCCAGTCTATAAACCGGGAAGGTAGAGACGTGGTTGTTATTGCTTGACCAGAAACATCTGAGGGGGTTGTAATATAAGAAACAAGAATTTATCCCTTACGTATTCCGGAGACGAGAAGATAGAAGAGGATGAGTAGATGTTATACTCTTCAGATCTTAGATAAGTTATTCAAGGATTGACGAAATTAGAACCGTCTTTCAAGGTACCCAAAGGGCTGCCCCAAGACCCCAAGACCCCAAGACCGAGGATGAGACCGGGTTGAATCAATTGAACCTCGCTTCGCATTTTTCTAGAAGGAAAAGTATTCTGGTTATTTGGAATTTTCAGTGCAATACTTGAAGACGTGGAGACAAGCATATATTAACTACTGTGTTGATTGATGCATGCATCGAAGTACCCCGCTTATTTATCCAGCTGCTGCGAGAGGGTTCATCGCATGGCGCCCTTAAAAAAGGGAACCGGTCTAAGCTGTGCAGTACGAACATGAACATTATAGTATTATCCAGCTGAATTAGGGTATGAGTGACTACCCTAGTGTAAATAGTGATGTACATATATAAGTTGCTACGTTACTTTCATTTTCTTTCTAGCTGAAACGATATTTTATTCCCACCATTCCACTAAATGGTCCCTCATCTCCAAACGAGACAACCCATGTTCCCAATAGAATTGAAGAAACTGCCAAACTGATACCCAAAATTACCTAATAACAACCGATCAGGAAAAGCGACGGCGGGGAGTAGATATAATCTAACGAGTTCATCTATATCACATCATGGGTCATCAGGTGGCGCGAGATGATGGAGAGCAAATTGGTCATGATCCATGCCGAGACGTTCCAAAGTGGCCTAGTAACGGTTGTAACGGGATAGATTGATCATTCGTTGATGAATAGAATGGTGTATGTCCAAAATTTTCCATGTTTGTGATGGTGGACGGCTGTTTACCAGCTCGGTCAAGTCCGCTGGCATCATGTGAACATTCCAACAGGGTAACGATAAAACTGAAAGGTTTTGCAGGCGTAAAAGTGGACGTAGGGTGGGCCACTGGATGACGGCCGGAATATAAGGGCTGTGAGGATGCGTTCGTATAAGATCAATTGTCAAGGTTACTAATTGAGGGCAGGAATACGCGATAGTCGTAATGAAGGAGTCCGGTTTGACAAAGCGTGAGGACGAATGCCAAGTAAGTTCAGTGAGCCCTGAAAAAATCCATCGATCGAGAAGTTGGTCGCATAGCTTTTTTTGCGTCCCGGTAAACGAGAATTTTTGCAAAGACTGAAAGTTTCCTTTGCCCATGATCAATTTGGGATTTGTCCACGACAATGGGATTTCATTAATTCCCAAATGACCGTTGGGTCCGATGCTTAAAGTGCAAAGGTGTTGAACCCTGTAAAGCCCTTGTACAGTGTTCTGAGTGTAAAAGGTATTGGATAAGTGAATGTGCATCAAGGTTTTCTCGAAATGTGTTAAAAGCTGCTGAACAAATTCATGACATTGAATGTCGACCTTCGATGCGCCGACGTCGATGGATAAAAACCGTAAAACATGAAGGCGAGTAGTGAGAAGGTGGCATACATGCTTGAAAGATGGTACGTTCTGTTTAGGTACTTTCAATCCGAAACTTTCCAGGGACGGCGAAATAAGGGCACTGAGATCAGTCAAGTCTCCCAAAGTCGTCCATATAAATACCCGAAGATTCGGGAACAGGTATGTTACGCTATCGGGACGAAATCTTGTCGCAGCTTGAAGGAGACCGTCTTCTAATGATATACCTTCTAACACCCGCACGTACTTTGAGTATACGAGGAAACGATTCCATTGTGCTTGCGTTGGGGTCTCGCGGAACTATAGGGTTTTTTTTTTTTGAATTATTAAAACAGCAAAAAGAACGTTATATGAGCTCACACCAAATCTGGTGCCACGCATCCCTCGTTCCCCTAATAGAGACAACGCATCTTTGAATAACACAGAATGCCATAAATGAGGTATAGAGGCATGAAACCATGTCCGGTTTACAAGAGTAGCATGGATTGTTTGACGTGGTGGCAGCGATGATACAATCGCCTGCACCAACTCTTGAATTCCGAAAATGGGATGCGGTTGAGGTTGAGACATTTTGAGGAGAAAGGGGGTTAAAAGGCAAGTATTAACTATAGTGAGTGGGTCGTAACGTGTCTCGTTTTAGTTTTATAGGTTTTCCGTGACTTTCGACGGAGACTGACAAGTCCCCGTTTATTTCGTCCGGTATTATTGGGGAGGACGTGAACCATCTCGGACAAACGGCTCGTACAGCCTTTTCCGCTCTAACCAGATGTTCGGAACAAATAGCTAGGGACAATGCTGTTCCATTTTTTGTCTTGTAGGTTTTCTGTGTCTTTGGACGGGAAGTATGTGTCTTTTTGGACGACGGGTCCTCGTTTGTTTCATTTAGATTTTTTGGGGAGGACATGAACATTATCGGACAACACCTCGTCCGGACGTTTGTTTTTTCTCCAGCAAAGTTCAGATCGACGGACCAAATGTTTAGAGACAATCAGTTGCTGGAGTAAACCACAATTAAAGATCAACATTATTCCTTTTATTTAGAGAGCGAACAAAAGGGAAGATGAGGAGATGGATCCAGATGTTCGTATTACCTCTGCGGACGTTCTCAGATCCTAGGGAATGTTTCACGCCGACACGATCATACTGTTGTCCTTGAACCTTCTATGAATCAAGCTTCAACGGCTCAGCTTACTCTATATTATATAACAAAAAAAACACATACCTCTATAATACCCCGTTCATAGAGCCAAAAAGACCAATTCCGAATCACAGAGTAACATTACGCCGGCAGGTGCATGTGTTCCCTGTTAGATATTAATATTATTCAAATGAAAAGACTACAGGTTTGTAGTTTCAGTATTATAGTCTGGAATCCTCCAAAGTGGACTGTGAAGTCCTTGCAAGAGATTTCAGATGAGACGAACGTTTTTTCACTGGATGAGGATGAAGTCAATCATAAAACGGGTTATTAAAAATTTTTAATTGAGTAAAATAATCGTAGTCTCACGGAGACATTCAATGTTCCATATATATATGACCTTGTTAAAAGAAAAGATGAAGATGGTGTTGATTTAGTAGGGCCAAGGGGATGAGTCAGCGTGACGCACGCGGTAACAGCTCCATCCTTCGCTCGGCTTGGAAACTTTTAGACGGTGAGCTTTTCATTCATGACTGTCCCTTTCTGGTCACTTAACCAATACTAACAGTTTCTTGTTCCGTAGCCAGTCTGATGTAACCTCTCCTTTATGTAAGGAATACCCTTCCAACTTTCCACGGTCCTCCTTATTGCTTATCATTCTGCTAGACTTAATCCAATTTTTCTTTTTCTCCCCCGATGGTACAACACCATAAAGACACGACTGAATTGCTGAGCTGGCAGTAACCATGCGGACGCGTGGATCCCATACCGGCTATGGCTTATGGAATCCAACCTCCGGACCTTGCAGCCAACCCACGATTGGAGAAGGAAACCTTGGCTCATCACAATATACCCATAACATGTGATTCTTTGATTTGAAAAACTATTAACAGCGTATCAACCTGTGGATTTTAACACTACTCAAAACCTATTCTCAGATATCAGAAGAACTTGTACGAATTAGGAAACAGGGGTGGGGCAAACCAGTCCATTTTTATGCTTTTACTGTAATCTTCATCAATGATATCATTAGCACCCTCCTTTGGTATCCGTCTAATTGGCTACTCAAAATTAAGGGACGGGAAGGTTTTGACTCGTTCATTGTCCAACTCGTTGCGAGGACACCGCGTTTAAACACGCCTTTTACCTTTCCTCGTGACTACATTAAAATGCAGTCGTCTGTCCTCTGTTGTTAGGTAACAAAGCACTTGTTAACTTTTTTTTGTGATATTAAATCATATGAAAACAGCGCTGATTTGATTGATTTTCTTCCCCTTTAGGTTTGATAAGTTATTTTACCCAAAAACTTCAATAAACAAACGTCGTCTAAGCAAATTTTTTTATTCTTGGTTCAGCCCTGAATAGATGGCGCAGATCGGTCGGTCATGTACCATAAGGTCAATTGTATGTCTGATGTTTATAGTCTAAACTATTTTCAAAAAGTGGCGCAGGTTATTCCTATCCTGCCGGCAAGGGGTTCCCTGCGGAAAAGACGCTGGTAGGACACGTCGACTCAACAATGCCCTAACATCTGTCTCAAACCACTATCCCTATTTACCTCTTAATACCATGCCATGCAATACAGACACGTCGCTAGGGGACAAATTCGGATGAAGTCATAATGAACCTCGGATAACCTCCTTTATCTCAAAATCATTCCATTTGACGCCGGGAAAAGACACACTCTTGGACTTTATCTCAGTATGTAAAGTTCCGTCTTGTCATGGTCTTGATATTCCATCTCTCGATGGTGATTTTCCAATAACAACAACAAAGGGATTCAATACAATTATTCGTTTGGGTGAAACGGCAAAGGAAGAAAAACCCATGTGGATTATGGGAGATAGTCCAAATAGACAGATAGTCGATAAATCACCATGCATGCGTCTGTGATTCTTTAACCAAATTCTTCCGTATCGTATGTCCTTTTTTTCCTTCATTATCTTACTTTTATTAACTGGTCTGTTTTAATCCGTGTTCAAATGTAGTATCGTAGCAACAGCTGAGAGGTTCGTAACTATTTTGAGTTTGTGCACCACACGGCTCATCCCTGCAAGCACGCACAACGTAGGCACGACATGAGCATGCTTTTTTTCAAATCTCCTTCATTCATCCCTATCTGGAATCCAAGGAAGACCAAGAACCTTTGCCCTCCTCCTGATATATACACTTTTTCTCTCGGTTCCGTCACCGTTTTTTCCGGGATGTTACCTCGCTATCCTCTAATTAGGAAATTCGACCATATGCGTTTATATGTGACGAAAATTTAATGAAGCATGTGGCCTGAAAAAAAGTGTGTTGTACGAATTAGGGTGTTTGTTATTTTCGCTTCCATAGAGAAATCCGAATTTTTCGTATAAAAACAGGCCAGAGACGATGATCAAGTTTTAGATTGCTCAAGGTTTTTCACTCGCGATTACCATGGTCGGGATATCCTCTTCGTTTTCGTTCCTATTCTCTCTTCTTGCTATACTTCGTTCGGCGTATGCTGCGCCTAATGGTGTTTCTCCTTCACCTCGATTGACCCGTGATGTCGGCATGTTCAAACACGGAGGTATCAATCCCGCACCCGTGAAAGAAGAGAATGCCAGTGTCAACGTCATTTCTACCCATCCCGACACAATTAGTACTACATCTTCCGTTGCATCGGCTTCATCATCTCCTCGATTTGTTATATATAGTGATAAATGGGTGTCGGGTGAGACGGGTCCGCCAAACGTAACTGCAGTCGCTGTAAGTTGCTATAATGCCATTACAACGATCTATTTTTTCTAAAATTTAAAAACCCTAGGGGTATAACGTCTTGTACGGCCTCCGTTTCTTCCAAAACCCCCAAACTCTCTAACGTCCTTTTTTTACTTCCAGTATTCTCTCATTCCTACTCATAGAAGGCGCATACGACAAAGCAGCCGAATGGACCCAACTAACAGCTGCTCAACGATCAACGGTTAAAGCTCAATACAACGCTGCAGGAGTCAAATTACTCGTTAGTTTGTTTGGATCTACCGATGCTCCTACATCTACTGGTGCCGATCCAGTTGATACAGCTAATACTATGGCTGCTTGGGCTATTCAATATGGGTTGGACGGTGTTGATGTTGATTACGAGGTAAGACCCCGATAGCGAAGTTTCACTACATTTTTTTACTGATTTTGTTAATTAGGATTTCAATGCTATTGATGCTGGGAATGGGAAAGCCGAGGCTTGGCTTACCACGTTCACTCAGCAATTACGGGTTAATCTTCCTCAAGGACAGTATATCATTACTCATGCACGTAAGTCGGGGACAATGTAGCTTTTTTTTTGATCGTTGAGTTTGTTTGCTTTTCAGCTGTTGCGCCATGGTTCTCTCCTGGGATATTTGGAGGAGGTGCATATCTTACGGTCAACAAGAACGTTGGTAGCATAATTGATTGGGTAGGTTTTATTTTTTTATGAAGTCTTTATGTAATCTGGTCACTAAAATTACGTGTGCAGTACAACGTTCAGGTAAATTCACTTAACAAGATATTAAGAAAAAAACAAGTGCTAATCAACCAATATCCATCCAATCTCAATGAATAGTTCTACAATCGTCCGTCTTTTCGATTTTCAAACCTAAAAACAAAAACTGACATAAAAAAACAGAAGGAACAACGGAATACACAACCTGCTCAGGACTTTTAACGAACTCGTCAAGCACATGGCCACAGAGCGCCTTATTCCAAATTGCAGCCAGCGGTGTATCATTAAACAAATTAGTCATCGGCAAACCCGCCAATACAGGTGATGCGAATAATGGATATATTGCTCCCGCTACTCTTTCCACGTGCATTACGCAGGCTAAAGCTAAAGGATGGAATGCTGGTGTTATGGTTTGGGAAGTGAGTACCTTTCTTTGTACGTGTGAACCCATAACTGAGTCACTCTTTTTTGTAGTTCCCTGATGCGACGGCTTCATGGATCAAAAGCGTTCGTGCTCAGGCATTTCCCGAATGAATATAATTATCGTATACCTGTGAAGATGTGTTCACTTAAATTTCCTAATTCCACATTTGGGATGATATAAGGGGGTCTTACTTTTGAAATCTCGCGACGCCTAAGTGTTGTATTGTTATGTAGATTGTTTGGTTTTGTGTTCTCGGCTTTTATTTTTTTTGGTTGTATTAGTTATGACGTGTGTACTGTGTACCTTCATGCATTCTTTGTATTTCGTATATGGTAGGGAATAGAGGAAGCGTGGGTGTTTATGAACTTAACAAGGATGCTGATTTCATGAATGTCGTTATGTAACGTCGTTTGTAATAGGAACGGTAAGTACTTGATCATTTCTTCAATGAAGCCCATACAAGGTCTCGTGAGTTACTAAAATAGAGTAGTATTAATAGATAGCTATCTCGGTGTATCACTAGGATAGCATTCGTCAACCACTGGCACTGGCAGTTGTCCCAAAGAGAAAATAAAAGTGACATGTAACCTAATTCTAAAGATAAGAACTTCAACATGCCGTGAGCATCGACGGGTAACAAAGTTTAAAAAAAACAACTGGAAAAACGGCTATCAGCCAACCTCAAGGCTAAAGGGCCTGGCGAAGGTATTCTCCGAGTCGTATCCCAGTTTAATCCAACAGAGGTAGAATTACTTTTAATTCTACACAACCGCAAGGGAAGGGAAAGAGAAGTGTTTAATAATGATAAAGTCCTTTTTGTTCCGTCCCCCACTGGATACCCTTTGATGACGATGTATGTATGTAGATACTTGCAGCGTCAGTATTGTCCTTAATAACTTGAAGGTTGTTGACCTACAAATTTCCGACCTATAATCTAATTATTAAGCCAGACTATTGATCGGCTTTCGGTATTTGCGACAATTACAGCCTGTATTAGATTCCGGTGTGGGGTTATTTCAAAATAGGGAAATGAGCAAGCAAGCCTGACTGACCTCAACGACTTGACACCGGAGAGCTGCTTTCTATAAGCCGAAAATGATTATGAGCACTTGAAAGGACTTTTTCTTCTTCTTTAGATATGACGTTCATGACCTATATCAAAATCACCGTGGTACTAGTAGAAATTTCTTACATGGTGTTCCGAATGTTCCGACAAAAAAGGATATATCTCAGGAAATTCGACTTTGTCACAAAGACATATTCGTTAGAGACCAAGTTCCCGAGCCCTATCCCCCTCATCCATATGCAATTATTGTAGCATGTGATGGTATATTTATAATATCTCTGCTTACAATTCTCCAGCTGGGGAGATATACACTTCGGCGATAAGCACCATAACTTTATTCCTGCATTGGGTATATCCTCTTCGTTTCGAGTTTTAGTTCCTGTTAGACGGGGCAGGAAGATAATGAGGTTACTACTATCGGGGATAAATCAACTATTCTAGTAGACCGTTTTAGTACACATGGCCCTGACTGTATGATTCGATTCGTGAAACGGAATTTGATTGTGGTTGCCGAAGAATGTCGGATCTAAAAATCAAATTGTAGAATGAAGGAGGATTATTATATGATACCCTGAGAAAACAGAGGTGGACTTTGAATATAAACATGAAAAGGACAAAATGATACAGTCATTTCGGCAGACTTCAAAGAGGTGTCCAAATGGTCGGAATACCTTCATTTTCGTTGTTTATCTCTCTTCTTGTACCTACGTTTCACTTGGTGTATGCCGTACTTGAGTCAGTCTCTCTCCAAAACCGTGATACGAGTACTACTCTCCGATTCGTTATATACAGTAACCAACAATTTCCAGGTCAATTAGGTCTGCCAACCGTCGATGGAGTTGAAGTGAGCTCCAAATATCTATTCATTCATACAACTTACCTCGGAAGCCAAATAGGGCTTCAATGTCGTGTATGCCCTCCACTCAGTGTGATAATAAATCATTTGTCGCCGTATTTACGTATACAATCTTTTTCTAGCGTTCTTTCCTCTCTAACACTAGAAGGCTTATCAGTAATGTTGGTGATTTGACTGATTGGGTATTAGATTCTCCTCTAGGATTTGAGTCAAGATACTAAAACTGTGATGTAATTATGCGGTATAACGTCAGGTAAATGTAAACTTTTACTTTGTTGTATCGTTCATAGAGTCTAATCAAAGTCATTCACATTAGTTCCATAATCATAAAGGTTTCCCTTGCATCAAAGAGACTCAAAACTAACCTTTTTTGTTAATAGCCGGCTCAAACGAATACACAACTTGTCCAAGTCTTCTAAAAAAACCCATCCGATACATGGCCCCACACCACACTTTTCCAAAGTCGCAGCCAATGGCCTACCATTTTAAATAAAATCGTCGTTGGGAAACCTGTTGAAATGACGGGTGATACGAGTACAGGATATATGGCTCCTGATATACTTTCTGCCTGCCTTTCCGAAGCAAGACAGGAAGGGTGGAATGCAGGTGTTGTGGGGTGTGGGGTAAGTCGACACCTTTCGCTGTTGTAAATTCAGTATTTGATGTTTTAGAACAATGAGATTGGAGCGGCTACCTCGTGGATTAGAAGTGTTAAGGCGAAGGCGTTTTTCTAATAAAATGAAAGACCTTGTTGCGTGTACGGTGATTATTTTTCGGGATTTAACGTAGTCGTTGGTCCATGCAAGCGGCACGCAGTTGTATTTCATAATAAACAGCAACCCATACCAGATACTGAAAATTAGGCTTACAGAGGGGTATTTGTAAACTCTTGTGCGCAAGCACTATGCCATATATGTTTAGGTGACAGACATAAATCCAGACTTCGGCCTTTGCCCTTAGCTTATTAGGAATGCTGACTGCCTTGAAGCATTATGAACTGTTTATAGTATAGTGGCTTTCGTTAGAAGAAGGCAACGATGTGAACAGCGACGTGTTCATATAATTTTTAAAAATCTAAGTACGGAAGATCTGATCATTATGAACTGCACAGCATGTTTAGTTAACATAGGTTCGGACTCAACCGACAACTGCCCATACGAAGAGGACGTATACCGGCTTTAGGGCTAAAAGTAAGAATGGAATATACAATAAATAAATAAGAACAATCACGAACCTCATATAGCCCCGTTTGGATTCACCCCGTTCGGATTGACCTGTGAATTGTCGATATTCGGTTCTCCCGAGATTGAATTATCCGCTGGATCGGGTCTTTCTGCCATTTCGGCTACGAGACTTTGGTGTAGACGTCCGAGTATTGACTGTTGGGTTTGTGCAGGATCACCTTGGGGAGGTGGACTCAAGGTAGGAAGGTGTATATCCGACAAGTTGGGAGATTTCTTCATATTCCGTCGACGGAGGGCTATTGTGAATTCACATATTATTATTGCAGAAAGCCTGGAGACAGAAAAGAGGAAATAAATAAATAAATATCCCGTCCAAAACCTCACGAGTTACATACACGTCCTTAAAAACGACAAAAATATTGTTTGCAACACCCTCCTGTGATATGATATGTTACGGAAGTGGCAGAGTACTAAATAGTGGTCTCACCGCCTGAGCCTGTAGATTGGGCCCAGTTACATAAATCTGTAAACTGGAATGAATGTAATTATCAACTTACAAGTGTCAATATAGTTGTCATAATTGTCATGAGAAGTACGAAGCTAAACAAGTCAGTACTAACTAAACACAAATGATAAATATTACATACGAGAACCTGAGGATGCCTGACAGCAGAATAATAATGATTTAGTTTATATTGCCGAGCCTTAAATAAGGAGCCCGGAGCATCTTACCTTGCTCAAGGAGGGACGTGACAAGGTCTTTGTTAGCATTACCCCGTAGACCCAGGCTTCGTTTCGACTTCCATATTTCCCAAACTTGATAAATGAGTCCAATGAAACCCAGTACCTCCGAAGAAATATCAGTGATGTTACGAATCAAAATGATGATTTTGACAGATGCTATAAAAATAACCCGTCAGCGCTTCAACATTAAAGATAGATCAAGGAGGACTGGTTTCTTACAGCTAAAAAATAACAAACGATCAATTATCAATTATCCAAAGGATGGATAGACAAAGCTTACGATGTTGGGAGACTATTAATAGCGCAGTCTGGGATGGTCAACACTGCATCAAATTGGCCTATTTAAAATTATTTTGAATCATGGGAGATACAAAACCATACCATAAAACTCGAAAGCAACAGGAATTAAAAATGTTATGATCAAAGCTATTGCCATTGAACGATGTCCTCGACATATTGAATAAGTTCGAAGTGATATTAATCCTGAACGTTGTAAGAGCTGTTATACCACCAAAACGAATAGAGAATTGACATACCTTGCCCTCCAATGAAAAAAAAAATTGATAAAGTCCCGGTCAAGGTACCAAAAACGTTACAGATGCTGAATTATAAAATTGTCAACTCATCATCTTGCTTAAACGAAGTATAATAGCACCTTAATGTCTCAGCTGGAGACTGTAAAGAGGTCAGAAACATGACAAAGTAATGAAGTTATTTTCAGCTTAAAGTTACATACCTGAAGCAAAAGGATTTGAGGTGTTCGAATGATAAAAGATAAAATAGTAGAGTATTTGCAAAGTAGGTAAAGGAAGGTCGAGATTGTAAACTTTGGTTTCCATATATGCTGAACCTCGTTTGAGAAATGAAGTATAGAGACATAAATCACAAGTGCTACATAATGGGAGAGAAGTGCGTGGTTAACCGTAAAACTAGCTTGCAAGGGAAGGCGACTTACATAAAGCAGCAACAGTTGTTTGCCCCTCCGTAATGCTGCAGAAGTGTTACAGTAAATAATCATGTAGAAAATATAAATCACTGACTTTATGTACAGTAACTGATTGTAAAGGCTCTCAGAAATCGGAATTGTTCCATTATCCATTTCGACGGAATGTTGGTGTAGCAGGTTGGTTGTTCGGATTTGAACTGACGATAGATATATACATTGAAACACTCACCTGTTTGTGAGACCGGAACTCGTGTATTGACAGATCCCATTCATATTCAGTTGAGGTGCGTAAACCTACACAGCGATTAGGGTGCGACTGCAACGATAAAGTTGATGGAAAAGTTTATCCCGTTTGAACAAATTAAATTAACCAACATCAAGATGGTCAACAATCTTTCAGCAGCGTTGTACAAATCCAAGTTGTTAGTTCACAGGCATATCCTTTATTGAAAGTTCTGTGGTCACACTACCACAATGATGCATGGGGATTTGTATAGTGGTGTCTGAGACCCGATTTCAGATAGAATCCTTGCGTTTCTGTTTGGTATGCCCTGTTTTCAATAGAAACGAAAACATTTCTCAAACAATGAGTCACGACATCTTTGCATCCTAGTGTAAGTAAAATATAATTTGCGAAGGAGAAATATGCCTGGCAAAACGACTTTTCATTGTGTCGGTAATAACCAGGCGTAGAAAAGAAAGCGTACCTCTTGAGTCACTATTAGGAACGGGACCGGGAAATCTTCAGAAGTAACCGGTAATGCGTCATTGAACCGGTCAATTTTATTTTTATATCTTTTTTGTATAGAGATTGAGACTTGAAACTGGGTAACCAAGTAAAAATCAACAGATTAATTTGAAACATGATTGTATTCAATGATGAACAAATAGGCAACGCGAGGGGGATTGAGAAGTTACCTGTAAACCTATCTATATGGTTTTGCAGTATAACCTCAACCTGAGATGCGCAGCAGTCAGTAATCCATATTCGTCGAGCCACTTTATTTCAGGCTGTAGAGGGGGGTTAAGTAAAGTAAAGAAAACCTGGATTCAGAGGGCGCGACAAACTTCACATGCCGCGTAAAATAAACGATCAAACAAGGTTGTCAAACAGTGATATTGTATAAAGATAATACTCACGTTCATAAATACCTTAATAATGGTATATTGACAACTTTGGGAATCCCAGCACTTTGCATATGGATACTGTCGTTGGTGATGGTTAAAAATATATCAGATTCTGACTATACTTCTTATAGACAAATAGCTCTCACCTTTCCCTTTCTGTGCGACTCCCGCTTTCGAACCCATTTTCATTTGTTACCGCTGTCAGATATGGTTTTATTTGGCGAAAACTTTTAATTGGAATGATCGTTTGTAGTTTCTGATGTGTGAATGGCGGGCACTTCTGGATTTATACCAGTCCGGGTGATGAACATGTGTTCCTTAGGTCTTTAGAATCACTTTATTGATGAATAGTAGGCCTTTCTGTTAGGAACCTCTTTGAAACATTGTCTGGAATACACGTCGAAGAACCAAGACCTTCGTACGCAAACAAACACACCTGTCTCGTGGAACTATTAAATCCTCCAATAATACGACCTCATATCGTCGATGCTGTCAGTGCACTGAGTTTTCAAAGAGTAATTATTGCAGATGTTCCCGAAGTGATCCAGCACGGGAGTGACTGAGCTCGTCTACAGAAATTTTCTTCGTTAGTAATTTGTTTATGTAAACTCCGGTGGTTTGCATCCCTACAAGATGAACCCCAGCACAAAGTCATCCAAACTCGAAAGATTCTTTCCATCCTATCTGATATCAATTAAACAATACTAAAGCAACAATGATAAACAAAAGATTATCACCCATAGAACGTCCAGGTCTGGAGACAACGATTTACGATGTATTGTCCGAATACACAAATATGGCGCCTGGGAATCCTAATACGAATTTGCACTTAAGTCAAATAATCATTCGTCAGAGCGCTGGCTGTGGCTTGAAACACGATACCACCCGTTGAACGGCGCGGATGGATGCTACCAAATAAACGGTAAGTTCTAAGCAACGGCACAAACAGAATGTATGGCTTACGTCTACGAGGTTTTTTTCTAACAGCTGGTAAGTCTTTCACCACACGAATTGTTTTGTCCTCCGATTCCTTTCGCGGTGAGACCAGATGTGGTGTTCCGTGTCCCAGCGGATAGTATCACTTTTTGGCGAGAGGAAACTTGGAAAAGTGGGGCATCCTTGGCGATTCAAAGTTCAACTCCTGTTGCTCTTGGTGTGCCATTCCCTACCACCGCCAAAGACCTCTTTTACACAATATCCCACAGCGACAGAAAGATCAAAACATTAGTTAAATAGGCAGTCACTGCAAAATTCTGTCCTCTGCCGCCAATGAATGCGTTGCATCCATTGTCCCTCTTAAAGTATTGAGGACTCCAGAAAAAAATGGCGGTAAACGTTTTGGAAAGATATTTTATTGCTGGAGCTCACGTCGAAAATAGAATGCCGATATATTCTTGCATGACTCAGGTACGAGCTTGCTGATGGACCGAGTGATCGATATTGTAAACCAACTTTTTTTTTTCGTACCCGTGATCCAATCCCTTAATCTGCCAGAGACCAGATATTCCACGTTTATATACTCGAATTATTCGCGCTGGAAGGAGTGAAACACTCGGATATCTATTGCTTAACCAGATCCTCTTCTGTGTATTGTCCACCACTGGATGAACATCATTGTAGCTCCACCCTTCGGCAACATTTCGTTCCCATTCATCGTAATCCGTTCTTCTCTTATCATCTCATAACTCGAGGTAGGTGCCTAATGGGTACCTGAGAGCGATTTACAATGGTATTTCAAAATATTGATCAAGCTAAGCGGCGTCCCGGGTCAAGATGAGCTAGATACGCTGACACGGACTTTTATCTTCCAAGAATCTTTACACTGGGAGATATATGGCTCTATTTTAAGTCCGTTTCGGGGTTTCTTTAAATTAGTTAGATATATTTGGAACTCAGAGAGCTGACGGAAATATGACACATACGGAGAGTCAGCATCAGTAAGAACAGTTTGAAATATCTAGTGGAAATTTTGCTAAAGCTTTCGTAGATGACTAGACGGACGGTTAAAGTGCTAATCCGGCTCCAAGGGAAAGCGATTTTCAACAAATCTTTTCCCAGCTTCTATCAAGTACGCTGTGAAGGCGGAGTTTTCAGATAGTCTCGAAGCCAACACAACCGGCGGCGCCTGTAGCAGAATTAAAATTATTTCGAGAAGGTGCTGACATTGAGAGCCTACCGCAACTACAAAAAAACATATTCCTGACCTTGGTTGATGTTGGGTGGTTTTGCTCAATCGGAGTAGCGAAAACTTCAGGGTCTGAGATAAGTTTCGTCCTTGACTGCCCTATACCCATGCAGATAATGTGAATGCGATAGCAAATGAGCTGAAACAATATCAAAAGAATATCATACTTCATAAACAAGCCAGAACCCGGGATTGTTACCCGCACTCACATCTCAACCACGTGTTTTCAGGTGTGTTCACATGCATTTTCGCTGGAGACATATTCAAATCATCATCATCGAGTGATATAAACACTACTTGTGTCGCCAATTGGCTCTGGTATCTCAAGAGTTGACGTTGACGGCCGAGGCGAATAAGGCAAAAATGGACGCAATGAAAGGGGCTTGCTAAGCAGCCTCCGTGACAGGCTGTCACATCAACTTCTTTTGCCTTCTCTCTTGCTTCCCTGCCTGTTCAGTATACGTTAGTATGGCTGTATTCAACTTTTTGGTGCCGCGTACATCCCAAAATTACAATTGACGGCTAACCGAGTCCCTACACCGCAAAAAAAAAGGTTCTGAGGCGTCACTACCGTTTTGAAAGTAACCTCCGTCAGTCGATTGTATATCTCTGCAGTGTGATACTGCCATTCACATCTTATTATGGCTTTCTCAAGGATAATCCGCACATCGTATCATGATAATCATAATATCTCTTAATCTAATAATCGGTGCTTCTAATAAAATGATCATGCCAACTCCAACTAAGATGAAATGCCAAAGCCGGAATCAAATAAATCCTTCAGATTGGAACAATCTAAGCAAAGCCACCCCGCACCCACCATCCACTATCTCAGTGAGTTATGGTGAATTGGCACAACCCCGTTAATGTCCAGCTTGAACTCTGTAAGTTGTAATTAGTCTCTTTTATTCATTCATTCATATCGTGACAAGTTGGTCTTGTTAAGTCACAGTATTTTATTCTGGGGATTTTCACGTATGTGTATATCTATTTAATGGTGCTGTATACTTCCGGATTTTGAACTAAATAGCTTACTAGGTGGGAGGTTATTCCACACTCTATTTTGACTGGCAAATTCTTAGTGGCAAAAGAACGTATAAATGGCCATATCTGGTACGTTTCTTCTAAAGACCTGTGAATCGGATTAATGCAATAGAATAAGCTTTACGTCGGTGTTCGGTTTTTCGGATTCTCCCAGTATTTCACTACCGTTGTATCAGCTATTATTACGACTCAAGTTAACTGCTAGGTGAGTCAAATAAGCAGATTGTTAGGATAGCTGTTGTTATTTAATCACAGGTAATGTTAAGGCACTCTTCGTAAGTTGTAATGGCGGTCATTCCATGGATTGAGTGTTATGACTGAAAAATAACCAGATTCTTGGGAGTATAGCAGTTGCCGTTTCATCTGCGCTTTTGGCTTTGCGAACGTTTGTACATTCTACATTTTCTCTCTTTTTTTTCGTCAATTCTAATGGACAGATTTCAGTGTTGCATTCTGGAACAATCAAAAAGTCATTATGGTCCTCACTTTCTCTATCTGGCTTGTACTCATTGGATTCATGATATTTGGTATGTTCTGGAAAAGTTTTTTTGCATCTTCATACCTATGTATCTTTCAAGGCGTAACTAGGGTAAGAAAATCATTATTTTATGTCACTCCCTCACATCTACTGAAGTGGGTCATTCATTATTAGGAACGTAGTTCCTGGGATCCAGAGATTGGTGCTTGCATTGAACTAAAAATCCACGACAGTCTACCAAATAGCTTGGTTACGACATTACTGATAGCATTTTTCACCTCCTCATGCTCGCAAGAATATGGCATAGACGAAAGGCGGGGCCATTATGGAACCTGCTATACCGTCAAGTATAGTATTTTGCCTTCACCACTTAAGTCACAACCGCTGAATGTTCAAAGGGCCTTCAAGTCGGCTTCTGACATAACGAACAGGACTCTTTGCTCCTCGAGAATGTATCGAGAGTTATGTGAATATGCAAAACCCATCGCGGTGTTTAGGTATGATAATCATTTAACTTTTGGCTTCACTACTTTCCTCTCATCATGCGTTCGTATGTTCAATACGTTTAGTACTTCTGATACGAGTACTAGCATCGACATTTCATCGATGAAACATTCAGCCTCTAGAACTACAAGGTTTGGAAGGAACACTGCGTAGGTTCATCGTCATTGGCAAGCACCAAACCAGAGAGATAGTATTAATATGATCCAAGCTTAACCACAGGTGTAGTGCGTGGAGAATCCACGGAACAGTCTTCAAACCGCAATCAAGTTTAAACCACCTCTTGGTCATCTTCACAAAACAGCAGACGTGGAAGAATTGATTGATGTCTTATCCCAGGCACTCTTTGCTGCCTTTCTCAATTCCGCTTTATATATTTTATTGACAAAATTATTTTCCCGATGCTCGATGGTTTTCTTCGAGAGTAAAGTCCTAAGAAGTTCGAGTCAGGAGAATCTACTGTGCTAGGTTGTGCTTGAGACAATGCACAACCGCGATGGAAATGATGCCAGCGTTTCTCGATGGAGAGAGGAATGCAAACGTTTTCAGAATTAGGCGATTTCATAAGGATTTTTGGCTTCATCAATAGCACCAGAGTATCGAGTATCCGGTGGGTTATTGAAATAGTCATACTGAATTTGAATGGTAAGAAAGCTATATTTCAAGACTTTTTTCTCATATGCTATTACACAAATAACTCCCATGAATCTGGTGTGCCTTTATCTTAACACATTTATTAGCTATGGTGTATCCGGCTTTCTGACCTTCTTTCAATCCTCCAGCTTCTGCAACCTCATTTTGGTAAGATCAGGGAAATCTCATTTCATGTCAGTTTCACTTGCTGATTATTATCTTCTTATAATCATAGTCATGTAAGTAAAGAAGATAAGGATAAGATTAAGACTGTACAACTTCTGACATTTATATTTTGGACAGGATCGTTTACGCCGCAAGAATGTGTCGGAATTTTTGTGAATATGCGAGCTCTTTGGATAGGTACAAACGTCCCTTGACCAATACGGCGTGTGATTAATATGGTGTTGTTTATATCATCCACTACTTTCTCGTGGCCTAGGATTTGAACTTTGAAATTTTGCTAATAAATTAAATTTTGGATCCCGATTCCCAACATTCTTCTAGAACCACCAATCTGTAAGCCATCGAAGAACATCCGGTTCAAGGATAATAGTTGTGACTAATGTGATTGATTGCAGCTCGGTTATGAATAAGAGCAAAAAATATAGAATTACAGTCGAACCCCTCTTGATCCATACCCGCAGTACCCCATAGACATTTGTATTTCCCGAGTTCGTTTGCGGGAATTTCGAGACCGTAACCCATAGGTCCGCAATACCCAATAATCCATACTATTTTGTTGAATGTAACCCATACTTGTATTAGTGCTAAAAGTAAATTCGTCTAACTGAATGGTGATTTTTAACTTCCGAGCGCTGACTTTTTTTTTCACTATGACTTAAAAATACTCTGGATGTTCTCAAAAAGAGACCGGGAAGGTTGGAGAGTGTTAAAGAGAGAAAGAAGAGTATCGGGATTTTTGCTCAATCCCACAAGTGAATCACATAAATGCATGAAACAACAGATGAAGATATTTACCAGCTGGACATCAGTACAAGAGATGCGCAGAAGATAGAAAAGAACGTCAGTCGCCAGTGATGATACTGAAAACGACGCTCCCACACTCCCACGCACAACTCCGCGTGAGTTTTCTTGGTAGGTACCTCGACGAGTCAAATCACTCAAAGAAACGACCTTGCTAAACTGATATTCACGCCAGTAGCTCAATTTTTGCTTATCATTAAAAATGTAGGGCTTTTTTATTTCTCCGAGGTTTATCCGGGACAAGCGCGGAACCCTATATACCCATACCCGTCATAACCCATAGATTTTGGCGTGACCGAGGGGTATGGATTAGAAGGGGTTCGACTGTAATTTGAAGCCGTGTTTGCCTTTCGATTGCTTTCCCCAATTAACGGACTTGCAGGGCCATATCTATGCAATTGATCGTACATACCCCATTTTAACTCTGCTTTGATGACTAAACTCTATAAATTATTCTTTCTATTCTCGCACATGCCGGTGATGCCACTTTTTATTTTATTTCAACTACCACTTGACTCGGATCTTTCCGGCTTACATTTTCAGGCGCCTGCTTCGGGAAAGTGAAGCAAACAGACCGGCCGGTATGGAGCACCGTGGTATGATGACACACGAGTTCGTCACAAACATGATATTAACTAAAAAAAACATTGATCTTACCATTTTTCCCATAGCATCAACTAATATTGAGTAAATTTTCGCCCATCGATCCGTAGACCACCGGACGGGTCTCAACTGACTTATTAATCAATAAAAGCGTAGAAGGTATATCACACTCAATTGTTGGAGGCTGTGATCCCCAACTATCAGTATTTCATCATTATGACGGATTGGACGAACCCCCTGAACATTGCCCTTGAATTCTGTAGGTTGAAATAGTCTCCAAGCTTGAAACGACATACTCATATATGTATATATATGACTAGCTGGGGTCAATAGACTGGTATTCTTTCTATTAGGTATCTTGACGTATGTAGAATATTACCATACCACCTGATAAGAACCCACAACTAATTTGGACTAACTCAGATGGGAGATTCTATCGACACTTTATTTCGATTGGCAGTTTATTACTGGCAAACGAATTTTCAAATGGCCATTCCTTGTGAGTTTGTTTTCACTGAGGTTCTAGTGTTTTAATCAAGAATGCGCTTGAAATAAGCTATACGTTGGTTGCCGATTTTCCACACTCTTCTTCCTACTATTTTTCAGTTTGGTAGGATCAAGTATCCAGATTCATATCTGCGAAGTAAGTCTTTTGATCTATCATGAAATAATCAGTCACCTTCCTAGTATAGGTGTCGTTCATGTTGATCTTTGTAAGTTATATACGTCGTTCACAAACTCAGCAGCCCAATGATAGCTATCATAATTTTGTTTTAGGTTATGAGTTGCTTGGGAGTAATCTTTGCATCCTTGCTTTTGGCTTTGCGAACGTTCGTACATGCCACCCCACCCTCTGCCCCCCGCAGTACTGAAAACATTGACAGAATTGCTCTCTTAAAAAATAGCCAAATTGTCATAGTTCTCACTTTCGCGGTTATTCTTGGGCATATCTCTCTCTCAATATTGGGTATATAATACTAGCAAGATTTTTAACTGAACATTGTAGTTTATCTTATCTCCCATCCCAACTATTTAGGAGTAACACAAGTGGGAAGCTTGTAATTTTATGTCGTCTGTCAAAACTAATAGGATTTAGGTACATGCTTCCTGGAACATAGAATCAGCTTCATGTGTTCCATCAACAACCGATGTATACCTTGGACATGTCTTGATTGCAACATGTACTGATATGCCATTTCTCATTATCCTGCTTTCCGCAGCATGGCGTAATCGACGGTCCAGTGGATTATGGAGAAAGTTATACCATCAGGTTTTGTACTTTTATTCTATGCACGAGTCATAATATCAAGTAAATATTATCCGACAGGGCATGTTTTGGATAGTCGGGGCCACCATTGGGGAACTTCCCTGCATAGTTAGTTTTTCAAAATCCTCTTACTCTGACCTTTAGCGATAATCACCCCAGATCTTAGTTGCAATGAATTTGAATGGTAAGAACATCTTAGTTTTAGGCACATTTCTCATACGTTATTGTGTTCTAGATCCTATGAATGTGGTGTGTTTTTGTCTGTTTTGCATTAGGTTAACACTGACCTTCTTTCAATGTCTTCAGCTTCTGCAACCTTATGTTGGTAAGATATTGAATTTTACCTGATCAACTCGTTTGGTAATCTATTTTAGGTTTAGTCATGTAAGTCGAGGGGACTGGCATGCAACTTCAGACAACGAGTCTGACATGAACAGGGTCATTTGTGCTACACGGATGTATCGAAACCTCTGTGAATATGCAACACCAGTGGATAGGTATTTATCCAATACTATCTGGTATGCGTCTCTAATTGATGTCATATTACCTCTCATATTAGCACTCAAAATTTGAGCTTCGAAATTTCACCAATGAAATCTACAGCCCAGCCTCTTCCTAGACCTATCGTCAGCATGCGCCTTTGATGTACACCATCATTGCCATTCAGTCAAAGAGCACTCGTATGACTGACTGGGACAGATCTTCAAAGCCCAGACCACATCCTGTTTTTCCAAAAACTACTATAATTATAGTATAATGCGCTCTCCATAGATTCGAATTCTTATTCATCAATTCATCCTAAGAAAATAAATATTGGGAGCTGTTTAAGTAAGGAGAGAGAGAGGAGGTATTGGGTAAAGGAGGTTGAGCCAAAACCTCCCTCAGTCGTCTTCGATAGTGTTTCCCTAAGAAATATTAATAATTGGAGTGATCGATATCAGATGGGATTAATAGGCAATTGAGATTCTTGTGGTATCAAAAACGAATCAATGGTTGGCTTGACAAGCACAGTGATGTACAAGAATAAGGCTGTGCATACCTCATCCAACTAACCGGAAACGATTTACACTATACATACTTCGATTTTCTATCCCTTCAATTTAGTCTTTATCCATCCGATGATGTTTTTAATTGAGAAACTCAACAAAAAGAACCACTTACAACGATTTTGGATTCTATTATGTATCAAAACCGTGGCTTTACTGTTCTTTTACAAACATTTTTTTTCGAGCGAAAGTTCAAGTCAACATTTTATTATCGTGCCATCCGGGATATTCCCTTACTTCATAATGATAACGAAGCTAACCTATCCCATAGGTGATAAATATTTTGGATCAGCTCGATCAGGTGGGGTGACAACGGCTTAGGATTTCCACCTGGTTAAGGATATCACCTTCCGACGTCCATTGTATATATCAAGTTTGCCTTGTCGTGAGGAGGAACGAAGATGGGTGGGATCACAAAAAAGATGACTCAAGCGGTTGAAGTAATGTCGACCAAACCAGGCATTGCTTCTCCGAATGACAGTCTGAAGAAGAGATTTAGATAATCTACAAAACAATCCTAGAGAATGATTCCAAACGCACGAATATGCTGCCTGGAGATCCTAATATAACCACGGGAGTGACGGGACCTTTGCCCGTCGTGAACCATTGCGCTAAGGCAAACAGTGCATGTAACAGTTGAGTCAGCAGTCGTTGGAGCGCCAGTGGTGAAACTCGTGGCTCAAAATAAGTACGATGTAATGATAACACTCACTGATGGAAGCTACCAGTAGAGGGTAAGTTCTAAACGATGACACAAAAAGAATGTATAGCTTACCTCAGATAATACATCTATGAGGTTTGTTTCGGATACCAGCTTGCTGAGGGGCCAAGTAAAGCAGGTCAGCATACTCTTTTTGTATAGCGATCTAATCCTTTGATCTACCCTTAATTACGAGCTTGTTGATTGGCTAAGTGGAGCTAGGTTAGATCAAAATTCCAGTTCAGAGCAACATTTGTCTCGTACGCCATGATATAATCTTTTAATTTGCCATGGAGAAGATTTCTGTGTCTGTCTACTCGGATCTTTGTATCCGCGCTGGAAGGAATGAAATATGGAGATTTTAGATTTTAGCAAGTATTTATTGCTCAATTTAGGTACCATCTCACTGGATGGACATACAGACAATCATTATAGCTCCACCATTTTATTCCTGCTCATTGTAATCCACTCCTCTCTTGTCACCTCATAACTCAAAGTGCCTATTGTTCATCCAGAGGTGATGCATGATGGTACTTGAGAACATCGATACAGTCTAGTGGCATTACAGTCCAGTGGCATCCCAGGTCAGTTTGTGGCGAGCAGATGAGCTAGGCACTCTGATACGGGTCTTGTTCCTTTTGCGGTTTATTCAAATTGATTGACTATATTTGGAAGAGGGCGAAGACGGAAATTGACAACACGTACGAAGTAAAAAAAAGTCGGTTGGGATTGGTGGGAGGTGATTTTTTGCTAAGTAAATAGCCTT
Source organism: Clathrus columnatus (assembly GCA_020884735.1). NCBI lineage: Eukaryota > Fungi > Basidiomycota > Agaricomycetes > Phallales > Clathraceae > Clathrus > Clathrus columnatus. Next base: position 3,078,907 of record BPWL01000005.1, read on the forward strand.
CCTAACTTCATTGGGTGTTTGGGGTGCTCCAAGAGAAAGTGACTTTCAACGAACCTTTTCCCAGCTTCTATCAAGAGCGCTGAACATGGGGTTTTCAGATAGTCTCGAAATTAATACACAGCTGGCGGTATAGCAAAAGATGAAATAATCTACAATAAATTACCTCAAAGTGTTGAACCTACCTCTTCCAACTATAACAAAATCATATTCTTTTCATCTTTTTCGATATTGAGTTGAGTTGGATTTGATTTGTTGTACTGAGGTAGTGAACGCTTCAGGGTCTGAGGAATATTATCTATAAAAATAATGTGAATACAATAGCGACTGAGCTGAAAAAGTATTAAAAGAAAGAATATCAGTAGCTAAATCGGGAGTGGCAGGTGCCTTTCCGTATTGTCACCTGCGCTCGCAGTTCAACTGCATTTTTTCACCGTATGTTCACATGTGTTTGTACTTGGACGCATGGAATTCGGATTATCAGCCTAATTATTGAGTGGTATTATTTGCAGAATTGTGATATCTCTGAGTCGAGGCAAATGCCAAATGGGCGGAGGGCCGATGCAAGTGGCAACGAAGAGAAAAAGATGTAAGTCTCCATGACATGTTTCGTCACATTGATGATCAACTACTGAACCCTTGTGTCAACCCCTGTAAGTTCTGTTACACTGAATTCAAAATTGAATCAACAACTTTATACGCAACTAATTCACAAATGTAAAGTTCAAATTCCCAAAAGAGAATCTAAGGCTGAGGCATCACCGAGGGAATGGAAGTTTATTTTTGTTAAAGAAGTTTTCGACTTCTGAAAATAACTAATTTCCATCAGTCATATCATATCAAGTTTTATATTCATATCGCATTTTTCCCAGTGTGTCCTTGGGACCTGTTATATGATACAAGCTGAGATCAAATCTCATCCAAGACTGAATTTTTCATTTTGGAACATAATTTTAGGATCTGGTGATAGCCCGCACGCTATGATGCCATGATGATTGTGATAACTATAATACAATCCGTAATCTCCTAGTGTAATAATTAATAAATCTAATAAATTTAGGTAAATAAATTCTAACTGAGATGAAATATCAATTATAAAAAACTAAATAAATCCTTCAGATTGAAACATTTTAAGCAGACTCCACCTTCCCCACCACCCTCAAAGAGCTATGGTTAACTGGCATGATCCCGTGAATGTCGAACTTGAAGACTGTAAGTCAAGTTGGTCTCTTTTTGATTTTTTTAAATAAATATTATGATTAGTTGGCATTGTTAAGCTAGAGCATTTTTTTTTGGGAGCTTTCACGTATGTGTGTATCTAATGGTTCTGTATACTTCTGAATTCTGAACTAGCTTAGGTGGGAAATTATTTCGACACTCTATTTCGACTGGCAGATTCTGAGTGGAAAAAGAATATATAAATGGCCATATCTGGTAAGTTTCATCATTCAAAGACTTATGAATTGAATTAATGCAATTGATCAAGCTCTACGTCGGGGTTCGGATTTTCGGCTTTTCCTTCTGTTTGTCTAATGCTGTAACAGCTGGTATCACGCGAATTGGTTGCAAAGTGAGTCAAATGAGTAGATCAAAAGAGTAGTAGTTACTTAACTAAGTTATAGGCAGTGTTCGTGGCACTCTTCGTAAGTCGACATAATAGCGATCCTTCCATGAATTCAAAATTGAAAAATAACCAGGGTATCGCGTATTCGGGAGTTGCTCTCTCAACTGCACTTTTGGCTTTGAGAACGTTTGTACATTTTGTTTCCTTTCTTGCTAATTCTAATGGAGTGATTTCAGTGTTGCATTCTGGAACAATCATAAAGTCGTTATGGTACTCACTTTCACTACCTGGCTTGTAAATACTGGATTCTTGATATTTGGTATCTTCTAAAAAAACCTTTAAATCTTTACATTAATTGATCTGTCTCTTCAAGATGTAGCTCGGGTAAGAAGATCATCATTTAATATCACTCCCCGGCCTTTGAACCTACTAAGGTGCCTTGTTCATTATTTCAGGAACACAGTTCCTGGAATCCAGCAGCTAGTGCATGCATTCCATCACAAACCCATGACGGTCTAGCAAATATCTTGGTTACAACGTGTACTGATATTGTTTTTCTCATCATCATGCTTGCAGGAATATGGCGCAAACGAAAAGCAGGACCATTATGGAGCCTAGTATACCGTCAGGTATAAACATTTTGCCTCCACTATACTGAGTCACATTTGCTAAATATTATCCGTAAGGGTGTGATTTGGATGGTGGTAGCCATTTTTGGAGAACTTCCGGGTACAGTAAGTTGTATTACATACACTTAAATCCTAGTATCTGAGCCTGTTATACTTTTTTTTTTACCTTCAATAGATTTTCATTGGTTTGAATCTTAATGGTAAGCAAGAATGTTATATTTTAAACATACTTTCCTTATAATTCTTCTCTAGATGGCATGAATTTGGTGTGTTTTTGTATTTTATCCCTGCATATACCACCCCTTCTAAACTTTCCGGTTCTTTTGCACCTTTATTCAGTTTTTTGCACCTTTAACAAGTAAGATTTACTCCATCGTAAGACAATTTATTATGACAATTTGTTCTCAGTCGTATCCATGTGAGCACAAAAGAATGTCGAAAGTGCCTCGGTAAAGTTCTAACATAACAAACAGGGCTCTTTGCTCCACGAAAATGTATCGGGGTCTGTGTGAATATGCAACACCTGTGTTTGGGTACGATAAATGCTTAACCTTCCATACATTTATATTCTCAATACATTTAGCATTTATGATGATGTGAGTATCGACATTTCACCAATGAAACACTTGGCTTCTAGAACTGGGAGAGGGAACAATGTGTACGTCCATTGTTGAACATTCAACCAGATATATAATATTAACATGACCCAAGTTTACCTGCAGATGTAGGCGAAATATCTATGGAACTGTCTTCAAGTCATCTAAGGTCTAAACCACCCCCTGGAGATGTTGAATATGTGTAAAATTCCTATCCCCCCCCTCCCTATTTCACACAATGCTTGTGTCACCCCCCTTCTGCTTTGTACAGTTGATTGATAAATTTGTCTTTTACTGTGTTCAATGGTCCCACTCTAAGTCTTAAAAGGTCCAAGTCGGTGCAATTTACTGTGCATCATTGTGTTTAAGATGAATGATAGTATAATATGTAGTGTCGTTGAATAAATGGCAACTATAGGAGTATATTAGTATTGGTCAATTGCCAGAGAGAGGGAGTCTGCGCCAACGAAGAAGAATGCAAGTCACCGAGATCTGTGTGTCAATACACAAAGGTCATCCCTGCGATCTGGGAACTCAGCATGTTTGCATTCATTAGGTTTGGCCACTGCAACCACTGTTTTCCTATAACAAGCAGACAAGTGCCCAGTGTAGTCGGAGGATGGCAAATATTCTCTTGTGGAGGGAATGCCAGAAAGGAGACATGTTCAATTTCTCCAAAGCTATTCTTTTCAGATACCCAATGTTGATATAAAACCTCCCCCATTGGAGATTAGTCAGATTACTATCTGCCAGTCCATAATCATAAAAGTATTAAGTATAAGTTTACACACTGTGAAAATATTCCAAGTGTATTAGTTTGGATGTAAATGTTGTCTCAAGTTTGAGCAAAAGCAAAAATAGTGATGCGATTCCTCTGTATTGTTTTTTCTAGACATGTCATGCTGAGGAGGTTAGGATAAAAAGCACTGCATTGTTATATAACTTGCAATTGCAAAAATACACATCAAACTGATGAGCCATATGTCACAAAAATCAAAATTGGTTTATTAACCTTGATAAATGTCAGGAACTGACACAGGATCATTTGTATGTAACACATAATCATTCATTATCAGATATATCGAAGTTTCCCTGTTCTCGTCTTCACTCATTATATTACATTACTATGCTTCAACACCCTCGATCCACTTCGACACCTTCGATTCATCAACTCAACACCGATTCGATTGCCTCGGACTCCTCAGTATTTCCCACAGGAAATACTTTCACTCCAGTAACCCCTTGGGTTACCTTCTTCATACATTTGTTTCACCGATTACTAATGATTGTAACAACACTCATGTATCATATGTTTTCCCTGAGTCTCACATGTATATAAACCCTCTTGTAAATACAATGTAGACTCAGTTTTGATATCAACCTTGGTTGATATCTAATAAACAAACTATTATCTGTTCTTCTTCATCTCTCATTAATACATCTCTGACTTCAGCTGTCATTGACTCAACCCTGACAGTCTTGCTCATCATTAAGACTAAGTTACATCTCTCAATATTACTCTTACTGTAGTCGTTAACCTTGACTTCATCTGATCCTATTGTTGACTACTATAGTCAGCATTGTCACCATTAAATTGGGGACATACACTCAGGGTCTAGGAAGAGGGCACAGCATATAAGCTGAGGCCATGTCCCCGACTCAGTTGAACTTCCAATCAATAATCTTGAAAGAGTTATCAATTGCAAGATCGACTACAAACCTAAGGTATCAGACCTTGACATAAAGGGTATGTATGGGATTAGTGTCAGAGAATCAAAAACCCTACAACATGCCGCATCAATCCCCATCATGCACTGTAAAGATACTCCTCAGCTCAAGAATTCGTCTAATGCCCCAATTCTATCTGACGATGAAACATATAATATTTATGACAATGACAATGATACTACTACTGACAGTCCCCTTCCTGATGACATTGACCTCCCTTCCTCCAACACTCCCTATCTTATGGATGATACTATGCTACTCAAGGTTTATTATAGCTCCACAAAAGCCCCACCAATTGATAAGAAAACCTTATGGCTCTAATACCCTGCCCCACATGTCCTTCACCTTGTGAACATGCCACAGTTTGAAGCAAAGTTCCCACTTGAGAGGGATGATCATAACTTTGCAAATATAGATTGTTTATAAGATATCAGTAAATCTCCTATCACGTTTCTCAAATGGTTATTGTTATTTAATACTAATAGTTGTGTAACTATCTAGCCACATACCCATTTCAGAATTTCAGTGATTATTAAACAAATATAAAAAGACATATAAAGTAAACTATTTAGTTGACTGTATTTCTCAATAAAACCTTATCAGGGATTATATTCTTTCAAGATTTAGGGATTATGTTACCATCACAGGAATTTCTCAGTTTGGAATTACTACCAAATTCTGACCAAGACTTCTAATTTGGAATGTTCCATCAATGTTGGAATATAGAGTTTAATTTTAAAATACATTTCAAATCCAAAGCTTAGATTTAGGTTTTAAAAAATTAAATTAGATTTATTTGATAAGGTAAATTATAACAAAACTAGAGATTTCATTGCACTTGGTTACATCAGAAAAGGATACATGCTTCAATGTTTAAGCTATCTCAAAACATACAGATAAGGTGAGTGTGGGTACTACCACATTTAGAGTGTATGTAACCTCAGAACTTACATAGAGGTTGATGTGGATACTACCATATCTAAAGTATATGCGATCTCGGAACTTACAGATAAGGTGAGTGTGGGTAATATCATATCTAAAGTATATGCGATCTCTGTCAAGGTCTGATACCTTAGGTTTGTAGTCGATCTTGCAATCAATAACTCTTTCAAGATTATTGATTGGAAGTTCAACTGAGTTGGGGACGTGACCTCAGCTTATATGCTGTGCCCTCTTCCTAGACCCTGAGTGTATGTCCCCAATTTAATGGTGACAATGCTGACTATAGTAGTCAACAATAGAATCAGATGAAGTCAAGGTCAATGACTATAGTAGGAGTAAATTAAGAGGTGTGACTTAGTGTCGATGGTGAGCAAGACCATCAAGGTCAAGTCGATGACAGCTGGAGTCAGAGATAGATTAATGAGTGACAAAGAAGAACAGATAATAGTTTGTTTATTAGATATTGACCAAGGTCAATATCAAAACTGAGTCTACATTGTATTTACAAGAGGGTTTATATACATGTGAGACTCAGGGAAAACATATGATACATGAGTGTTGTTACAATCATTAGTAATCGGTGAAACAAATGTATGGAGAAAGTAACCCAAGGGGTTACCAGAGTGAAAGTATTTCCTGTGGGAAATACCGAGGAGTCCGAGGCAATCGAATCAGTGTCGAGTTGGTGAATCAAAGGTGTTGAGGTGGATCGAGGGTGTCGAAGCATGGTAATGCAATATAACAAGTGAAGACAAGTACGAGGAATGTTCAATATATTCGATAATGAATGATTATGTGTTATGTACGAATGATCATGTGTCAGTTCATGACAGTATCCCCTTGTTAAGGTCGAGCCTTCGAGACCTCTGGACTTAGCTTTATTTTTGTCATCACCACATGTGACAATATGTGACAAATTGTTCTATTTAACACCAATAAGGCCGCTGGACATGTTTCATTATCCTTCAACCACAACCACCATCATTCCCAACCCCCAAATTATCAATAATATGTCATCTCCAATCCCAGAGCCTGTATCTGTACTCGTTGGTGCACCCAAAACGCAAGAGGAATGTATTTTGTGGGCACAGAAGAATCGACATGTTTTTGTTGAAGTTGAGGAGGATCTTGCCAATATTGTGGCAAAAACTGTTGATGAAGATGATGATGATGATGATATTGCAAGATATCAGAGAAAATATGACGTGAAGGTGGAAAATAGGAGGACTGAGTTGCTGAGGGAGAAAGAGGAAGCCGAAAAGAAGAAAAAGGAGGATATGGCCAAGATGTGGGAACTATTCCCTGATCTTGCAGCAGACATGGACAAGGTAAGTAAGTCTCATCTGCTGCTTCTTGTTGTATACTTATCATTTGTTATCAGCTTAAATCATCACAATCGGTTCTTGTGCCAGCAACACAAACTGCTGCACCTCCATCCCCTATCCTTAATCCAATGACCTCGACATTGAAACCCAAACCAAAACCAAAGCTGGTCTTGAAGAAGACCACCACTGTTACCACCAGGCCCGTCATTATGCGCAGAACACCTGCCATGTCACATACCCCCGTTAAGGACAGCCGCTCCCACCCCCAAACCATCTAGTTCTCACAAGAGAACTATCAATCTCATCGAGGAAGACGAATTAGAAGACAATGTCAAGATCGTGCCTCCCAAGAAGGCGAAATTCATTCCCCCTGTTCCCAAAGGTCCCATATTTGGTATGGGTGACATAATTGGGGATGGGTGTGTCAGTTGCACCAACAAGGGCAAGGTCTGCCATCATCAAGACCCACAGAACATCTGTTGTTACAAGTGCCAACAATCCAGGACCGCATGTTCATTGGTTCTGGAGATGAGGGCATTGTTGGAAAGGAAGGAAAGGGTGATTGTGTTGAAGAAGACGAAAAAGGCTGTCGATGGTTCTTCCATCAACATTACCAGCCTCGATCCCATTGTTTCATTGTTGGAGGATAAACTCAATGTTCTGATCGAGGTCGCACGTGGTCAGCAAGATACCCAAGATCAGTTGTTGGCCAAGGTCAATCTTATGTCGATGGATCTTCGTGTGGTTGCCGACCATTGTCGCATCCACAACAAAATAACACCGTTGGGACTGATTCCAGACACAAACATTGTGTGGAAGTTATTTTCAGCTGAATCAGCATTCAAGGCGAACTTGGTGGATCTGGTTGATGTGGAGGATCAAGAGAGGCCAGAAAGTGAGGAGGAGAGTACCAGTGAGGGCAAGGGTAAGGAAAAGGAAGTGGTAGAGGAGGAAAATGAAGAAGAAAATGAAGGGGAAAAGGGTGATCACTTGCCAAGTGATCTAAGCGAATTAGATAGAAATCTGTAGTTAGAATTTTGTAATAGTTAAAAAAAAAATAATGTAACAATAAAATTGTTTCCCTTTCATTAAAGAGTTTCAGAAGGAGGGGTAATAATAAGGTTAAGATTTATATTGAAAGTTATAATGAAAGTCTTTAAGAGAAATAATTCAAAGAATGGATAAAGATCAGTCTGATCAGTTAGGATCAGGACAAGTGTCACCAGTCAGGACCAGGTTTGTTTGGATACGCCTTGTGGAAGTCCTGAATGAGTTCTTTAGCATGTTCTAGCTCTGTAGCTGTTAGCCAAGATGATTCATTGTCAGTGCTATCATAGCCAAGCCACTTAACCAAGTACAACAAAGGTACTGCTTGATGTCTATCAATCTTGGAATCGAGTATTGACTCAATTTCATATTCAACTTCTCCCTCAATCTCAATTGTAGGAGGAGGATCTTGACGTCTGCCAGGAATGGTATTATCAGTAGCTGGTTTGAGCATAGAAACATGGAAAACCGGATGAACAGTTCAATAGTTGTTTGGTAATTGAAGTGTTCATGTAACTTTGTTAGGGATTGCAATAATGTCAAAAGGACCTAGATACTTGTCTGAAAGCTTCTTTGAAGGTTGAGTTGTTGAGAAGAATTCTCCCTTGACATATGCTTTCATTCCTATTGGTAGTTCCGGAGTGTTATGGTGTTCTTGATCAGCTGGTACTTGATATCGTTGTTGAGCCAGTTTGATCTGATTCTTGAGCTCTTTGTGAATCAAATCTAGATGGGCAACAAATTCGTGAGCTTTTGAAGATGTTAACTGATACTCTGGATGAATAGTTAAACTTGGATGGTATCCTTTGTTAGTGAAGAAGGGTGATATGCTGGTTGTTGCTGATTCTGCATTGTTGAATGCAAATTTGGCAGTTGGTAACAAATCAGACCAATTATCTTGCTGATAATTGCAAAAGATACGAAGATATTGTTCCAGAGTTTGATTTGTTCGTTCAGTTTGACCATCACCTTCAGGATGATATCCAGATGTAAAGTGCAAGTTAATATTGAGAGCTTTTCCAAGAGATCTGAAGAAATGTGAGATGAGTTCTGTACCACAATCTGAAGTGACATGTGAAGGAACACCATGTTTCGAGAACACATTAATAATGAATAATTGGGCAAGATCTTGTGAATTAATTGTATCATGAGTGGGAATAAAGAGTGCAGATTTCATAAGATGTTTGACAATAACGAGGATTGATGTGAAGCCATTCGATGGTGGAAGATGTTCAATAAAATCCATTGATATCGAGTCCCATGGATGAATAGGAATTGGGAGTTGTTGTAAGAACCCATATGGCTTGTGTCATTGGGATTTTGACTGCATACATTGAGTACAAGACTTGCAAAAGTCTTTTACCATGGATCGTACTCTCAGCCAGATATAATTTTGTTTAACTAAAGACAAAGTCTTTGCTTGACCAAAGTGTCCTGATAAAGGGTGATCGTGACTATATTGAATAATATGAAGTCTGAGGTCACCATGATCTGGGACATAGATTCAACCATCTAATCTGAGGAAACCTCTATTGTCGAGGGTCCATCTTGGGTCAGATCTGTCAGTTAAATATGGTTTTGTGGTATTGTCGAAGGGTAATGATAAAAGAATGTTGGCATGCAATTTGTGAATATTCATAAGGATTGCACCACAAAGAACAGTCGGAGACATGATTGTTGCATTCAATGACATTCGGAGCTGTTTGTTTGAGAATATCGGTTTGAAATTCTGTGGATTAACAGACACGTAGTCATTCACCCCCTCTTTAAGATAGATGTCCCATTGTCTAGTCAGAGAGTCTGGTTTGGTGCCTAAACAACCAGGTCTAAAATGTATGATCATGTTGAATTGAGATAAAAATTTGGACCATCGAGCCTGTCGACATGTTAAAAGTTTAGTAGTCAAAAAATAAGTAAGATTTTTATGATCTGTGAACACATCTACCAGATGTGTCAATCCTTCCAAGTAATGTCTCCATCGTTGGAATGCTTCAAATATTGCAAGCAATTCCTTGTCATGAACATCATAATTGAGTTCAGGACCAGTGAAAGTTTGAGAATGAAATGCAATGGGATGGAGTTCACCATTTAAGTCGAATTGAGATAAAATGGCAGCAAGTGCATAGTCAGACCCGTCCGTCTTGACTATAATTGGATTTTCTGGAACCCAATGAGATAAAATTGGTGCAGTCGTGAAAGCTTTCTTCAAAGTGTCGAATGACCTTTGACAGTCATTGGTCCAGACCCACGGAGTACCTTTTCTGGTAAGTCAGGTGAGTGGGACAGTAATACATGAATACTCCTCAATGAATCTTCAATAAAAGTTTGCAAAGCCCAAAAACAATTGGATGTCTTTGACTTTTCTTGGTGTTGGCCAGTCTGTAATGATTTGAACTTTGTTGGAGTTCATAGAAAGACCATTAGAATCAATAATAAAACCAAGGAATTTTACTTTATCTCGATGGAATTCGCATTTCTTTGCAGAAGCGAATAATTTGTGTTTTCTGAGATGTTGGAGAACTTCCTTGACCTGTTCTCTATGAGAGTCAATGTCATCAGAATACATGAGTATATCATCGATATATGCTACGACAGAAGTGTTGAGTAAGTCACCAAAAATGTCATTCATGAAGTGTTGAAAGGCTGCAGGAGTGTTTGTTAGTCCAAAAGGCATGACTAACCATTCGAACAATCCATATCAAGTGCAGAATGCAGTCTTCCATTCATCACCTTCAGCGATTCTGACTAGGTGGAATGTGTGCTTCAAGTCGATTTTGGTGTATATGTGTGCCTTTCGAGGTACATCCAAGAGATCCGCGATTAACAGTAACAGATACTTGTTTTTCTTGGTGATTTTGTTGAGTCTTCAAAAGTCGACACATAATCAGAGTGAGCCATCCTTTTTCTTTACGAAGAGAACTGGGGCACCATGAAATGATACCAATTGTTGAATAAAACCAGTTGTTAGGTTTTCTTCGATAAATTCTTGAAGTGCCTGAAGTTTGTTAGTTGATAAAGAATAAATGGGACCTATCGGTGGAGTAGCTCTGTCCTTGAGTTCTATCTTGAGGTCATATGAATGATGTGGAGCTAAGACATCTGCTTGAGAGTCGCTGAACACATCGGCAAATTCATGGTATTCTTGTGGAACGAGATCCAAGTCGTTCTTCAGTTTCGAATCTGAAGTAGCATGTCCATGTGCTATAAAGTCGGAAACAGCAAGTTGGAATACTTGGGATCCTTCCATTTGTACAGCTCTGGCAAATGCCTTAGCTGAAACAAGTGATATCGAGGGTCGATTGAGCAGAGTATCTATCTCCTCAGTCAATGTCAATATCTGACAAGTTGAAAATGCAGTTGTGCGTAGTGCATCAACGGTTGCACCATTTGATCTATCTTGTATTGGTGTTTTGAATGAGATTTGGCCCAGTACCCAGTCAATCGATGGATTGTAGCGGGTGAGCCAATTGTGTCCTAATACAACGTCACAAGTTGGTTCGAGTTCTGTAACAAAAAACATGAGTAATAAACTATCACTACTTGGGAATTTAACTACTAAAGATGTCGTTTTCAATAAAAAGTTATTCGAAGTACCATCAATCAAATACAAAGGTATCAGGTCAATCGAAGTAGTAGGTAAAGACAATCTATCTACTAGAGACCTATTTATAAAGCAATGAGACGAGCCAGAATCCACTAGCACATTTAAAACATAAGAAAAAGAATCAGAAGCGAGAGAATGAGAGGATTTTAAAATAATTCTATGTCCAGTGATGACTCTTGGCAATTGCATGGGATCTTCTCGACAAGAGTCCTCTAGTTTTTTGAACTGGACTTATCATTGGAAACCGAGTCAATGGCAGTCTTCTTCTGCTCATTTGGGTTTGGTTTTGGTGCAGTCAGGTCTATAGATGTTGAAGTCTGAGAGTTGTTGTTAGATCGGTTGCTGTTGTTTGATCTTGCAACACGACCATGACTTTGATTGTTTCTGCTCAACCCAGACTGATTGTTGCGTGATTTTGGACAATCATGGCTTACATGACCTCTTGCTCCACAATTGAAGCAAAGGTTGTTCTCCAATCGATGTTGTCGTTCTGCAGCACTAACAGAACTTGGTGTTGATTGGCCCCTCCCTTGGTTGAAAGAATTCGAACCAGAGGGCCAATTGTTGTTCATCGAATTCTGACGAGTGTTACTGAGTTGAGAGAACCTGTTGGAAGAGTAGTTGTTCGTTCTCCAACGATTGTTGCTTGTATTCATCATTGATACCGTAGTCAAGGTTGAATCACGAGTATAACAAGAGGAACCCTTATAGTTCCTATTATCATGATGAGTTTCTTGTGATCTTTGTTCCCAATAACAAGCATCAAAGATTAAGGCAGCATCTTTGAGCTGTGCGAATGTTTCAAATGGTCGGTCAGACACATATATCCTCTCGAGCAGACATTTTGGAAGTTGCCGAAGGACGATACATCGAAGAAACCTATCTTCAAAGGTTGTTCATGCAGTGTACTTAGTGAACAAGATGAAATAAGACGTAGCTTGACCATTTTCGCCAAAGGTTAAGTCCATTAATGCAGTCTCTGCATTGTCTTCAGGGGCAATCATGCCAAAAGCATTAGTCAATGCTTGAACAAAGTTTCCCCAGTTGTGGAAAAACTCAAATTCATCAATTGCTTCGTCACCAAATTCAAGGAATGGTTGGAAGTATTCGAGAGCACTGCCACAAAGAAAAGAGATTGCATAGAAGATCCATTGCCAATCTTCAAGGAAGTCATTTGGGTTTGCCCAAAAAGCAAGTTGACATTGAGTGATAAAATTAGCCACCTTCTCAAAACTAGTACCATCAAAAGTCTCAGGCTCTTTCACTTTGATATGTCTGGCAATCTGTTGTGTTTGAATCGATTGTTGACTTTCGAGGATTGCTGCAATATTGTTTAATGCTTCTCGAAGGTCACCAGCTCTGACAACATCCGATTCTTGATTCACATAGTTGTTGTCATCAAAGTCGTCAGGATCTGAAGGGGGACCAGGGTCGGGTCCACCACCAGGAGGATTAGGAGGACCACCACCCCCTCCCTGAGGTTGATTGTTGTGTGGTGATGCCGGATCTGGTCTGTCAGCATCATCACCAAGATTTCCATCATCATTACCATCAGGATCATTAGGATCACTGCCACCACCACTAGCACCAGCTACAAATTCGGGTTGATCACCTGGTTCACCGTGAATGGATGATCAGGTCGAATGGTAACGAGTCTCTGGTACAGGTATGGGGTGATGAATATCAGCATCTACATCATCGACTTCTTCAATCTTGGCTGAAGTATGCTGAGGTCGAGACATAGGTTGAGAGTTAGAACGTCGTGTTGCAGTTGGTGGTCTAACTGTTGATAAGGAAGCTGAATAACAAAGTTCTGCAGTAGTCGGACCTAAACTTTGTCTTCTAACACAGTCAGTGAGGATAGTTGTTGGCCATTTGTTAGATTGGAAACGAAGATTAGTTGGGTTAGGAATCTGAGACATTGTGGACACCATAATACGAAGATTTTCTTGTTGGCGATTATAATGTTCATCTTGAGCAATAGTCTGTTCTTCAATTCATTGTTGAACTGACTGTGCAATTGAAACTGTGGGATAAGTTGTTGACCCAGGAGGTCGTCCAACTCTGCAAGTATTGGTTGTTGACATACAAGTTGCCATTGTTGAAGGGATCTAGAAAAAGTTGGGAGTTTTGATATACTTTCAAGGTCTGATACCTTAGGTTTGTAGTCGATCTTGCAATCAATAACTCTTTTAAGATTATTGATTGGAAGTTCAACTGGGTCGGGGACGTGGCCTCAGCTTATATGCTGTGCCCTCTTTCTAGACCCCGAGTGTATGTCCCCAATTTAATGGTGACAATGCCGACTATAGTAGTCAATAATAGAATCAGACGAAGTTGAGATCAACAACTATAGTAGGAGTAGATTAAGAGGTGTGACTTAGTGTCAATGACAAGCAAGACCATCAAGATATCATATCTAAAGTATATGTGATCTCGGAACTTACAGATAAGATGAGTGTGGGTGATATCATACCTAAAGTACATGTGATCTTGGAACTTACAAATAGATACACATGGATACTATCACATCTAAAGTATATACAGTCTCAGAACTTACATAAAAATTAGTGTGGGTAATATCTTATCTAAAGTGTATGCAGTCTCAGAACTTACATGAAGATTAATGTGGGTGACATTAACAGATTGTTTACTCTATATTTAATGATTAGACCCTCTCAGACAGGTTATAGTCTATTCTACAGGCTCATAGATAAATAACTACTTTTGACATTTTATATGAAATTAACTAAACATTTAAAAACAGTAAAATTTTCAAGTTATGAGAATTGGAATAATTTAGACTAGTTGTAATAAATTTATTAAACCTTAATATTATAGATAAGTTAGTATGGTTAATGTTAGTAAGTTGTCTATCTAGTTTCTATTAAATAAGTTTTGACGTGGAAGGATTTTAAAACCTTCAATACTTCAGATATATTGTCAATTACGATCATCCCTCTGAATATGGACAAGAAATCAAGATTCCCTGTCACCCTTACACGTACAAGATCAACAATTTCTTTTCTGTCAGATGCTCTGGTTACCACACACCTGATATAGGGCCAGTAGTACGTATCATTGCTTCAACAGAGATAGGAACAATCTACAGCCACACTCTATTTGATATCCGACCTGAATGGCTGTATGTTCCCGAACTTCCCAATTCCCCTCCCCACGATCCTCCACCCTCTCCCACACATCTGAAGGAACCACCTGACTCCCCAAAAAGCAACTCAGAATGTCTCCCACAGAAGAGAAAAGCCTGGAAGAAAGGGAGTGCATCAGAAGTTTGTGGAATAGAAGATTCTGGAGATGGAAGTGTCCACATGGAAGCGAAACACCATAGAAAGCTCCGGAAGCTTTGGTAGTAATTATATTTATTTTATTTCCCCTTATGGACATTATTTCCTTTTATATCACCATTCCCTTCACCATATTTTTTACACTTTCTATCTGTTTCTCTCACATTCTATAATGTTCCACCATGTTCTGTCATGTTCCTCATCCCTTTGATGAACAATGTATGACTAATCTTTCATGTATATAAACCCCCCCATGGCAAGGAATAAAAAAGGAAGTTATGTCTTTAAGTTTAAGTCCCCAAGTTAAGTGGCTCTAAAGAGTTTGGTGCTCTGAAGAGTTCAAGTCTAGTCCTCACATCTAAAGTCTTTTTCCACTGTATAGCGAAGTGCTTACAGTTGGTCTTTCTTCTACAGTGTTAATTGGTTTAACATTGCCAGTTTCTTTCTTCCTCAACTCTAACAAGTCCTTTGACAATTTCAACATCAAAGCCTCCTCATTCACTGTGATCAGTTGTAGCATAAACCTCCTGATTCACCCCTAATTAACTCCTACATTGTCTCATCCTAAGACATCTCTTACAATATCTTCTTGTCGACAGACACACTAAGCAAGTACATGAAACCCTGACTGCTTGTCAAGTTACACCCAACATTTTCAGCTTGACGTTTCATCACCCTCTTTGTGTTCAATCCTATCACCCTTCATTTCCACAAACTTTCCCCTTCACCACAAAACCCTTTTCAACTAGAATTTCTGTGGCAAAGCTTGACTTATTTTGGAACCAAGATCTCTATAATTAAATATCTTATTGTAAATACTGGACTACAACTTTATTTAGTTTAGTATATGACACCATACCCTAACACCAATCTGACCCTCGAACCACCAGACATGTGAGAGATCCCTGGGATGGAGTGTGAGAAGGTGTCTAGCCATTGCTAGCAATGGCTAACACCTGGGCAAAGGGTTAGACACAGTTACGCATCTAGTATATAGATAGTCAGTCTCTGATGGAAGAATCCTAAGTTTGATCTCTTAGGATTCCCTCCATCAGGTGAGTGTAATTCGTTCCTTCTTTTGTAATATACTTAGGATTCCCTCCATCAGCGAGTCACCCTGACAGCACCAGTCAACAATCTATGGTATGTAATTAACTCTGATTATTTCTTAAGGCCATACTCACAAATTACAAGGAGTGCATTTGCACCAGTTTATCAGCCTCCAACCTCATTTGCAACTGCTCCTCCCCAGGTATATCACCATGTGCATGTGTCAAGACTGACAGGTCCCATTTATTCAAACATAAACCTGGGATTGCATCATCCTGATCCATTTTATGTCAATTACCCAGTCTCACAAAATCTTCAAAACACTTATCCACAGTTCCCACCCTTTCCATTGTATGAACCCCACTATTAATGATACTTTAAAATCTTAAAGATAGATATATTAATAAACTAAATATAAAAAGAATGGTGTCTGGGGACTTCAGTCTTTATCAACAAAGTTATAACCGTGGCAATGTCGAATGATACCAATCGACTACTGACTCCGATTGTTGAGATATGCATCTCAGAGCCACCAACTATTCTTTGCTTAGGGGCACAGACTCTGGCCACCCAACATATTTTTCACTTCGAATATTTAGTAGTTACTTCAATGTCATAACAGAAGTTACCTCTCAATATTGGGTATATAATACTAGCAAGATTTTTAACTGAACATTGTAATTTATCTCATCTCCCACCCCGATTATCTACGAGTAACACAAGTGGGAAGCTTGTAATTCTATGTCATCTATCAAAACTAATAGGATTTAGGTACATGCTTCCTGGAACACAGAATTAGCTTCATGTGTTCCATCAACAACCAATGTATACCTTGGACATGTCTTGATCACAACATGTACTGATATGCCATTTCTCATTATCCTGCTTTCCGCAGCATGGCGTAATCGACGGTCCAGTGGATTATGGAGAAAGTTATACCATCAGGTTTTGTACTTTTATTCTATGCACGAGTCATAATATCAAGTAAATATTATCCGACAGGGCATGTTTTGGATAGTTGGGGCCACCATTGGGGAACTTCCCTGCATAGTTAGTTTTTCAAAATCCTCTTACTCTGACCTTTAGCGATAATCACCCCAGATCTTAGTTGCAATGAATTTGAATGGTAAAAACATCTTAATTTTAGGCACATTTCTCATACGTTATTGTGTTCCAGATCCTATGAATGTGGTGCGTTTTTGTCTGTTTTGCATTAGGTTAACACTGACCTTCTTTCAATGTCTTCAGCTTCTGCAACCTTATGTTGGTAAGATATTGAATTTTACCTGATCAACTCGTTTGATAATCTATTTTAGGTTTAGTCATGTAAGTCGAGGGGACTGGTATGCAACTTCAGACAACAAGTTTGACATGAACAGGGCCATTTGCGCTACATGGATGTATCGAAACCTCTGTGAATATGCAACACCAGTGGATAGGTATTTATCCAATACTATCTGGTATGCATCTCTAATTGATGTCATATTACCTCTCATATTAGCACTCAAAATTTGAGCTTCGAAATTTCACCAATGAAATCTACAGCCCAGCCTCTTCCTAGACCTATCGTCAGCATGCGCCTTTGATGTACACCATCATTGCCATTCAGTCAAAGAGCACTCGTATGACTGACTGGGACAGATCTTCAAAGCCCAGACCACATCCCGTTTTTCCAAAAACTACTATAATTATAGTATAATGCGCTCTCCATAGATTCGAATTCTTATTCATCAATTCATCCTAAGAGAATAAATACTGGGAACTGTTTTAATAAACAGAGAGAAGAGCTATTGGATAGATAAAGGGAGATTAAGTCAAGAGTGGGAAATATTGTTTTTTTACAGAGATTCCTCATTCGCTGGTTTGTGAAAGTAATTAGGCAAAGTGAAAATTTGACCTGAGAAAGTTGTTTGAAGTAGCTTCTTGGTCTATACTTATGTTTGTGATTATGTCTATCATACTATCCTCTGAAAGCAGTCGCAGTGACATACATGCTGGTTCTTCATATGACCGACATCGGTTTCAAAGGTGAAACGTCAATGCTTAAATCTCGAGTACTAGAAGTATCAAAGAGATTTATAAGGTAGAGATTATGTAGATGATAACAGAGATTTTTTACTTCACCACAGGTTTTGCATATTCACAAAGTTCCCGGTACATTTTTGTGGAGCACAAAGTCCTGTTCAAAATCATCAGAACTTGAACTGGAATTGTTTTTGATAGTTTCTCTTCTTACATGGCTAGTACTGAGATTCCGTGTTGATGAGATATTTTTGTACAGAAGCGATTCAATAATCTTACCGGCAATAGGTTGTAAAAGCTGAAGAAAGAGGTGAATGAAGTGAGATAATTAAATAGTTAGATAAGCATGGGTTAATGTATCCTGTAGTAGACAATGTTTTGATGAAAACGTACCAGGTTCATAGGATCTGAGTGAAGTATGAGAGATGTGTTCAGACTGTAAAGTTTACATACCATTAAAATTTAGGCCAGTTAAAATCTGTCAGTGATATTGAACATGACAATGTTCAGATATAGTCAGATAGTATTAGATGAGTTGTGGAAAACTTACCGCGGGCGGAATCTCTCCTAGGGTGGCTCCCATTATCCAAAGAATGCCCTTCCATAATGTTCAGCTGATCCCACTCTAATAAGATAAAGTACTGTACTTGACGATACATCAATTTCCACAACGCGCCGGCTTTTCTCCTACGCCATATCTTCGACAGCATAATAGCAAGCAATGCAGCATCGGTACAAGGTGTAACCACAATATTTGCTAGGTTGCGTCTGGTTCCTGTAACATTGCATGCGTTGGTGGCTGGCTCCCAGGAGCTACGTCCCTAAGAGTGGACTCTTATTCTAGTTTTTAAAAGTGACATAACAATCTTTGTTTACCTCGGTTACTCCTTGAAAAAGCGACATCAGTACACCTGGAGTCAACGGTCTCGCCAGTACACACCAAATATTAAGAACGAAACATTTATAAGCCAAATAATAAATACCAGTACAATAACAGCCTTATTGTTGTTCCAGAAAGCAACCCTATAGAAGATGTCTTTATTACGACTGACGAACAAAAGGGCAGCATACACACGTTCGCAAAGCCAAGAGTGCCGATGCAAGGGCTATTGCCGAATATCCTATACTCTATCAAACGAGCTATTTCAGCCACTTGGATGAATTAGAGAGGATTTTTGCTTACGAAGATTAAGAGAAGCCAAACCTGATTCCGAGATTAAGGGATGAACTCAATGACCATTCTAATGTGACTAACCTCGCAATTGATTTGAGTGGTAATATTAAATCCCACGCAGGCAGCAAAGAAGAAGGAGAATCCACAAAATCGACATCCAATGTAGAGCTAAATCATCATGCATAAAAACTTTGGTGGTCTTCAAAGTAAGAAACAACGTGCCAGATATGGCCATTTATACATTCGTTTGCCAGTCCAAACCTGCCAGTCAAAATAAAGCGTCGAAAGAACCTCCCATCTAAGCTAGTTCAGAGTTCGGGATTATATCTGGTAATTGGTGGGTACATACGTAAATGCCCCCAGAACTAAATGGACCAGTTTGACAAGGCCGACTAGTTAAGGGATGTGAGTATACTTTAATTTAGGGTTCAAGATTTCAGCCTACAGAATTCAAGTTCGACGTTGATAGGATTTTGCCAGTTCACCATAACTACACCTGAAAAGTGGGGGATGAACTTTCTGGCTTACAATTTTCCGTTTTTATGGCTCCTGCGGAGTACACCTTTGCAACGCAACCCAGCCGTAAGCTGATTAGATCTACCCAGTAAATTGCATATTCGCTGGTAAGCCAGACGCTTTGGCGAAGCAGTGTAACAGCCAAGGTTCATAGGCCATCCCAAACCCACCATCACATGTATCAAATCCATTGATAAGACAAATTTCCCATGTCTGATCACGAAAATCATGAGGACCTCGTTGAAATATATATGTAACCGTAGAAACTTAATCTTCATTCTCAAATTATCACCCCTTTGGTTTTTCTTGTTTGGTCCAGAGCGCCTGGAACATCGTGGAAGAGAAGTGTGATATGGAAACAAACAATTACTGTAACCTGCTGTGCGTTCATATTAACGCTATATGTATAATTAAACCCCTTCCATCAACAAACTTTCTACTTCTCGACCGGACTCATCGGAACTGAGTTAGTTACCAGACTCCGAGTTTCCTATGGCTGATTGTTCGTTTATCTTCGTACCCCTTTGAGGGTTAAAGTTTAACAATAATCAAACTCGTGTTACATCACTAAAATACACACTTACGACTTGGACTCCCCGGACATTGAATCTCAAGGAATCTTGTCCTTTAGTTTGCCAGACGTCACACGAATACCGGTGGGAGTGGCGAAGCTGAACTGAGTCTTTGTTATATAAACATCAGCTTTCCTGTGAAGTATTTCACGTTCATGAACCATAGTATAGTGTGATTGAAAACCATGTACTTTTCGGAACAGTTCCACGAGACTACGTTACACAAACTTTTGATATGGCGATACATCGTAGTTGAGCAGGTTGCACTGAGAGTTTGAGATTAGCTTGATTTTTTTGAATGTGATCATTGTTATTACCCGATGACGACTTTGAATCAGGATGTGTTATTGGTCAGTGGATTGAGGATTGTATCTTGACCTCAACTTACGATTCAGAGGAGTGAGAAACATCTGTCAGAACCACTATTAGTCCGTATGTTTCAATTCGCCTGAAATTCATACTTGATTTACTGGTTCCGATCGAGATTATCGTTATCGTTACAGTACCTCCAAAATAATAATGCACAAGACCAAGACCATGCCATTGAGATTCAACCCCGGGAACATTTAAATGGCCAGAATCAAGTCAGGAAAAATACGAGAGCATCAGTTGAGAAGGAGCACTTATACTTGAGTCATAAAAACACCGGCGGAAAATATTATTACCACATACGTAAAGAACTGAGAAATCAAAAGGTGTACTAGATCGGTATTTTTTGAACATGCTCTTTTTGTTTGTAGTTTGTCACACCAGGTACGTCTTATACCAGCCGTTGCAATCGATCTCTGCAGTATTATTCGTTCCCACTTATTGAGTGAGTGTGGTGGGGAGGGTGAAAAACCGGCAGCAAACGAGTACTTAGCTCAACAGAAGTATATCTCATACAATCAGATATCGTTGGTGCTGACTGTAAGAGAAAGTCTTGCCCCTGTGATATAGAACCTCAAACCTGAGCGTCCTGAGGAATTGCCAGCCAAATGAGCCAATAAGGTCGAATGAATTCAAATGATTAAACCACCAATGTAATTAAAAAAAACATGAAGAATCCGGAGAACAAGTGAGCGGTCTTTATTGAGGCAGCTGGGTAGATCCACGATCAGTAAGTACCGTATTGAGGATAGTAAGCAAATACACTAAACTCGCTTGAATGGTTAGCTCGGCTTCTGCCATGGCACCATGGGGGATGGGTAAGAAAGCGCTTATATTGATATTGAATTGTGAGCTCGTATATTTATGTATATATTTGTATTTGTTGCAAATGAGCGGTGGGAAGTTACGTTGGCGGAGTTCTGTGCTAACCTTGAGCAGAACCACGACCGCCTGACGGTTTTTTTTTCCCGATATTCTCGGGCAAAAGATCGGCCAACAAGATTGGAAATTTGGAAGCAATGGTATTTTGATTTGGAAATGATGAGACTCCACTTTAGAATATTCACTATTAATGGATCCATCACATGGTGTGTATTAGAAGTACCGGACAATTCAGTACCACTACGTATGAAGGTTCCCTATTAAAAAGTCAACATAAATCAAGTGTATATTTACGTCAGTCTCACATTAAAGTGTAACAAGGCTAGAACCATTCCTGAATGATGAAGGAGGAAGGGAAACCCAGACATCGTATCAGGTAATCTCTTCTCAATCTGTCTCGGTGACTTAATAACTTGTACAGTAGACGGTGATATAAAATCACCGATAAACTGCTGCTTCCCTTCATCATCTTCAATAGTGTTCCAGATGGAATGTTAATAATTGGGGCGATTAATAACGGATATGATAAGAAAAAGAAGCAAGCGACTGAGATTCTTGCAGGTATCAAAACGCGAATCGGTGGTTTGGGGGGGGAAACCCTGTTCAGTGATGTACAGAATAAGGCTGTGCATATCTCATCCAATGAGCTAGAAATGGTTCACGCTATACGTACTTCGATTCCCTGCCTGTTCCATTGAATCCTTAATATCCATCAGATGATGCCTTTAATTGAAAAATTCAACAAAAAGAACCACTTACCACAATTTTTATTCTATCAGGTATAAATATCAAGCCATGGCTTTACCATTTGTTTCATATAAATAAAGTATTTTTTCTGAGCTAAAAGTTCAAGTCAATATCTTATTACCGTGCCGTTCGGGGCAGAGAATTACTGGCCATAGTTTTATATTCCCATACTTCAACATAATGATAGTTAAGCATAACCCATCCATAAATGACGACAAATTTTTAGATCAGCGCGATCAGGTAGGGTGACGACGGCCTGAGATCCCCACCAGGGTGAGCATATTATATTCCGACCCCTCCCTTGTAATACTGACATACATCAAGTTTTTGGCTTGTAGTGCGGAGGAACACAGATGGTATCAAATGAAAGTATGATTCAAGCGGTTGGGATAATGTCGACCGAACCAGGCATTGCTTCTCCAAATGACAGCTTTCAAAAGAGATAAATATACACCATGACCCTATAGAACCAATTAATTAATTACGACGTATCGTTGCACAGATTTGGCCCATGGAAACTCTAATACGGCCACGGGGCCTTAGCCCATTGTAAACCATTACGCCAACTTGAAGGCAAGTAGTGCGTGTAATGGTTGGGTCAGATAATCATTCGTCGAAGTGCCGGCTGTGGCTTGAAATACGATACCACCCGTTCATAGATGCTACCAGTAGACGGTAAGTTCTAAACGATGACACAAAAAGAATGAATAGCTTACATCTACGAGGTTTTTCCAACAGCTAGTAAGTCTTTCACCATATGGATTATTTAATGCTCCAATTTATTTCGTGGTCCTACACCCAAACCTAGAAGTAGATGCAGTGTTCCATAGGTAGGCGGTCGCCCCAGAACGTCTGTCCCCTGCTGTCTAGAGTGTTGTACCCATTGTTCAAGTTCCAATAAGTATAGAGCAACGTTTGTTTTGTACGCCATGATCTAATCCTTTAATTTTCCAGGGACCGGATGTTCCATATTCGTCTATTCGGATCTTTGTACCCAAGCTGGAAAGAGTAGAACATTCATGTTTCAGAAAGTATCAGCATCTGTTGCTCAGTATTAGCTATTTTACTGGATGAACGTACGCACGAAGGTCATTGTAGTTCCACACTTCGGTTTAATCATAATCAGCTCTCCTTCTGTCGTCTCATAACTCAAAGTAAGTGCCCATTATTTATCTGAAGGCGATGCACGCGGTACGGCACTCAAGAACATTAATTGAGTTAAGGTGTCCCGGCTCAACTTGTGACGAGCAGATGAGCTAGGCATTCTGATACGGGACTTGATCCTCCAGGGGCTCAGCATCAGGTTCTTTTTGAGGTTTATCCAAATTAATTGGCTATATTTGAAAGAGAGCGAAGACGGAAATTGACGACGTGTACGAAGTGAAGAAACTGCGGTCAGGATCAGTAAAGGACAGCTTTTTATTGAATAGATAACCCTTGTAACTTAATTAGATATTTAGTCGGCTCCAAAAGGAAGTGACTTTCAACGAACCTTTTCCCAGCTCCGATGAAGGGCACTAGTTTGGAGGCGGGGTTTTCAGATAGTCTCAAAGTTAATACACAACCAGCGGTTCCTGTAGTAAAAGATGAAACAATCTACGATAAACTACCTGACGTTGAGCACTTACCACCTTCAACTATAACAAAATCGTATTCTTTTCAGCTTAGCCGATGTTGAGTTGGATTTGATCTGTTCCACTGAAACACTTCAGGGTCTGAGAGAAACTTTACCTATGCAATGGTGTGAATGCGATAGCAACTGAGCTCGGAAAGTATTAAAAGAACAACAGAGCCTAAATGAGGAGCGACCTTTCCGCATTGGCGTGTTTCAGAGTATGTTCACATGCATTTTGAATTTGGGAGAATGAGATGTAAACCATCCTAATTAATCGAGTGAGATTACGCCTAGTCATCAATCGACTGTGGTATCTCAAGGCAAATGGGCGCATGAAAAAGATATTCAAGTTAGCAACCGCCTTCGTGACATATTTTGTCACATCAACTTCTTCTACCTTCCGTCGCCCGCGTTGCGGCGTTACACTGAATTCAAAAACCTGTATACTAATTTTGATGCTGTGAACATTCCCAGAATCAACAATTTGATATGTAATGGATGGTCAGATGACTTGAAAATGATGAGCTCTTGAAAGTTGAATGTTTGAACCCCAACAGAAGGTCCTGACTCCTGAGGCCTCACCGACGAAATGTAAGTTCATTTCTATTAAAGAAATTTATAAATCCCTCCATCAATCATATCATATCAAGTGCCATATTCATATTGTATTTTTCCACAATGTCATATAATACATGTTTAGATTCAACATCATCCAGGACTACGAAATCTTCACCCCGAAATACAATTTTAGGATGCAAGGATAGTTCGTGCATAATCATATTGGGGTAGTCATGATACAGTTCATAATCTCCTGGTATCATAATCGGTGCGTTTAATGAATTTAGGTAATCATGCCAACACTGGAAAACTATATAAACCCTTCAGATTGAAACAATTTAACCAGATTCCAGTCACTGTCCACCTCCCCCACTATTTCAAAGAGTTATGGTGAACTGACACAATCCCGTCAATGTAGAGCTTGAAGACTGTAAGTCGAATCTGTCTCTCTTTGACTTTTTTCATTCATAAATATCGTAATTAGTTGGCGCTGTTAAGCTATTTTTTTTTCCTGGGAACTTTCATGTACGTGTACTTCTATCTAATGGCTCTTTATGTTTCCGAATTCTGAATCAGCTCAGATGGGAAATTATTTCGACACTCTACTTTGACTGGCAAATTCTCAATGGCGAACAAACATATAAATGGCCATATTTGGTAAGTTTCATCATTCAAAGACTTGAATCAACGTAATGGAATTAGCTCTACATTGGAGTTCGGTCTTTCGGTTTTTCTTTCTGTTTGACTGCTGTTGTAACAACTGGTGTCACGCGACAAGGCGAGTCGAATGAGCAGGTTATAGGAATAGTTACTTGACCAAGCTACAGACAGCATTCGTGACGGTGTTCGTAAGTCGTAATAACGATCCTTCCATGAGTTCAAAAATATTAAGACTTAAAAATACCCAGGTTATCGGATATTTAGGAGTCGCGCTTTCATCTGCGCTTTTGGCTTTGCGAACGTTTGTACATTTTACTTTTTTTTTCTTTGCTAATTCTAAGGGAGTGATTTCAGTGTTGCGTTCTGGAACAACCATAAAGTCATCATAGTGTTCGCTTTTGCTACCTGGATTGTACATACTGGATTCTTGATATTTGGTATGTTATAAAAGACCTTTAAATTTCTATTTCTATTCTGGTTGATTCGTCTCTTCAAGATGTAACTCGGGTAAGCGTAATTCTCATGTCCCTCCCCGGTCTTTGAGCCTACTAAGGTGCCCCGTTCATTATTATAGGAACACAGTTCTTGGAACTCAACAGCTAGTGCATGCATTCCATCACCGACCCATGATGGTCTAGCAAATATCTTGGTTACGACATGTATTGATATCGTTTTTCTCATCATCATGCTCACAGGAATATGACGTAAACGCAAGGCGGGGCCATTATGGAGCCTAGTATACCGTCAAGTATACCCATTTCCCTTTTGCTACGCTGAGTCACATTCGTTAAATATTATTCGGAAGGGTGTAATTTGGATGGTGGTAGCCACCTTCGGAGAACTTCCGGGTACAGTAAGTTGCATCACATAGTAATGCGCTTGAACTCTAGTATCTGAGCCTGTTACCCTTGACTTCCGGCAGATTTTTATTGGCTTGAATATTAATGGTAAGTAAAAGTTTCATATCATTCATTTCCCCTTACATTTTTATCCCAGACGTCATGAATTTCGTGTGTTTTTTGTATTTCATCCTTGTACATACCACCCCTTCTGATTTTTCTGGTTCCTTCGCACCACTTCCCTTTAGCTTTTCACGCCTTTGAATGGTAAGATCTCCAAATTCACTCCGTATTAAAGCGATCTATTTTAACCATTTTTCTTAGTCCTATCCATATAAGCACAAAACAATGTCGAAAATATTTCGGTTTTTGACATGATCATACCGAACAGGACTCTTTGTTCCACTAGGATGTATTGTATCGAGAGTTATGTGAGTATGCAAAACCCGTGTTTAGGTACTATAACCATTTTATTTTATTTTACTTCTATCTCATCGTACATTTCTATATTCAATACTTCTAGCACTAATGATGCGAGTATAAGCATCGACATTTCACCGATGAAATACTCAGCCTCCAGAACTAAAAAGAAGGAACAGTGTGTGTAAGTCCATTGATAAGTATTCAACCATAGAGATAATATTATTAATGTGACACAAGTCTAACCACAGATGTAGGGGAAGAAGCTATGGAACAGTCTTCAAACCGACTCATTTTTTCAATTACCTCCCGGTCGTCTTCACAAACCAGCAGATGTGGAATCCTTGTAAAAGAAACACAATCGATGTTTTTCTAACCCATTTTCGTCACCCACCCATGCACTCCTTGTATTTCTCACCTCCGCTTTCTACGTTTGATTGATATATTTATTTCTCCAGTGATGATCAATGATTCTGCTGGAAGTAGAGTCTTAAAAAGTCTGATTCGGCAGAATTTAGTGTGCTACTTGTGCTCGACATACTTATAATAAATCTATGCGACAATATAAGAGTAATGTTAGCATTGTTCGATGGTGGAAGGGATGCGAACATACTTGGAATTGGGCGGTACCATAAGGACTTTCGGCGTGATAAATAGCACCGGTGTACCGAGTTTCCAGCGAGGTTTTGAAATCCGTAGATTATAACTTGCAGGGAACAGGGTTCTCCGAAAGTCTCAAGGCCAGTACACAACCGGAGATATCTATAAATAAAAGGATAAAATTAAAGAATGTAGAGCACTTGCCTCCCCCAACTATAACAAAATTATATTTCTTTACCGTAATTCCAGAATGGCAAACTCTTCAGGGTCTACGAGGAATTTCGACCGACGTGTTCACATATTTAACGATGAGTATAAGATAGGGAAAGAGTTCAGAGCCTGAAAGTAAAAAAAAACGCATGTGGTCGTAAACAAGTCAGAGCAAGTGATCCTGATATCGATCACCTGTACTGACATCTCAACATATAGCAGTTCAGTTGTTCATATGCACTATGATAAAGTAAAGTTCATCGCCATTCCTCTGTATCAAATTGTATGTCAGCCTAAGAAGCCTTTAAGTATCCTTCCTTCCTCGTCCGTGTAAGCTGCGAGACGTCACGGTAGCAAGTTCATAAGGTTTCTTGAAGAACGAGAATGAGAAAAGTGCAAGCGAACCATGAGACTAAACTATCTCATAAAAAATACCAAGACATACTTATAGTCGCGACTGGCGACGACGAACCTCGTTTTGACTTCAACATTGAGTCACATGACAGGAACGAGCAGCGCCCGCCTGATTCCTGATTCTATATTCTCAAGTTCCCGTAGCACTGTTATTGGAGATCCCACTCCTTTTTTTTTTTATAAAAAAACATAAGGATGCGTTGTGGATTAGCCTGCCAGGAGCACTCATCCTGCTAATAGGTTACCCTCAAGAGTTTATGATCACTTTACTAGGAGTCAGCGCTTCAAACATATAGATTAAAGACTGTTAGTTAAATTACTGCACATCCACTGTCAGCGTAACACTTGTGGCGGACTGGCAAAATTTTACCAACATTGAACCCAAATTCTGTAAGTGGCTCTCTTAGTTGAGGTGTATCCCACTCATCGTTGAGCAGCTAGTTTCGCCAGATTGGAAGATTTTCTCCTGGGTGTCTTAACGTACATTTCGACATCACTCAATGTGGTTTCGAAAGCTCTGAAACTAGTTCAGATGGGAGATTTTATTAACGCTTTATTTTGATTGGGAATTTGTTATTGGCAAAAGAACCCTTAAATAGCCATCCCTCGTAAGTGTGCTTCTTCTCTGTTAGAGTTTAAAATTTAGCGGTTTGTGTAAGGAATAGTGATACGCAGTGATGCGCTACCTGCCATTTTTAATGTTATTTCTCTTGGTTAGCTGTTCAACAGGTTTCGATATTCCAATCCGTTTCAATTGTCAGGTAAGGCTTGTTCCCACTGTTATAGTTTGATCAACCACTTATTGGGACAGGTATAACTCGTATTCGTCATTGTTAAGTCGCAAACGACACCTATTGAAACCCAACTAAAAATATCTTCCTCAAGGGTCCAGGATACTTGGCCGTAGCGTCTTGACTTTAAGAACGTGTGTACATATCCCATAATATCTTTCGTCCATGCTACTGGTAAGGACATATACAGAATCGCATTTTGGAACAATAACAAGATCGTGATAGTTGTTGCTTCATCACTGGTTTCTTGCTGCCTTCCATCCTTCTATGGTACGTGTTATCGTTCTGAAATAATCCACTTTGCAACTTTCTTATCTTCTCAAGGCGCAATTCATGTGAAACAATTGGATATTCGCTTTTTTTTTAAACCCACACTTTATTAAGGACGTGCTTCTTGGGCAGAAAGTAGGATATGGTATTGTGTCGCAGAGCAACAAGCAGCCAAGATAATTATCTTGATTATATTAAGTACTAACTTCTCACTACCATGCTCTTGGGAATATGGCGTAGACGAGAAAATGGTGACTTATGGAAGTTGGCCCACCACAAGGTGCCGGCAGTTTATTTTATTTCGGAAGTAACAGCAACGGCCATGCAGGGGTTGTTTTAGGTGATATGAGCGAAAATTCTGTCTGTGGTAGGATTTTTTTACGGTAACACGCTCAAATACATCTACAATGTATTACCTTCATTATCGGTAGACTTTAGTTATGCTAAATTTACATAAAAGGTAAGGAAGCGTATGTTTCAAAACATTCTTATTTTCCTCATATATTATTGCGCAAATAACTTCCATGAATTTGGTGCGTCTTCATTTCAACATTTATTGACGTATTCGGCTTTCTAATAAATTTCTTTTAAGCCTCCAGCTTCTGTAACCTTATTTCGGTAAGATCCAGAAAATCATTTCATGGCTCTACTTGCTGGTTGATAGTCATAGTCACGTAAGTAGAGAAGATGAGCTTGATATATTATGCTTTCTGACGACAGGACTGTTTGCGCAACAAGAATGTATCGGGTATTTGTGAATATGAAAGCTCGTTGGATAGGTATAAATAACTTTTGATAATTTTCTGTTCCAGTCTCATGCACTACTTTCCCACAGCACCGAAGACTTGAGCTTTGACATTTCAATGATGAAATTCTCATCCCAGCATTCTTCTAGAACCAATCATCTATCAGCCATCCATAAATGTCCAGTTCAAGGATAAGTACAAACGAAGAATCTGGAATCCTGCAAATAATTTGAAGCTGTATTTATCTTTCGATTGCTTCCCCCAATCAACGAATTTGCAAGGTCATATCTAACCTATCAATCATATATACCTTATTTAACCTACTTTGTTTAATTTGATGGTGAAACCCTTTTAATTATTCTTTCTCAAACTCAAACAGTTTTTACTTTGGGGGTTCCGGCTAAGTATTACCACTTGACTCGGATCTTTTGGGCTTGTCATTTTCAGGTGCCTGCCCCGGGAAAGGGAAGCAAACAGACCGGCTAATATGCAGTACCATGCACATGTGTTCGTCATATATGAACCAAAAAGTTGATCTAACCATTTTTAACATAGCATGATAACCAATATTGAGTAATCTTCTGGGCCCATCGATCCGTGGACCACCGATACCGCCATACCGGCAGATCAGACCGGTCTCAACTGACGAGTACTCCGGCACCAATAGGTATATCAAGCTCGGATGTTGTAGACTGCCGGTGTCTCTTATTAATCCTCATGGTGAATTGGACAAACCCTCTGAACATTGCTCTTGAATTCTGTAGGTTGAAACAGTCTCCGAGCTCGAAACGACATATTCATATATGACTAGCTGGGGTTGCTAGACTGGTATTCTTTCATCTAGGTATCTTAACGTATGTAAAGTACCATCATTCCACCTGATAAGAATCCACGACTACTTTGGACTAACCCAGGTGGGAGATTCTGTCGACACTTTATTTCGATTGGCAGTTTATTACTGGCAAACGAATTTTCAAATGGCCGTTCCTTGTGAGTTTGATTTCACTGAGAGCAAGTTCTAGTGTTTTAATTAAAAATGCGCATGAGATAAGCTATACGCTGGTTGCCGATTTTCTACACTTCTCTTCCTACTGTTTTTCAGCTTCATAGGATCCACTATCCCGATTCGTTTCTGCGAAGTGAGTCTTTTTGATATATTATGAATTAATCACTCACCTTAGTATAGGTGTCGTTAGTGTTGATATTTGTAAGTCATATAAGTCATTCACACAACAGCCCGATAGCTATTATTATTTTATTTTAGGTTATGGGTTGCTTAGGAATAATGTTTCCATCCTCACTTTTAGCGCTGCGAACGTTAGTACATGTCACTCTGCTTTTTGTCTTCCTGTCCTACTGAAAACATTGATAGAATTGTCCTTTTGAATAATAGCCAAATTGTCATAGTCCTCACTTTTGCGGTTATCCTTGTGCATATCTCTCTCTCAATATTGGGTATATAATACTAGCGATATTTTTAACTGAACATTCTAATTTATCTCCCACCTCTACTATCTAGGAGCAACACAGGTGGGAAGCCCGTTATGTCGCCTATTATAACTCATAAGGTCTAGGTACGCGGCTCCTAAAACACAGAATCCGCTTCATGTGATCCATTAACAACCCATGCATACCTTGGACATGTCGTGGTTACAACATGTACTGATATGATATTTCTCATTATCCTGCTCTCCGCATTATGGCGTAATCGACAATCCTGTGGATTATGGAAAACGTTATACCGTCAGGTACGGTATTTTTACTCCATACACGAGCCATAATAATGAGTAAATAAATATTATCCGACAGGGGGTGTTTTGGATAGTCGGTGCCACCATCGGGGAAATTCCACCCGTAGTGAGTTTTTCAAAATCCTCTTACTGACCTTCATAGCAATAACCGTCCCAGATCTTAGTTGTGATGAATTTGAATGGTAAGAACATTTAATTCTTAGACATATTTCTCATACATTATTATGTCCTAGGTCCTATGAATGTGGTGCGTTTTGTAATTTCCACTTTGCAATGTGCATTACATTAACACTGAGCTTCTCTCAATTTCTTCAGATTCTGCAACCTTATGTTGGTGAGATATTGAACTTTAGTTGATCAATTCATTTGATAATCATAATCTCTTCCAGGTTTAGTCATGTAAGTCGAAAGGAGTGATATGCAACGACTCTGAGCTTGAACAGGGTCATTTGCGCTACACGGATGTATCGCAGCCTCTGTGAATACGCAATGCCAGTGGATAGGTATATATACAGAAACTATGTGGTTCCTAACTGATGAGATACTACTTCTCATAGCACTCAAGATTTGAGTTTTGAAATTTCGCCAATGAAATCTACATCCCAACCTCTTCCTAGACCTATCGTCAGCATGCGCCTCTAACATATGTTGTCATTATCATTCAGCCAAAGAATACTCGTTTGATTGATATAAACCCAGCCGTTGAACCTGAAGTACCTTTCATTGTAAGTATTTCATTAAAAAGACATATCACTCTCTCGGTACCATCAGTTGTATTAACGACTGTCTCACAGAACATACGACGAATAGATTTTTTCTCTCCCTGTTGGGATTGGTTTAGGTTCTGACTCTGTATGATGATAATTATGGCACTCAAATAATAAATACCGGTACCGCTGGATTTTAAATGTCCTCAACGGACACTATGGTGAGGTGATTGGATGCCTTGAGATAATAATAATATGGTCGAGCTGCCCGAGCATCGTGGCGGACTGTGATGTTAAAGTTGAAAAGATGAATGGTTATTTATAATTATAACTATACGGCGTATCAGGTTTCTACGAGAACATAGCGCAAGGATTTGCCACCTCAAGGCACGCTAAGCATAGATCAAAACAATGATCACAGAACCATGACTCCGATACTATAGCGCAACCGATAGATATGAACTGAGGTTCGGTCGGCGCCACTGTGCTTAGCTGATTTTCTTTCTTTGCTTGTGCAATACTCATTCCTGATTATAGAGGCTACTTATCTTCAAATCTACTTAAAACCCGCGAGATATATCAGGCAGATAAACCCAAGATTTTGTCTTCCTATTTTTCGAAGCACTTGATACAATCGATGGTGGATTGGGCGAATCCTTTAAACATGGATCTTGAATTCTGTAAGTCAGAATTATCACAAACTTCTCGCATAAAGACTGACTATATATTCCATATTCCCCATGGTGACTAGTAGGAATCACTAGATTAGTACATTTCCTACTAGGGATCTTTACGTACGTACAGTCTCATTTCTGATGATAACTCTGAATTATGAATTAAATCAGATGGGAGATTTTGTCAGCATTATATTTCGAGATGCAATTTGTTATCGGAAAGCGAATATTTAAATGGCCCTTCCTCGTAAGCTTGTATCTCCCCAAGAACTTCTATAGAATTTTTATCATTATGGATGAGCTATACACTGGCTGCCGATTTTCCACACTCTTTTTCTTAATTTCTAGCTCGGTTGGATTAAATATTACAACCCATATTGATTGTCAGGTGAGCCTTCTGAACCATGCACTGATTCATTCTTCTTATTGGCACGTATAGACATGGTTTGCGTTGGTCTACGTAAGGCGTAAAAGTCTTCATAGTAATTCAGCTCACAACTAATCTGTTTTTCTGTAGGGTCTGGGTTGCTTGGGAATAGCTTTAGCGTCTCTGCTTCTGGCTTTGCGAACGTTCGCATGTCATTTTGTTGTTGATTTTTCCTCAACCCTAACAATTTAATCTGTAGAGTCGCTCTCTTGGACAACAGCAAATTGGCCACGACGCTTGCTTTCGCAATTTGGCTTATACATATTTCCTTCTTGATATTTGGTGTGTACTGACGAGACCGATATTCTAATTTATATGTCACCTAAGCATCATGATCTAGGCGTAACGCAAGTAGGAAGTGTGTAGTTTTATGCCGAGACTTCAGAACTAACAAGAGTCCGCTCTCGTAGATACGAGCTTCCTGGAACACAGAATCAGGCGCATGCATTGCATTTGACACCAAAAACAACATGAAAAATATTTTGATTACGACATGTACCGAT
The DNA here is from genome assembly GCA_020884735.1 of Clathrus columnatus. Classification (NCBI taxonomy): domain Eukaryota; kingdom Fungi; phylum Basidiomycota; class Agaricomycetes; order Phallales; family Clathraceae; genus Clathrus; species Clathrus columnatus. Next base: position 3,112,161 of record BPWL01000005.1, read on the forward strand.
ATCGTACTCCTTGCTATCATGCTTTCAGCAATATGGCGTGGCCGGAAAGACAGCAGTTTGTGGAGTCTTGTATATCGTCAAGTATAGCATTTTTTTCTACATTAGAAGTCATATTTATTATTCAACAGGGCATTCTTTGGGTAATCGGGGTCGTCATAGCAGAGCTTCCGTCTGTGGTAAGTTTGCCATATTTGCAATGCTTCACTTGATCTGAATCGGAGGATGACTGTAGATTATGATCGTGATGAACTTGAACGGTGAGAAACCTCATTTTTACATGATTTATCTGATACGTCGTTAATAGATCCCATGAATCTGGTGCGTTCTGGAATAAATTAACATGTTTTCGGCTCGCAGACCTTCTCTTGACACTTCAGCTTCTACAACCTTACTTCGGTAAGATATCGAAATTTACTCCATTATTATACTTGGTATACTTGGTGACTGTTTTCAGTTTTAATTATGTACGTACCGGAGATTTTATAGTATGTAATCTCTGACAACTGCGAACAGGGCTCTTTGCGCTACGAGGATGTACCGACACCTGTGTGAATATGCAATACCAGTGGATAGGTACATATGCTTACACCTTTTTTTGCCTCAATTTCTTAAAATAAAATTCTCCTAGCACTCAAGACTTGAGCTTTGACATTTCGCCAATGAAATTTGTTTCTCAACCTCTTTCGGGACCTATTGTCAGCCTTAATCTGTAAGTCACGAACGCACATTGAAAAAAATAAAATACTAAAACAACCGATGATCTATCATAACTCAACTATAAATGTAGGTGAATAATCTGGAAGACAGTTTTCAAATGTTTGCCCAGGTTTTTCTCTTCAGTCTCCCCTCTCCGTCCAAAGTCTTCCTTCCACATGACGATCTGGTTTTCCATTGTGGTATATGACACAGATTGCTATGTTGATTACCATTGACTTATTTATTTTCAATTCAAAATTCTATCGGCTTCTTTTTCGTTTAACAAGCGTTATACGCCCATAGAAGCCTGATATGAAAATAAATAACTATCCTAAGAATTTAACATATTGATGCTGTGGTACATGCATATTCAAACAGACCCTCATCTACATTGACAATTACTCAATCTTGATTGAACTCATCCGAACTGAGTTAGTTACCAGACTCCGAGTTTCCTATGGCTACCTGTTCGTTTATTTTGGTACCCCTTTGAAAACAATCATTGACCTCGTGCTACATCATTAAGACACATACTCACGACTCGGACCCCCTGGAAATTGAGTCTAGAGGAATTGGAATTTCGTCCTTCGTTTCGGAAGTGACATGAGTAGTACCGGTTGGAGTGGTGAAGCTGAACTGAGTCTTTGTCATGTAAACATCAGCTTTCCTGTGAAAATATAAGTCATAGTATGGTGTGATCATTGAAGACCATGTACTTTTTGGAACTGCTCCACGAGGCCACGTTACACAAACTTCTGACATGGCGATACATAGTAGTTGAGCAGGTTGCGCTGAAGGTTCGAAATTAGCTTCTTTTTTCTTTTGAATGTACTCGTTGTTCTTACCCGATGACAACTTTAAATTAGAATGGGTAATTGGTCAGTAGACCGAAGATTGTACTTCGACTCGACTTACGAGAAGGAGTAAGGAACATCTGTCAGAATCCATGTTAGTTAGTAATACGCCCCGATTCACTCGAATTTCATACCTGGTTCATTGGTTCTGATAGATATCATGATTTAAGTGCCTCCGAAATAGTGAACATGACCAAATTCATACCATTGAGATTTAACCCCAGGAACACCTAAATATTCGGGTAAGAAAAGAAAGTACAAAAAGAAGAAAACTAGCATACCACGGACACCACCTGTACGATGGTTGGAGCAAGGACCCAGAGTACGCCCTTTTTCAATGTAAGTGTGTATAAATGTTAAGATTGGAGCTCAATACCCTTTCATACGCTCTCCTAGTATCCATTGTCAAGTTATTCTTTTCAACATAAAGACCTAGTATATGACTGAGGGTCAAGATAATTTGAAGTGTTAAAAAGAGGATGCCAGAGTTTAATCCGGCTTGTGTTTCAAGTGGGTTGCAGAGTCGTTCTGGGTCGATCCATACGGCTTGACTCTGGAATTCATAATTAAAAAGAAGGAAAGGATAGATTTACGTTTAATTATTCACTTGTGAAACATCTGGTAAAAGAAGTTAGGCTTTTGTTTCTATGTTATAACGATAAGTGTCATGCCTTTCATCATCAGTCCAAACGTCACCAGTATGAGACTTGTAGGGACGATTACGGAAAACCATCGCCGTCGCCAGAGCTCATAACTAACCAGAGTCAAAACAAATAGCAAATACGAGAATTGAGGAGAGGCACTTACACTTGAGTCGTGAAAACACTGGCGGAAAATAACATTGCCACATATGTAAAGAACTGAGAAATCAAAAGGCATATCAGATCGGTATTTTTGAATATGCTCTTCTTATTTGTCATACCAGGTACGTCTTATACCAGCCGGTGCAATTGATTTCTGCAGTATTGTTTGTTCCCACTAGCTGGGTGAGTGTAGCGGCGAGGGTGAAAAACCGGCAGCAAACGTATACCTGGTTCAACAAAAGTATATCAGAAAATGGATCGACATAACCAGGTGTATGTTGGTACAAACTGGAAAAGAATATTCAAAGTTTTTCTTGCCCCTGTAATATAGAATCTCAAACTTGAGCGTCGTGAGGAATTGCCAGCTATTAATAAGATCGAATAAGTTAGAACGTATAGACCATCAACATGATTTAGGAGAACACACATGAAGAATCCGGACAGAAAGTGAGCGGTTTTAATTGAGGCAGCTGGACAGATCCATGATCAGTAAATACCATATTAGTGATACTCTCAGTAAAGTAAATATACTAAACTTGTTTGGATGGTTAGATCGTTCTGATTCTGCCATTGCACCATGACGAAGTGAACTTAAGGATGGGCAAGAAAGTGGTTAGATTGAACTGGGGGTTGGATTGTGAACCCGTATATATTTGTTGCAAATGAGCGGTCGGAAGTTTTGTTAGCGGAGTTCACCGTGCCAGTCTTGAGCTGAGCCACGACCGCCCAACATTTTTTTCTATATTCTCAGGCGAAAGACCGGCCATTGGAAGCACTGGTATTTTTGGAAATGATGAAACTCCGCTTTAGAATACTGACCATCAATGGGTCCATCACATGTGTATTAGAAGCACAGTTCAGTACCACTACGTATGAAGTGTCCCTATTAAAAAGTCAACATAGATTAAGCGTATGTTTGCGTCAGTCTCACATTAAAAGCGTGCTGAGGGGCTGAACATCGTAGAATGATTCCTGAGTAAGAAAGAAGAAAGGAAAACAGGCACCTTATCAGGTAATCTCGCCTCAGGTTGTCCCGGTGAGTTGACAATGCAGTAGGTGGTGATATGAAATCACCGCCAGACTGCTGCTTCTCTCAGCTGTCATCTTCGATGGTGTTTTCCACAAGAAATATTAATGAATGGAGTAGTCCATGTTGAATGAGATTAACAAGCAACTGAGATTCTTGTGGTATCAAAAACGAATCAAAGGTTTGCTTGACGAGCACACTTAATCCTCTATCCATTTTATTTAATCTTTATCCATCAGATGATCCTTTTAATTAAAGAATTCAACAAAAAGAAAGAACCACTTACGACAGTCCTATTAGATAAGGTCATGGCATTGCTGGTCGTTTCATATTTTTTTGAGCTAAAAGTTCAAGCCAATATTATTATCGTACCGTCCGGGACAGGATTGCAGGCCTTAGTTTTATATCACATAGACGATGACAATTCTTTAGATCAGCTCGATCAGGCAGGGTGACCTGAGGTCCCACCTGGATAGGTATATATTCCGACGCCCCTTGTAATACTGACATACATCAAGTTTTTGGCTTGTCGTGTGGAGAAACGTAGATGGTATCACACGAAAATATGATTTAAGCAGTTGAAGTAACGTCAACCAACTTGAAACTAGGCACTGCTTCTCCGAATGGTAGTCTGCAAAACAGATTCAGATAACATGCATAATAACCTTAGAGCAGTAGTCACGATGTATCCGAACGCACACATATGGTACCTGGAGATCCTAATACGGTCAAGAGACATTTGCCTGTCGTAATTGTAAACCATTGGACCAGGGTCCGATGGCGCCCGTTGATGAATGCTACCGGTAGATGGGAAGAAGCTCTAAAAGATGACGAAAAAGAATGTATAACTCATACCTACGCGGTTTCTTCGACAGCTGATAAGGTTTTCACCACACGGATCGGTTTATCCTCCAATCAATTCCTTTCGCGTTCCCACACCTGAGATTAGATAGTATTGAGGTCCCCGAAAAAACCAGGTGTAAACACTTGAGGAGATAATGTTAGATCGACGTTGCATTATGGGCAACGTTTCTTTTTTTTCGTATGCCGTGATCTGATCCTTTGGTCTACCAGGGCCGGATGTTCCATGTCCATCCACTTGGATCTTTGTATCCACGCTAGGAGTAAAATATTCGGATCTCAGAAAGTATCTGTTGCTCAATTTAAATCTTCTTTTCTATCCTATTCATTTTACTGGATGAACGTACGGACGAAGATCATTGTAGCACCACCCTTCATCATTATTTCGATCCCATTCGTCATAATTCCCTTCTCATCTCATAACTCAAAGTAAGTGCCCATTGTTTATTTGAAGGCGATGCAGGATGGTACTGAAGAACATTGATTCCCGGGTCAACTTGTGGCGAGCAGATGAGCTGGGTACCCTGATATGGGCCTTAAAGCTTGAGCCTCTAGGAACTTTTGGCACTAGATTCCTCCTGTGCCCTACTAAAGTTAATTAGCTACATTTGGAAGGGCACCAAGACAGAAATGGACGACATACGAAGTAAGAAAGCCTGGTCATCATCAGTGAAGAGCTTGTTACTATATAGATAATCTCCATAACTTGATTGGGTGTTTAGGGTGCTAACTCGGCTCCAAAAAGAGAGGGTGATTTTCAACGAACCTTTTCCCGGCTTCTATTAAAAGCCCTGAAGGCGGGGTTTTCTCTCAAGGTGTTGGACACTTACCACCTTCAACTATAACAAAATCGTATTCTTTTCATCTTAGTCGATGTTGAGTTGGATTTGATTTGTTCGACTGAAACGCTTCAGGGTCCGAGAAAAATTTTGCGCTCATGCAAATGGTGTGAATACGATAGCAAGAAAAAACCGAACAGCTAAATGAGGAACGCCATTCCACACACAGCATTATTACCTGCGTTCGCATCTCAACCCCGACGTGTGTTGGGAGCATGTTCACAACTTCACATGCATTTGAATTCGTAAACACGGGACTTGAATGTAAAATTTTGACCCATCCGATTAATTGAGTGAGATTACTATTACATCAACCGATTGTGATATCTCAAGGTAAATGGGCGGAGGTAATGAAAAGGACGTAAGTACTAAGCAGCCTTCCGAAGTGACATATTTGTCACATCAGCTTGACAACCTCCCATCTGATGACCGAATTCAAAACTTACGTACTGTTCTCAGTTCTGAGGCTGCGCACGTCCCCAGAATCACAATGCAAAGGACTTATTATCTTCGTTCACTGCTCTTGAAACCCTAAACAGGGCCCTGCTGAGGCGTCACCGATGAAATATTAATGTAAGTTCATTTCAATGGCGGTTTGCGATTCTTGAAAATAACATGCATCAGTCATTTCATCAGATAAAGTGCCATATTTCATCCTTCCGCTTTCATATGATACAAGTTTAGATTGAACCTCATCCGAGCCCAGGGGCCAAGGCTGCGAAATATTCGTTTTGGAAAATAATTTTGGGATCCAGCTCCAAGAATAGTTCTCGCATCATCATATCGTAAAAGTCATGCAGAATCGCGCTAACTACAACCGAGATGGAATACCAAACACCAGAATTATGTATATAAATTTGTCAAAGTGGAACGGTTTAAGCAGATCCCACCACCCACCTTATCTCAAAGAGTTATGGTGAACTGGCAAAATTTCATCAATATCGAACTTGAAGACTGTAAGTTGAGTTGGTTTCCTTTTTTTTTGACTTTTTTCATTCATATATGCCGTAAACCAGTTGGAACTGTCAAGCTCCAGCATTTTCTTCTGGGGATTTTCACGTACGTGTATATCTAATGGTTCTGTTATTTCTGTATACATCCGGATTCTGAACTAGCTTAGATGGGAAATTATTTCGACACTCTATTTCGACTGGCAAGTTCTCAGTGGAAAAGGGGTGTTTAAATGGCCATATCTGGTAAGTTTCAGCCTTTAAAGACTTGTGGATTACGGGACTAATGCGAGGGAATAAAGCTCTACGTCGATGTTCGGCTTTTTGGATTCGCCGACAATTTAGTTGTGCCTATATCATCTAGTAATATTACAAGTCAAGTTAATTGCCAGGTGAGTCAAATGAGCAGATTATCAGAATAATTACTCAACCAAGTTACAGGCAACGCTCGTGTCACTCCTTGTAAGCCACAATATCAATAGTGATCCTTCGTGAATTCAGTTCTACGACTGAAAAATAACCAGGCTATCGGGTATTTGGCAACTGCCCTTTCATCTGCCCTTTTGGCTTTGCGAACGTTTGTTCATTCTACTTCCTTTGTTCGCTAGTTTTAATGGATAGATTTTCAGTATTGCATTCTGGAACAATAATAAAATCGTCATGGTCCTCACTTTCACTACCTGGCTTGTGCATGTTGGAGTCCTGATATTTGGTATGTTCAGTGAAAAAGACCTTTGAGTCCTTATTCTAATCGATTTGTCTTTTCAAGGTACAACTCGGTAGGATGATCCTAATTTTATATCACTCCCCCTGGACCTATTTACTAAAATGCCTCGTCCATTCCTAGGACCACGGCTCCTGGAATCCAGAAATTGGCGCATGCATTGCGTCAAAAACCCATGAGAGTCTACCAAATATCCTGGTTACGGTATATGTTGATATCGCTTTTGTTATCATCATGCTCGCGGGAATATGGCATAAACGAAAAACGGGGATGTTGTGGAGCCTGGTATACCATCAAGTATAGCATTTCGTTTTCACTACATAGTCACATTGGCTAAATTATTATTATCCGGAAGGGTCTGATTTGGATGGCGGTAGCCACCTTTGGAGAGCTTCCAGTTGCAGTAAGCTGTACTACTTCATAGTAATGCGTTAAATCCTAATAGTACTCTTTTTACCTCCGGCAGATTTTCATTGGCTTGAATCTTAATGGTAAGTAAGAATATTATACTTTGAACACACTTTCTTTACGCTTCTCTTTCAGATGCCATGAATTTGGTGTGTGTGTTTCTTGTATCTCATCCTTGCACATACCGCCCGTCTCTTCTAATTTTTCTGTTTCCTTCCTGCCTTCCTTCAGTTTTTCGCACCTCTCGGCCGTAAGATTTCCAAATTCGCTCCATCTTAAAGCCACTTATTTCAACAATTTCAATCTGTTTTAGTATTATCCATGTAAGAATACAACAATGTCAAAATCAGTTTCTTACATAACAAACAGGACTCTTTGCTCGTCGAGAATGTATCGAGAGTTGTGTGAATATGCAACACCCATTTCTAGGTATTGTAATTGCTTAATCTTTGATTTTCCATCTTATCATACATTCCTACATTTCAATACTTTTAATGCTTATGATACGAGTGCTAGCATCGACATTTCACCGATGAAACATTCAGCTTCCGGAGCTTCTGCAGGAAGAAGTAGTGTGTAAGTCCATCGTTATACATTCAATCAGAGAGATTGCATTACTAACAATATCCAAGTCTGACCACAGGTGTAGTAGGCGAAGAACCTATGGAGGAGTCTTCAAACCGCGTCATGTTCAGACTATCTCCCAGTCACTCTCACAAACTAGCAGATGTGGAATCTTTGTAAAACCCACCCACTCTATGGATCTTCTGATTTGTATGTTTAATCGATTAATTTATTTTTCCGGTGTTCGATGGTTTCTGCTCAAGGTAGAGTCTTACGTTTGATTCGGTAGAGTCTAGTGTGTTACATTGTGTTTAAGATAATTAATATAATAAACATATGTATTATTATAGTAATGTTAGCGGTGCCCGACGGTGAGAGGGATAATTCACCTACTTCGGAGATTGTCATCTGTGTAATCATAAAAGCATTAGGTACAACCTTGCGCTATGTACCTCATTGACAAAAACAGCGATGAGAGACTCCTCTGCATTTTTGTTTTTTCAGACAGGCGAGGTCATCGGAGGATACAATACTAAGAAGTAACGCATTGTTATATAACTTGCAGAAGTACACAGTAAGAAATAATTGACGAAATTTGGCCATTGACGAGCACTAATAACTGAAAATATTTTCCTGCCTATATTTTCGCTGCAATTTTTGGGAAAGTGATCGATCTACAACGTGAGACGAATACGGGGGAAAAGGAACTTGAATTGTTACCGGATTCCAACCTGGCAAGGCTTTTCGAGAATAATTAGATACCCAAAAAAATCGGGTCCGAGAGAAGGCATAAGGAGAATAATTACCGGAAAGCCACTAATATTGCATCCAGGATTTGAGCCTATAGTATATTAATCGGTTTGATTATTCGTTGGTTTGAGGAGATATATCTTATCTTGAGGGATATCATCATATTCCCGAAATTTCACTCAGGCAAAGGTTTGTAGTCAGCCCGAAAACTACACAAGTGAAATCGTAAGTACATATAACAGGCTGTTTAATTTCTAGAATCAAAATTGAAAAAAAGAGATTTATGGATTCCGAACAACTTGTTGGAACGACCATTTTATGAAATTGAAAATTGCTCGAGATATGAATCGTAGGAAAGCACGAAGGGTTCAAGCGGGTCGGTCGTCCATCAGGTTTTGTATATGAAAATTGTTAATTTGTGACTGAAAGACTTTCTAATTCCGCCTAATTATTTGTTTGTTTCCTTGGATATCTATCACCGTTCCGTAGCCATTATTAGTTTTAGTTGAATAGCAACCTCTTTCCGGGATGAGACGATTACTACTCATACGAAAACGCAGTTGACGATTGAATCGTGTCAATTTTTGAAATTTGAGCCCTGGAGCTGACATGTAAGCACATAACTATCCACAAACCCCTTTTTTGATGAAAGCATGAACAGCGTCGATACGAGGGCAAGGAAAGAGGGAAGTTGAGTCGGGTCTGCTTACGTCATTTGTTTTACTGAACGTTCAGCTTCAACTGTAACAACTCTATGGATAACATCTCCGGATAGTCAAACCCAGCTCGCATCCAAATGTTTAATTAAAAACATTTTTCAATTGTTAACAAGGAACAAACTGGGAAAAGAGTTATTTTGTGCTCAATTATGTTGTAAGTACTTAGTATTCACTAAAAATACTGTTATACATCGTCAAAACTATTAACAGAGTTTATACCTAACGGATACATATATCATTGTCTAATCATCATACACTACCCTCTTTCGTTACCCCATTCGTCCTTTGAACCGTGACCCACCCATTCTTCTAACACGGTAACCATATCATATCTTCCATATGAAGAAGGTCCGTTGTCACTGGAATTGGTAGCAACAACAGCAGTAGATTGAGATACACTAGCCAGTGAAACAACACTAGTCGGTTGGACGAATCTGGCTGTGAATAAAGAAAGATGGATGGGCATGTTGGAGGATCCTGAATCGGCGTTATCATTCGAGCCATCCATGGAACTGGATGGAGTGCCTGAATGTTGGTTTATTGTGATGACCATGACGCTTGGATTACTAGCTTTCAGGGATGACAGAAAAGCTGAAGCAGATGCAGGTGAAAGAGTTAACTCCGTGTGGAATGAGAAGGTGGTTGGGAAAGGTGCTGGGGCGGAGGATGAGGAGGTTGAAATGGCGGGGATTGATGGGGTGGAGCACTCGAGGTTGCAGTCGGAAGACCGACGTTAGGAGCAAGGGCGGGTTCACGAGATGCCGTTTGAGGAACTGTAGCAGCAATTGTTGCAGTACTGTTGGTGATAATACTCAAGTTTGAATTGGAGTCGACGGTAGAGGATTGGGTGGATGGAGAAGCGGTAACGGTTATTGTAACTGTTGCAGGTTCATTATTATCATTACCGTTACCATTCGAAAATCCAGAATCAGAACCAGCAGGCAAGGTAAGGTTGCCGGCATTTCCGTCACTACCATCCTCGTTATCTTCATCGCTGCAGTCACCGCCATCGTTGTCACCCTTCACTACCTCATCACCGTTCGTAACGTTTGTCCCACTGGTTTAATTATCAGCGAAAGATGACGTGGAATCGTAACCAGAGCCTGTAAGACCACCTTGAACAACTGTGGTGGCGATTCTTGCTATCGCGTCACTTTCGATGTCGCATGTTGTAAACTACATATGATATATAAGTGATGTTACGCGAGAAGTTAGATCGGAATGAGAGTTACTTATACAGTTCCGACTTTATTAACTAAAGGTAAACCCTGGCATGTGGTCCCTTGCGCACATGGTATAAGAGGATACACATGGGGCAAAGCTTCCAGCCCAGCGACACGACTTATTTATGAATCTACGAATAAGAGATGCTATGAGAATATTTTATCAGCATTACAAAGATTAACTGAGGAAGTCTGTTTTCTTACAACAAGAGACCAATTGATCACTGGACAGATCTTATGATGTCAGGAGACTGTTAATAGCGCAGTCCATCAGGAAACAGCGTTTGGCACCTGGTTATACATTCGGACTCCGCAACATGTAGAACCTGATCGAGTTAAGTGCCACATGAAATGAATTTGTGACGGCCGCCGCGAGGAAGAGGAGCCAAGGGACTTGGAATTAGTAAAGAACAGCAGGGATTTCAAATAGCTAGGATGTCTAGTGTGCTAATCTAAGGTGTCACATATTACCGATAACTCACCGATAAACTCAGTTACAAAATCAAACATCAGGTGAAAGTGAAAGTGAAAGCCGGATTCATATTTAAATCCTTCAAGCCGAAAACAGTTTAGGCAGATTCCACCAAGATTCCACTTCCTTACTATCTCAGTGAGTTATTATGGTGAACTGGCACAATCCTGTCAATATCGATCTTGAATTCTGTAAGTCGACATTGATCTCATTTATTCATTCATTTATACCGCCACTAGTTGGCCTTATTAAGCTAGAGGAGTTCTCTCTCGGGGTTTTAACGTATGTGTGTATATCTATAAGGGTTTTATATACTTGCGATTTCTGAACTAGCTTAGATGGGAAATTTTGTCGACACTCTATTTTGACTGGCAGATTCTTAGTGGTAAAAGAGTGTATAAATGGCCATATCTGGTAATTTTCTTCTTTAAAAGACTTGTAAATTAGATTAATGCAATCGAATAAGCTCTACGTCGGTGTTCGGTTTTTTGGATTCTCCCACTATTTCACCACTGCTGTCTCAAGTATTGTCTGGACTCCTCAAGTTAACTGCCGGGTGAATCAAATGAGCAGAATATTAGAATAATTACTTACCTGTTACAGGCATCCCTTATAACAATCTTTGCAAGTCATAATAGCGATCCTTCCATGAATTCAGTGTCATAACTGAAACATAACTAGGCTCTGGGGTACTCGGCAATCGCCTTTTCATCTTCTCTTTTGGCCTTGCGAACGTCTGCACTTTTTACTTACTCTTTTTTTGGCTAGTTCTAATGGAGAGTTTCTAGTGTTGCATTCTGGAACAATAACAAAGTCATTATGGTTCTCGCTTTCGCTACCTGGCTTGTAAATGCTGGATTCTTGATGTTTGGTATGTTCCGAAAGACCTTTTGGATTTTATTCTAATTGATTCGTCCTTCGAGGTGTATCTCAGGTAGGAAAAATCACAATTTTCTCTTAAACCAACTAAGGCGCCATGTTCATTGTTAGGAAGATGGTTTCTGGGAACCAGCAATTAGTGCATGCATTTCATCAAGAACCCATAAAACTCTACCAAATGTCTTGGTTACCTTATGTACTGATATTGCTTTCCTCATCATCATGCTCACCGGAATATGGCATGAACGAAAGTCGGGGCCATTGTGGAGCCTGGTATACCGTCAAGCATAACATTATTTTTTTTTCTTTTCACTTCCCGAGTCACATCCACTAAATATTGATCTGGAAGGGTATGATTTGGATGGCGGTAGCCACCGTTGGAGAATTTTCTGTTGCAGTAAGTTATACTTCATATTATTCTAATGCGCTCCCTAATATTTGCAGATATTCGCTGTCTTGAATCTTAATGGTAAGTCGAGAATATTATATCTTTGAGACACACTTCTCCTTACTTTTTTAGATGCCATGAACTTGGTGTGTTTTCTGTGCCTCATCCTTGCATATGCCGCGCCTGATTTTCGGTTTCCCTCATCCTTTCTTCAGCTTTTCGCACCCCTTGGCAGTAGGATTTCCAAATTCACTCTGTCGTAAAGTACTTTACTCTAACAAACTGTCTCAGTCCTGTCCATGTAGGCCCAAAGGAATGTCGAAAGCTTGGTTTCTGACATAGCAAACAGGGCTCTTTGCTCCTCGAAAATGTATCGAGAGTTGTGTGAATATGCAACACCCGTTTTTGAGTATCGTAATTGCTTAAGCTTTGATTTTCCATCTCATCATACGTTCCTATATTTAGTACTTTTAGTGCTTTTGATATGAGTACTAGCATCGACATTTCACCAATGAAACACTCGGACTCTAGACCTCCAGGAAGCAGCGTGTAAATCCATCAATTATGCATTCAACCAGACAGATAGTATTACTAACATTATTCAAATTTAACCACAGATGTAGTAGGCGAAGAATCTATGGAGCAGTCTTCAAACCGCCTCATATGTAGATTACCTCCCGTCCATCTTCACAAACCAGCAGATATGGAATCTCTGTAAAAATTGGTCGATCTCTTCCTATCCCGTTTTTGCGACCCACCCACTCTATGCATCTCTCCCTTCCGTTTTGTATATTTGACCGATGAATTATTTTATTTTTCCGGTGTTCGGTGGTTCTGCCCAAAGCAAAGTCTTAAAAACGTTTGTTTCGGCAAAATCTAGAAGGCTACGTTGTGCTTGAGATAAAATAATAAATGTGATAACTGCTATAAGAGTAATGGTAATATTAGCGTTGCTCGACCTAAAGAAACCAGAAGAAGCAACTCAACGTTGTAGACACCTGCATAGGTATTACCAATCTGTAGACTGTTGATAAATTTTGGACGCATCGGCCTGGAAATTCCATGGATGATAGGAAAGCTGAAGCAGATGTGGGTGAAAGGGTTATCGTCATGTGGGATGAGAAGGTGGTTGGGAAAGGGACTGGGGCGGAGGATGAGGTTGTTATAATGGCGGAGGTTGATGGAGGTTGCAATTGGGAGACTGACCTTAGGAGCAAGGGAAGGTCCACCAGATGCTGTTACTGTTATTTAGAGAACTGTGGCGGTAATCGTTGCAGTACTGCCGATGATAATGCTCGAGTTTGAATTGGAATCGGCGGTGGAGGATTGGGTGGACGGAGAAGCGGAAACGGTTATCATAGCTGCTGCAGGTTCATTACTATCACCGCTATCGTTTGACGATCAAGAGTCAGAACCAGCAGGCAAAGTGAAGTTGCCGGCATTTCCATCACTGTCATCCTCGCCATCTTCGTCACTGCAGTCGCCACCATCGTCATCACCTTCATCACCACCATCACCATTTATACCATTTGTCCCACTAACTAGTGCAGTTGAATTCTCAGTAAACGATGGCGTGGAACCAGAACCTAAGCTTGTAAGACCACCTTCAACACCTGTAACGGTGATTCTTGCTATCGCGTCACTTTTGGTGTCGCATGTTATAAACTACCTACGATATATAAGTGATATTACAAAAAGTTGAATCGGGATAAGAGTTACTTACAGTTTCGACTTCATTAACTAAAGGTAAAGGCCTGGCATGTAGCTCCTTGCGCACAAGGTATAAGAACCCATTTAGAAGATACACATTGGGCAAAGCTTACAGCGACACGACCTATTTCTTGATCTAAGAATAAGAGATGCTATAAGAATATCCTATCAGCATTAAATATTAATCGAGGAATACCGCCCTCTTACAGCTAAAACAACAACAGGAGACTGTTGATAGCGCAGCCCATCAGGAAACAGCGTTTGACACCTGTAGTTGGGACCTGAAGATGATGCATAGTGGTATCACTTAGGAATATTGATCGAGCTAAATGCCGTCCCGAAATCAATTTGTGGCGAGAGAGAGGAGCCAGGCACCCCAGGAACTTGGAATGTCCACTTAGTATCAGTAAAGAACAGCTCGGAAAATCAAGCAGGAATTTTGGATAGCTAACATCTCTAACTTAATTGGATGTTTAATGTGCTAATTCAGCTTCAAGAAAGTCAGTTTCAAGGAATTCTCCTGTCTGCATCCAAGTTCGCATTGTTTTAAATTTACCACGCGCGTTCGCATCTCGAATGCGTTTTTTGGAGCATTTGTCATGATTTTACATCGAGTGAGATAAGATACGAACGAACATCTGCATTGGTCCTTGTTTACTCCTAGTCGTTCCTGGCAGTCTCGGAGGAAAAGAAGTTACTAAGCAGGCTTCGTGACAGGTTTTGTCACATCAACATGAACTTCTGCCTTCAAGTTCTCCGCTTGCTTGGTATGACTGAATTCGAAACCCGTATGCTATTCTCAGCTGTATACATCGTACACCTCCAAAATCACATAAATGGTTACCTACCAACTCTCAAAAAAGAGGTTCCGATGCATCACCGACCAGCGGCGAAATATAACAAGTACTTTTTTTTTCAAGTGAGATGAAGTGCCAAAGTCCAAATCATATAAATCTTTCGAGTTGAGCCGCTTTAAGCAGATTACGCTTTCTTATTATCTTAGCGAGTTATGGTGAACTGGCACAATCCTGTCAATATCGACCTTGAATTCTGTAAGTCGACATTGATCTCATCTATTCAAGTTCATTCATTTATATTGCGACTAGTTGGCCTTCTTAAGCTAGAGGAGTTTTTTCTTGGGGTTTTAACGTATGTGTATACTCTACAAAGGTTATAATCTGTATACTTCCGGATCCTGAAGCAGCTTTTAGGTGGGAGATTTTTTCGACACTCTATTTTGACTGGCAAATTCTTAGTGGTAAAAGAGTGTATAAATGGCCATATCTGGTAATTTTCTCCTTCCAAAGATTCGTAAACTATTAGGTTACACAATGCACTGAAACACTTAAGCTCTATGTTGGTGTTCGGTTTTTCGGATTCTCCCACTATCTCACTACTGCTGTATCAACAATTATCTCGACTCACATTAACTGCCAGGTGAGCCAAACAATCAGAATGTTGGGATGGCTTAACCAGGTTATAGGCAACACTCGTGACAATCTTCGTAAGTCGTAATAGCGATCCTTCCGTCTATGACTGAAAAACAACCAGGTTATCGGGTATCTCGCAATCGGGCTTTCATCTGCGCTTTTGGCTTTGAGAACGTTTGTATATTTTACTTTCTTTTTTCTCGAGTTTTAATGGAGATTTTTCAGCGTCGCGTTCTGGAACAATAACAAAGTCATTATGGTGCTTGCTTGCACGACATGGCTCATACATGTTGGATTCTTGATATTTGGTACGTTTTGGGAAGACATTCGACTCTTAATTCTAATCGATTCGTCTTTTAAGGTGTAACTCGGGTAGGAGAAAAAAAAACATAATTTTCTCTCAAACCAACTAAGGCGCTTTGTTCATTATTAGGAACGCAGTTCCTGGGACCCAACAATTAATGGATGCATCGTATCAAGAACCTATGATAGTTTACCAAATACGTCGGTTACGATATGTACTGATATCGCTTTTCTCACTCTTATGCTCGCGGGAATATGGCATGAACGAAAGTCGGGGCCATTATGGAGTCTGGTATACCGTCAAGTATCGTACTTTATTTTCACTACATCGTCACGTCAGCTGAATATTATTATTCGGAAGGGTGTGATTTGGATGGTGGCAGCCACCCTTGGAGAACTTCCACCTGGGGTAAGTTATACTTCGTAATATTGCGCTTAAACCCTTATATCTGTTACAACCCTTCTTACATTCGGCAGATTTTTGTTGCCTTGAATTTGAGTGGTAAGTTAAGGATGTTATATTATATCTTTTGATTTTATAGAAACCCTTTTTCTTACATTCTTTTTTTAGAAGCCATGAATTCGGTGTGTTTTTTTGTATCTCATCCTTGCACATACCGCTTCTTCTGATTTTTTTATTTTTTTCGTACCCTTCTTCAGATTTTAGGACCTCTTGGCAGTAAGATTTCTGAACTCACTCCATCGTAAAGCAATTCATTCTAACAATTTGTCTCAGTCCTATCCATGTAAGCATAAAAAATTTGAAAGTACAAATACCTCATTTTCTGACAAAAAATCATAATAAACAGGCCGCTTTGCTCCTCGAGAATGTATCGAGAGTTATGCGAATACGCAACACCCGTGTCTTGGTACAGTGACCATTGACTTTCTATCTCATCATACATTCCTATTTTTCAATACTTTTCTTTTAGCACGAATGATGGGAGTGGTAGCATCGACATTTCACCGATGAAATGCTCCACCTCCCGAACTAAAAGAAGGCACAGTTTGTAAGTCCAACGTTATGCATTCAACCACAGCGATAGTATTTCTAACCAGGATTCAAGTCTAACCACAGATGTAGACCAAGAATCTATGGAACAGTTTCAATTACCTCCCGATTGTTTTCACACAACAGATGTGGAATCATTGTAAAAAAAAAAAGCATCTCTCCTTTTGCTTTGTATGTTTGATTGAATGACTCACCAAAACTATTGGCGCTTTCTGCCCTTTTCCAAAGCAAATGCAAACATTTCACCGAAATAGCTAGATAAAACTGCAAAAAAAAAAAGTATCTATATATATTTACCGTCAACAACACCAAGGTTTGTATGCTTGTAGGTGTACAGTTACAATATCAATATCTTAATACACAAATGTCGTCCCTACTATCTAGTAATTCTGCATGTTCATGTTCATTAGGCTCGGTCGCTACAACAACCATCGTTTTCGTAGACCGAATTTAATGTGGGATGATGATTCATACCGTCGGGATTCGGGAAAGTCTGAAAGAATACCCAAAGTGTACTAATTTTGAACGAAAGAGCTTGAGCGACGAGCAAAAAGTGAAAAAAAAAAAAGCAGTGCATTGTTACATTGCATAAACTACACATCACGTAAAAAAATAACTGGCCTTTGAGAAGCCTCAACTATTATAATAAAATTAGAACACAGAGAATTGAAATTCGTCGGCCTATAACTTCGCTGCGAATTTCTGGAAATTGATTGATCCTAATCCAGTTACCTGTATATAAAAACAACATCAGATAATACATACAAGGTAAAAAAAAGAACTTGAAATTATTAACCGGGTCCCAACCTGACAAGGCCTTCCAAGAATAATTCGTTATCAGTAGGTTCTGAAAAAAGGTATAGAGAGAATAATTACCGGAAAGCCATTAGTATTACATCCAGGATTTGAGCCTGTACCATACTCAGGTTTATTATTCATTAGTTGAGGAGTATGCCTTGAGTGATATCATTGAACATATCTTGATTAGCGAACATAAACGGACTGACGAAGCCCAGACGAGGTCCTCCTTTACTTAAACGTACTTGATTCAATGCGGTAATTACGGCAGCAGCTACTGGGGCAGAAGCTGATGTACCGCCTGTTAAACCAAAGACTCCTTGATCATGGATTGGTACATCCCACCCCACCATGGAACTCACAGGAAAAATACTTCCCTGTGGCTAAAAAAGTAATTCATCAATTCAAAATTTTATGAACAGAAACAAATAAAAGTAACTCAACGTTATAGAGACCTGCATAGGTATTACCAATCTTTTCTTGATAATTTTTGGATGCATTGGCCTGAAAATCTTCCACTGGAAATACGTTTGAAAAACCACCTGACGAAAATGCCGCTGCAATTTCGGTGCCAGAGCTAATATTGGTTGCACCAACCTACGCCGACGGCGGATGGGATATAAATCATGAGGGTTGTGAATATGTATATTGGACTGCGGAAGCTGTACGTACGGAAAGAACCCAAGCACAAGCTGATGGATATGTTAGATTAAATTTAGTACAGCTCTCCGGCCCTATGCCAGATACGCCCCCATCTCCTGAACCGGCTATAACCGTAACACCACGGGTTCCCAGTGCTTTAATAACTTCGCAAACGGATCTTTTTATGTAAATATTGTCAGATAGACCAAAAATATTCTTTAGACTCACTCGAAAGCATCTGGATCAGTAGCTACTTCGTCACCGCCTGTCGAAAGAAAATACTTATGTAAATAACGCGGGATAAAAATAATGACCACAAGAGAAAAGATTTTACCATAACTCATCGAAAGAACGAAAGGAGGATCTGATTGCCATAACACGAAATTGAAAACATCCAATTCATCCAAAGGGAAACTGGTCTGGCTGCCCGTAGTGATTATCTTCACTCTGGCAGAGGGCACGAGTCCGACAACCATCTGCGAATCCAAATTCTGGGAGAGAAAGAAAAGAAGGTTTCAATTCTGACGTCGTATAAAGAATTGAATAAAGCTTATTGCTTCATCGGTATTGTTTGGTTGAGGATCCGGGTTGTCACCACCATCGACGGAGAAAACTTGCACGTCCACCGAAGCTAAATTAACATCTTGACGGAATTGACCCATGTATTTCTTCAACAGTCAAATTATTTTCTCGGGAAGGAATGTATATATGTGGAACTCAAAAGTACTCACGGCTAAGGATACTCCTTGAACAGATTGGCCAATGAAGGACAGGATTCCAATTTGCTCGCTAGTTTGTATGTTAGACGGAATCCCGTACTGGTTCTGAACTATCGAAAGGTTATATATATTTAAACACCAGAAAAATGTTCCAATCCAAAAAAAAAAAAAAACTCACCACACGGTATTTCAAACACCTGTTCACATGTAAATTGTTGACGGCGCGTGATAGTATCTGAGGGGACAACGGCGGAAATTCCGGTTCTGTCGTGACGACGACGGGGGGAGGGTTCTGGAGGGATGGCTTTCGTTTAATAATATTATTTTGGAGTTATTTAAAAGGTGTAAAATTGTGAGAAGCACGAACTGCGTAGTCGGTTGAAGAAGTAAAATATCTTCGTGAAGTGATGAAGGGACCGAGTATTCCTTCGTCCTAATTAGCCTTTGGTTGGATGGTGTATGATTGAAATAATAGAAACTCGTATTCAGCAGTTCTTCGGCCTTGGAAACTGATAGTTCTATCGCAAAATGGTTACCAGACGACGACGTTGGGCTTGGTTTGATTCCATGTCTCGACATCCATTGGTTAAACGCCTTTGTGGTGTTAACGTTCGGACGAAGGTACTCATCGACCTGTGATTATTATGATTAGAAAAAGATAAAATCTCATTCATCGCCGATTTTATCTACCTCTTCTTTCGTTAGATACTGTCCATAATTCGGGCTATCTGGCATGGAGACGTCATACAATCTTTGTGTCAATCCAGTATTGTTATTAGAGGCCAATCCAACGCTAAGATTTATCGTTTGTTTGGGATCCGCTCTTCCAGCTTGTATGTAACCATCCGGGATCGTGTCGAGTTGCCGATGAACAACCATTTGTTCTTCAAGAGGAGAAGAATAAATTAAACTGAGAAGTAAGAAAATTCCAAGACCTAAAGAAGAAAAGAAACTAAGTCGAACTAAAGTGTGAAGACTCATCGAAAAAAAAAACCCAATCGAATATAAAAAAAAAGGGCAGAGGTGGGGAGAAGAGAGAATGAAAATGAAAAACGGAGGCTAACGAGAAGCCCTGGCTGTGTCGGACACAGTTCCCCGCATTTTCTTGTTTGAAGACGGTCTAGACATAATTTGTTCTGTTTTCTTCTTTTCGGTGCGCCAGACAAAGGCTTTGTTCGAAGTGTACTCAACCCGAGAACTACATAGGTGAAACCGCATGTATATATTTATAACAGGCTGTTCCCTCTTTCGTAAATTTTTATAATAGAGCCAAAATTAAAAATTATAAAAATTAAAAAATAAAAGTTCTTACGGATTTTGAACACCTCCGAGGAACCAGCTCACGATCATTTTTTTAAAATTCAAAATTGGTCGAGATATGGATCGTGGAAAATCTGATGGTTCAAGCGAGTCAATCGTCCATCAGGTTTTGTACAGAGTATGTATTCGATTGACATGACCGAAAAGGCGTTCCAATTTCGGTGTTTGTTCCTCAGTCATTATTATAATCCCGGATAAGATGAGGATTGATCATACGAGAAGTTGACAATCAAATAATACCAATTTTCTTGAATTCCGGAGTTGATATGGAAGTACATAATTTCGTCCCTAAACCCCTTCTCAGAGTGTTGATGAGGAATACGAGGATCACGGCCAAGAAGAGTGGCTGCTGACACGCGTCCGCTTATGTCATGTGTTTTGCTGAATATTTAACTGTGGTTCTAGGGACAACACTTCTGAGTCGATAGCTAAACTAAGGAACGAACTGCAAAGAGGTATTCCGAACTCAATTATGTAGTAAGTAATATTCAACTAGAGTACAAATATACACCATGACACTATTAACAGAGTGATACCTATCCAATACATATATCATTGTCCAATAACATCATACACTGCCCTCTGTCGTTATTCCACTCGTCCTTAGAACCGTGACCCACCCACTCTTCTCACACGGTAACCATATCCTCCATATGAAGATCCATCATCAGCGGAATTAGCAGCAGGACTAGCAGTAGCCGGAGCTGCAGCAGCTAATGAAAGGACACTAGTCGGTTGGACGAGTGTGGTTGTGAATAAAGAAAGGTGGATGGCGGGGTTGGAAGATGCTGAATCGGCGTTATCACTCGTACCGTACATTGTACCCGATGAAGTGGCTGTCGGCTGGTTTAACGTGATAACCGTGACGCTGGGATTACCAGCCTCCAAGGATGACAAGAAAGCTGACGCTGATGCAGGTGAGAGGGTAATCGTCGTGTTAAACGAGAAGGCAGTTGGGGAAGATGACGATGCAGAGGATGAGGCCGTTATAATGGCGGAGGTTGATGGGGTGGTGGAGAGAGGATTCGAGGGTGCGGTTGAGAGACTAACATTCGGAGCAAGAGCAGGTCCATTAGACGCCGTTACTGTGATTTGAGGAACCGTGGCCGTGATCGCTGCATTACCGTTGTTGGTGCTACTCGAGTTGGAGTTGGAGTCGGAGGTAGAGGATTGAACGGAAGGCGATGCAGTGACGGTTACTGTAACAGTTCCAGGTTGACCATTACCATTGCCGTTATCGTTTGGCGATCCAGGCAAGGTGGAGTTACCGGCATTTCCGTCACTGCCATCCTCGCCATCGTCATCATCGCTGCAGTCATCCCCATCGTCGTCACCCTCACCATCATTCCCATCAGTGGTTGTTGCGTTTGTACCACTAGCTGACGTAGTTGAATTATCAACGAAAGACGACATGGAATCAGAACCGGAGCCCGTAAGACCGCCTTGAACACCTGTAGCGGCGATTCTTGCTATCGCGTCGCTTTGAGTGTCGCACGTAATAGACTAACAACGATGTTATCAAAAGTTAGATTTGGTATCAAAGTTACTCACAGTTCCGACTTTATTAACCAAGGGCAATGCTGCGCATGTCGTTCCCTCCGCACAAGGTTGAAGAACCCATTTAGAAGATACACATTGGGCAAAACTACCAGAGACGCAGCCTATTTCAGAATCTACAATAATCATGAATAAGAGATGCGGAAAACCAACAACAATTGAAATACCACTCACCATTACAAGTATCTGTTGCCTTAACAGACGCAAACTGTGCATTCAACATTTGAGCGGACCGCCCATTTTGAGCGAGATCAGTTGCATCAAGGGAAGGGTTAGGGATAGCCTTCACTAAAAAAAGAGAGAGCAATAAAATGGAAATAGAAGAGAACATAATGATCGTTTAAGTCGAGTTAAAGCCAAAAAGTGAGACGTTAGAGAGAGGGAGATTGTGATAGAGCAACCGGGCTCTTTTGTGATCTAAGTGAAAGGAGAAAAAACTGAGAGGAGTGAAGAAAAAAGGAGACCTTGAGGGGAGAAGTCATTTTATACGCTGTTGATATAGATTTTGGACAGAACAATAAGCAAAGCGGACAACAAACAATGGACAATGGGAGGAAGCCGTCCTTCTGAGCGGCTAATACTCTAACCGAGAGATAGGCGCGCTTGTGGAAGGAAACCCGTCCCCATATGCGTTATATTCTTGGATAATGAGGAAATTATTTCTTATTAATTCTATTTTTAATGACTTTTTGGACCTCTAGTAATGGGTATTTTGGTGAGAGTCTATTTTGCGCCTGTCTCAATCATAAACTCATAATTCTTCGTAGAAAAAAAATTGATATATACTATACCCTATCCTTGTTCTCTACCTTAATGATTTACAACGAATTTACATCCACTTGGAGATTTATTCAAGCCTACTATCAGCAAACAGACTCAGTGTATACGTGTATGACTTAAACACACATCTAACCTGTTACTTGAACCCGATGTACTCCATTATCTTCAAAGTGGCTAACATGGGAAGGATTCGCCGTCATGTAAGTAATGAAGGGATGGACTGACGAGAGAACCCGCCACCGCCACCTTTCTAGGTAATACATCGCTTTACTCATCCAAAGTAAAACTCGTCTTCTTTCTTTCTCCAGTCAATTTTTTAAAGATCACCCGGACGGTATTCACATTTCAAACCCATCCTAAACGACATTAACATTCATGAGCTTACGGAAAGACACCATAAGTAAAATAAAAACTCTCACCGTGTATTCTGTATTAATCAACGTGAAAGGCGGACAAACTTGGAGGATTGGGCATAATGATTCAGAAGAAACAAGTTGTGTGTCAAAAAGAGGCGAGTACTTGATGTGTTGGGATTCTCGTTCAACCCGCAAAGGTGTACATGGTTCTCATCCGAGAGAATCAACACGTTGCAATCCAATATCCCATCATGAAAGAGAGGATTCAAAAGAGGGTCCAAATACCCTTCAAAGAGCTCTTATCATATGCGACCTTCGGATTTCGACGTCAATTTACTTTCCAAATCTATTATCCCAGTGACGCAGGGAGCCGAAAGAAGAAGAAAAAGATGGTGTTAATATTCTGACGGTCCGGAGTTGATCGAATTCCGGCACTTTTGTAGGTTTCTTTATCGAACACAAATAAGAGTCTTTTTGGCAATCAATTATTATTACGAACGGAACTTGCGAAATCAAAACCGTCTGTTTAGGATCGACCTTTATTTCTAAAAACCCCCGTTAAACTTTCCGTTTCTTAAAACTACCAAAAAGATCAATCATTCACAAAACCCCTACCCTGAACGTGAGCAATTTCAATTCTGGAATGTTTTTCCATCAAAGCATGAATAACTTGTCCGAAACGGAGATAAAGAGAGTTTCATAGTTTAACCGTCTTTCTTCTTTTGTGTTTCCATCATAAAACTGCAACGGCAAATAGAAGTGCGGAGTGTATGAACCTGAAAAGAAAAAGAAACACGTACAGGGACTGAAAATATAGGGGGGTGGATGTAACCTTGAACACGTACAGACATGGTCTTTCATGACCGAACGCGCCAACTCTCTTTATATATAAAAACACTCCTACATAATACGTCGGGAAGAACAAGTTAGTGCTACTTTTCACCCCCTTCCACATTGAGACGTTGTTTTCTTCATATATCACCTGTCATGGGCCTGGCTTTCTCGAGTTTTTTCTTGTCGTTGAAAACAGGCGTATGTCATATATATATATTTTCCAGGAAAGAAAAGAAACTCTCAATAATATATTGGGAATAGCCTTGGACTATGGTTCAAATTTTAAATGGAATGTTAACCGTTCTACAGTTGTGGTACTAATTTAACGAGGTTGGTTTAGAATACATACCTGTCGCTTTAGACTGCGTAACCTGCATTTATCACTCAGAAAATCAGTATCTACATGTCCGAAATGATGTTTAAGGAAAGTTTACGGGTGTCATGTTGTTAAAATTTGGAAGATTTCCTATTTTGAGATTGGGCTTGGACGATTCTTTCTCAAGATCTAGAGGAGCAAGGTTTGGGGTTTGAGCTTATAAACCAATGTATTGGGCTGTTTAACTTTTCAGCCGCCCCTTAAGTAATATCCTTAAAAATTTCTTTAAAAACTCGGTCTGTCCAGATCTTGAAAACAGACTTTAGTGAAAGTCGTCAACTTTCTCGATTCTCTTCTGTGAGAGTTAAAAATGTCTTAGTCTATGTCGTTGAAGTCACGTATTTTCAGTAAGTCAGTTAACTGACGAATCATCTATTGATCATGAAATTGAAAGCAAGTCGTTCGTTCAATTTATGGACTCTGGAGATCCCCGCCTTGCCGGCGTGCCGAAAATCGAATCTCCGATATTACCTAATTTATATTTACATTTTATTTCCGCTACAATCACCATCCAGGGCTATTACAAAAAAAACTGATTTATGTCCCTCAAATACGTGACGAGAGAATTATACAACCACCTTTTAGTCAAGTAATTCCTGATTTGTAAAAGTTCCTCGTTCCCAGCATCGGGGTGGTCCCTGCGTCAGCCATGTTAAATCATCGTGATCTATATCATCTTAATCGTATTATCTTTTTTTTAATTTATCTAATCTCTTCCTGTATCGTGATGCCTCATCTGACTTTTTTTATCAGTCGAATCTCATCCTTATAACGATGCTGGCATGCCGCCGCATGCAATTTAAACCGGACTCAATAAGATTAGAAGTAAGAAATATTATACTATTCGGATCATAAACCTGAGTTCTTTCTTATCAACCTTTTTTCTCATCTAACGTAAAGTCCGTTTCTTAGCACATGTACTACCGCGGCACTCATGCGCTCATGATCCACGTCTTCGTCTTCTTGTTCAGCCACAAAAAGATGGAAGATGGAAGATAGATATTTATACATTCAAGGTTTTACACTTTAATTTGAATCAGTTCATTGGTGCAATATATTCATTCGTTCCTTATTGCTCCACACCAGTCACAGGACCCCATATATATATGTCTGACCAGACTGAACTCGACGCACCAATTCTTATCAGCGCTACGCTATTCTTTTTTCCTCGATATAGATGTTTTGCTTCTCCCTTTAGCCGGATTTCGAATCAGTACAGTTTTTCTGCGCCCATTTAAAGCTGTTTAAAACAATATATATATGTCCGGAAAGACCCGAACTCAATTTTTTTTTTCTTCTCAAACTAAAAAACAAGATGAAGAAATTTGCAAGCGCAATCGCGCGAACCCCCCTTTCTGGTTTTTGAAAAACTTTTCAAACCTGAATTGGTTGACTTCTAGCTTCCATTCGGAGTCGTCTCTCTCTAGCGAGCTTCGACTCTTTCCCAAGCAGAGTAGTACGTCCCTATATATGATTGAACCACTTATTTGAATTTTATTTTATTTTCAAAAGTCATACCTCTTTCCATTTCAAATAAATCAACGTAACAATGACGGCTATCCAATAGAAAACGTATGACAAAACAGTGCCAATAGTCGCGTTGTTGGTCCAACCAAACTATGTGGAGAAGCGCGGAGAAATTAAGCGTTTGTTCTTGGCTATACTTCGGCGAAAAAGGGAACTGACCAATGCATTGAAAATACTCCAACCCTGCCCGTCAAGATTATTTTCTGGATTGCAACAATCTAAATGCCAAACGTTTCCATCAACTTCGTAAGAACCTGGTCCGTCTCCCCCCGTATCGTCTACCATTGCTCCCACACTGGTGAAATTAATAAGTAAATATATTTTCACGGGATTTTTTTTTTTTGAAAATAAAAAAAAAAGATAGAAAACTGACAGTTTGTCAAAAGCATGCGTTTCAAAATTACCCACAGCCTTGGAGAATAAACCCGCACCGATCAAAAGTAAAAAGTTTGTCATCACGACAAGGAACACGGTGAGACCTATACAAAAAAAATTAATCAACGATAGGGTAGATATATATTAAACATTAACTTACTGGTTCGGGAAGCAAACGCATAAATAAAGTAACCGATAACCAGACCGCAAATAATACCGACAATCGCAGCGATCGGGATGGCAGTGGCAGGTTGACCAAGGGAGACACCTCCAACGAAAACGACAGCTTCCATACCTTCGCGCAAGACGGTAATGAAAGGAAGGAAGAAAAGAACCCATTTTCCGGTCAGAGTTTTACCATCAACGCCTTTTGAAGGTAGTGTCAGTACCGCTTTCGGGATAATAACTGTTATGGTCTCTTACGTTTTCCTTCAAAGGCGTTTTGTAACTTGACCTTCCACTTGGCTTTTGCGCGGTCCATTTTGAGCATGGTAATACCCATGACGAAAATGATGATGCACCTTGAATAAATAATCTATTAGTAAGTGAAAATGAGCGCAACGGAAGGAAATTCAATCATACGCGATAAGACTGAAAATCCCTTCCCAAAGATCCTCACTTTTGGACCAGAGATCGGCAGCCTGAGTGAACCAGACAGCGATAAACGCAGCACCTACGGCAAGAGCGATAACAAAACCAGAAATAGCACCAAGGAAAATCTTTATTAAGTCGGTGAGCGGTGTTAATAAAAGTAGGTATGATTATGGTCATAGACATACCTGCCATCGTAGTTTCTTGATGAGTCGTCTGACACGAACAGTATCATCCTCATTGACGGATGGAGTGGAGGTGGAGTTGTTCTCCTTTGCTGGATCGATTTTTTCGTCAGATGGGGTCGGAGGAGATCCTTCGATAGGAGTAGAAGGTAGTATGGGGGCAGTAGTAGAATCCTTGCTGACGATTTGCTCGACGAGACCAAGAAGAACAGAGACGATGATAGCTGCCTCAAGAGTCTCTCGAAAGACGATGAAAAAAATGGGAATACTGAACAAGTTACGAGCCATGGGGAGTATGAAAGGGGGGGGGAAAAAGTAGGTGGGGGTGGGTGTTGGTTAAAGGGCGAAAATTGTGCAGCCGAGTATGGGTATGGACCCTCCGTCCTTATCTGATAAACGGGTAAACCGGATAACGTAAGGGAATTAGATCAGTGTAAAAGGTCATCTGATATCTGATAAGATAACAGGTTTACGAGATCCACCTGGTTGTACCCATGAAAATTCACACTGATTTTTAATCAGGTAACCAAAAACGTTCGTTTCAAAAAGTTTTTGGGGTGACAAATTAGTTTTTCAAGGGCCTCATGACCAGGAACGCACTAGCGAGAGACACATGTGGGCGACAATTTAAAAAAATTGGGGCTCCGACTAGTTCCGTTATCTGATTAAATTACGGTTACCGGAACCGGCGATTATATTTATCTGATAAGATTTAGCCCTTTAACTCCAACCGCCCATTTATTTTTTCCTTCTCTTTGAACCCCAAACCCTCCATCCCTCCTCTACCCTACTCCTCCCTCTACTTTCCCTTCCCTTCCTCCTTCTCCATGTTCCCTCTCCTCCTTTTTTATATTCCACTAGTCGGTGCTGCTACTGTAGAACATTGGTGGAATATCACCTATGTTGATGCCAACCCGGATGGTCTATTCGAGCGGCGGGTTATCGGTGTCAATGGAACTTGGCCTCCTCCGCCTCTTGAAATCACTTCAAACGATACTTTAATCGTTCATGCTTTCAATGGGATTGATAAACCTACAAGTTTACATCACCATGGTATGGCATTCAATGCTACAGGGTGGGGTGATGGTGCCGTAGGCGTTACTCAATGGTTTTAATTTCAAAATTTTTTTCTCTGAATTATCAGCTTCTGACTTCTGTAATACAGTGGTATACCTCCGAATGAATCGTTTACGTATGTATTACCCGTTGAACAATGGAATCAATGGGGATCATATTGGGTTCATGCTCATTCAATGGTATACACTCGGAGTCCCTTTCTTCTTCTTTCGTCTGTAGTTTATATTGTTGACGCTCTCCTTTAGGGACAATACGTTGATGGTCTCAGAGCTCCATACATTATTCATAACGAAAACGCCGGTGGAGAAGTCTACTCTGCTAAATACGACGCCGAGTTTACAGTCGTCATAGGTGATTGGTTAGTATAACTGCTTCTTTTCAATTCAGACCTTTTCTTCTGTTATCTCGTAAACCATTGAAATTTCTAACGTACGCCTGTCACTTCTGAAATTAGGTATCACCAAGAACATTCAGTTCTTATCAACCAATTCCTAAGTCAAGCAAATCCAGGCGGTGCGGAACCTATTCCCGGTTCGTCTTTTTCTTCTCTCAAACATTCGAGTCACGTTTTTAGATATTGAATTTAGATTCTGGGCTTATCTATTTCACTCAAAATGGAACGTATTTACCACCCATTCCATCTTCTTCTCCACCGAATCCTAATGTCGGTTTCAACGAGAACGCCACACTTCCTTTTGAGTCTGGAAAAACCTATCGTCTCAGGATCATTAATACTAGTGCTTTCAGTGCATTCTTCTTTTGGATTGATGGCCATGATATGACTTTAATCGAAGTCGATGGGGTGAGTGTTCTCACATCTCCGACACGGCGTGTATTTGAATGTTTTCTTTATTCAAGACGGATATAGAAGAATTCCCTATATCATTGGTTTCAATAGCTGTAGCGCAACGGTACTCTGTCCTGGTCACCGCACGTAACGATACCGGGTCAGATGTACGGAATTGGGTTATGCACGCAAATATGGAGTAAGTTTTCACATAGATTCATTTAAGAACACCACGCTCATCTATTTCAGTACCACTATGTTTGATGTCGTTCCCCCAACGTTACAAACTAACGTTACATCTTCAATCACATATGCTTCCACTGCCCCACTTGCGGAAGCCGGAACCGTCGATGTAAGTCAGATATTACGAGAAAATCATCAATAATAACAAAAAAAAAAACTCGTGGTTTAATCAGGCGTACTTTGATCTTAACGATACGGCATTGGCACCATTCGCGGCACAAGAAGAATTACCTCCACCTGATCAGGTGATTGAACTGAATGTGTTCTTCGCGACCATGGATGACGGAATCAACCGGTATGTATAGAAGAACATCTGACTTCATTACAATTAAAATTGTTTTTCTTTTCACAGAGCAATGTTCAACAATGTCACGTACAATTCACCACTCGTCCCGAGTATCCTGACAGAACTCACGATGGGCAATCTAAGTTCGGACGTTGCCGTATACGGACCGCAATCATTTATTCTGGAGCATAATCAAGTTTTTGAGATTAGATTATTTAATTGGGATGCGGGGAAACATCCTTTGTAAGTCGGCGGGTCAAAAAAATACGAGTTTATTAATTAAAACAATGATTTTCAGCCATTTACATGGCCATAAATTCCAAGTCGTGTATAAATCATTCGATGTTACTTCCGATGACCCTATAATCAATCCTCCACGACCTACAATAGGAGAATCGAGCTCTCCCAGTCCAAAGTCCAACCCCCTCCGTAGAGATACGATACAAGTTCCAGCAACGGGTGCAGTATACTTGCGAGTTGTGGCTGATAATCCCGGAGCGTGGTTCTTCCATTGTAAGTCGGAAACAAAATCAAAAAAATGCTGAATTCTAATCTTTCTTTCAGGTCACATTGAGTAAGACCTCTTCGATATTCTTTCTTTCATTTCCGTTAACTTAACTCTTCCCTCTTCAAGTTGGCATTTATCAGCCGGATTAGCCGTAACCTTATTAGAAGCACCCATCCAAGCCCAATCCGTCATCTCCCCACCTCCATCATTAGCTTCCCAATGTCTCGCTCAAGGTTTACCCGCATCCGGAAACGCAGCCGGTCACTTTTCAACAACTGATTTCCAAGGACTTACTGTCGGACCTTTCCCACAAAAATTGGGTTGGTTACCTAAAGGTATTGGTGCGATGGCCGGATGTGTTCTCAGTGCTGTATTCGGTATGTTAGCGGTCGGATGGTACGAAATCGGAACTTGGGGAAGTGATGAAGAGATCGAAGAGGAAGAAAGAGTTAGAATTCAGGGTATTATTGACAGAGGTGGAGGTATTAAGAAACGGGCGTGGAATCGGGTTGTTAAAGTCATCCGGAAGGAATAAAAGTTATTTTTTTCGTTATTTTTTGTTGATTGTAGAAAAAGTTTGTATATATTCAACCTGATTCTGTGGAGAAAAGGATGGTTTATGTAACGAATCTTGTTTTTTTTTGCACCTTAAGGCGCGTATTGATATCCGATATGCGAAAAACAAAGAATAGCCAAGTATCTCGAATAACAAAACGCGATCATTACGAGTAAATCTCATTGATACCGCTTGTAGGTAAAATAATCCCAAACATTAAATATTATTTTCAAAAACCAATCTGAAGCTAATGATTTTGAGCCCAATCAGGGAAGAATAACTAATAAAGGTAACACTAACAATAGTTATGTTACAGGTAGAATCAAATTGCGCACAATGGGATCAGAGTAACATCGAAACAGCCGCAAGCGGGAAAGCACACAATAAGACGGAAAGGGTATGATACGTCGCGGCATTAGGTGGACGGGTTGTCGATGAAGACGAACCGGGAGCAGCCGAAGAAAGTGTTGTACCATTTGAAGAAGGGGTGTTAGATGGAGCAGTGAGTGGTGTATTTCCCGGCGTAACTTGTGGGGAAGAAGGAGAAGGGTTTTGCGTAGGAGGAATAAGGCCTGTAGGAGATCCAGACCCAGACGAAGAAAGCGATGATGGAGATTGAGTAGATTGCGCTGGGTTAGATGTTACCGATGGCAATGTGTTAACGAGAGTGACAGCAATAGGAGAAACCGTTTCAGTAAAAGCAGATGTCGTGGGCGCAGCAGTCACTCCAGACACTACTGCACCCGCTACCTCTTCACAACTAGACGAATCTCCGTTTATGGTACATTGGATATCGATGGTAGCAGTATCTCCTTGATCATCAAGTGCTGCAGCGCCGAATAGATGTGCTGTTGTAGATGCTTCAACTAACGTTACTGAAAGTTTGGAGGGCCAAAAGTCAGTTTTTCCGTAAAAAAAAAAAGAAGAGGGAAGGAGATTGTTTTACATGTAGGAGTGGGTCCGTCGTCGGCATCCGTATCCGTTGAGCCCAAAAGCAATATGTAAGTTGATGTTCCATCTTGAACACCAGCTAGACTACCAATTAGAAAACTACCATCGTCTAAACCACCTGCATCCGAGATTGAGGGTACATAAAGGGATGACACAGTTGTCTGACTGGAAACATCTTAAAAGTAAAAACGTATTGTTGAATCACGGGAACCAAAAGAAAAGATTTTTTGCTCACAGCTTCCTAGGGTGACCAAGTAATAAGAAACGAGAGACAGTTTTGTCAAGGAGTGCATGGTTTTGTTTTGCTAGTAGTAAAGTAAAAAGGCAGACGAAACAGTTTTTGTTGAAAGAAGAGAAAAAGGATAAAAGGGTACGACGCTCGTACTTTTAGCGGTTTTATAAATGACTCCAGAAGTCGAGGCTTCCGAACTAGACTAAAGCGAGGAACAAAAACCTACACCCTCGGTCTTGGCATCGTTCCAAGGCACATGCGTTAGTAACCAGTTTTGATCAGCAGTACTCCGCCCAAGCACAGGATTTTGAATTCGTTTATTTCTTCCAATAGCAGTATATTGATCTATCATTTGTAGCAGGTAGTTTATACAATACGTGATATCGACTCAAGAGGCTGGTGGTGATGAATGAAAGGAAACTTTCTTACGGGCGTCTATCCGGCCTTGCAGAGTGGTGCGTGTTTATTGCCATTTTGGTAAGGTGGAAAGAGATTAGGGTTTATTGATGATAATGACATTGAACCAGAGGCAGATGTTGTAATGGAACTTAAATGAATTGGAAGGCGTATTTCCTGGAGTTAGTTGAGGAGACGAAGATAGAGTGGGGTTGAAAGAAGTCCCCGATAAGCAATGAGCTAGGCTGAGCCGAATAAGGCGTTGTTAAAGGTAGAACCAGAATTAAACGAGTGCAAGGCCTTTTGAGTCGTGCCCAGTACGCGCGCGGTGGGTCTCCGAGCGTGGACCCTTGTAGAGTGCGTGTGCTTAGTTCAGCTAGTATGGCATGAAGAAGAAATCGGTGTACGAGAGTCAATCCCAATCCCAATAGAATAAATTAAAACAGATATATATATATATTGTGTTCGTTCAAGAACAAGCTGGATGGAGCGGAAGGGATTTGATCATGACGGATTGACAACAATTGAATAATACTTATTCTTATTACCGACCCTTTAGAAACCCTGAAATCACAGCAAAAGACCCGCAAGTGGAAAGGCGCACATGAACATTAAAATTAAACTTTCCATATGGTGCCGTGCAGAATTGTGTGTAGCGTTCGTCGGCGAGGGCGACGAACCAGGGGTAGATGTAAACGGCATGAGACTAAAGGTAGTAAGAGCCTGGGATGAACCGGTGGAAGAGATAGTTCCTGTCGTGACTTGAAGAGACGAAGACGGAGGGGGAGACGTGCTGGACGGAGAAGGAGAAGTGTTAGAGGGAGGGGAAGGAGTATTGGACGGAGACGGGGATGGAGACGAAGATGGAGACACGGGTGGGTTAGACGTTGTCGAGGGTAATGTGTCAACGAGGGTAACAGCGAAAGGCAAGATTGATTCGGTAAAGACGGATGAAGTACCCAAAATCGTGGTGACTCCAGCTTGTACTGCACCTTGGGCCCCTGTACAAGTGGCGAATTCATCATTGAAAGTACATCGAATATCGAGAGCAAGATTGTCTCCACCATCCAGACCAACGGAACCAAATAAGTGTGCAGTTACAGGGGCTTCAACCAAAGTCACTGGGGAGAAACATTTAATTAGCTCACTGAAAAAGAGAATGGAAGTTGGAAATCTTACATATAGGAGTGGATTGGTCCGTGTCGTCACTTGAACTTACAAATAGTGCGTAAGATGACGTTCCATCCTGAAGACCGAGGAAACTACCGAATACAAAACTACCGTCATTTACACCAAAGTCAGTATTATCCGACGCAAAGGTAGGAACGTAGATGGGTGTTATTGTTTGGCTCAAAACATCTAAAAAAAAATGATAATCCTTCTGTTAGGAACGATAAATTTGCTTACATCTCGCTCCCAAAGTGATCAAGTAGTAGAAAAGGAAAGGCAGTGATAAGTACATCGCCCGGCGATTAAGAAAAAAAGGTTCAAAAAGAGGGAACTGGTACTTATTTAAATTAGTCTGGTTTTTTAATATTTTAGGGGATTAATACCCTTGTTCTTGGCTTCCATATGAAGACATATGATCAATGATGATTAATGATTGGCGGCTCTAATATAAAAAGGCTTACGGGCGGGAAAATTGAGTCCCTAATCCTGATTCATCATTATTTCCTCCGTAAGTCATGAGAAGAGAAGAAACCCCACCTATAAATTGAGAATGCAACTCAACGTGGTTAAAGTTGAATTTCAAACCTTGCTCGAAATATCGTTCTTGCAGTTACATCAACTCATCATTCGAAGAAGACGGTCTGTCTTGGGTACGTGTATCGGGGTTCGCAGATCATTCAAATTACGAAGCGACAGAACAATCACCTTGTTTGCGCAGAACCGACGTTAAGGACAACGTATGATGCTATTAGCTGTGAGAAATTCGATTCTATTGTGGACATCGATAGCCCAGCTAGTAGACGTCCCTGAAAAAAACCGGTGAGGCCTCAGGCCTTCTCATAACGTAGCGTCGGGTTACATACAATTATTCAGAGCGTTCAAGAAGGCCACCAGAGACTAGAGATGGGGGGGAAGTTCCTAGGAACCAGAACACTGTAGGTCATGCGTTATGGCCACGTGTAAATCCTTTGATAGATTTTGTTTGGCGGTTTTTTTTTGTTGTCCATATAAAAAAGTGTAAATCTTTTCTTTTCGGACAATCATCCCAACCAATCAATGCAGAACCTTAGCCGGTAGATATGATGTTCTTTCATAATAACTCGTCCAATACTGAAAGACTCAGAGATCAGAAAACAAGAAACACCATCATCAAGTCCATCCACATCGTCCATCTGAATTTTCGGGTATGGGCAGGTTTCTCGAAATAAGAAATCAGATGACAGTATCGACAGCTCATTAAAAAGGTTGTTTAGACAAATGAAAAGCAGTTTCCACATCGGTGATTGGAGGTTTTCCCAAACGGACACATACGAGTGATGCGTAACGTTGCCAGTGATAAGGTAATTGGTTTGGTCTATAGTTTGAGTTGAGGAGTATAATTATCAGTGGGAGTAAATTTGTATATGTTTAGTTGATATTACTGCAGCTACCGCCTTGTGAAATGCTTTCGTGGTCCTTTGTTGTCCAAGGATCTCCATCCCGATCCCGTAAACGCCTGAAAGTGATGGAGAAAAAACATGGACCACAATGCCGTGTGTAAAGGTGGTAACTAAAACATACCATATCAATAGCACTCCATCTTTACTTCCACATCAGGACTCGATTGTTGTAAATGAGTGATGTCCGCGTCTATTGCAACGACAACCACGTCTCCATCTGATCAGTTGTCCCAGATTTTCCGAAATGATTGGCCTGGTATACGTGTCATAGATGGTATGTCGTTCCGTCCGGGTGTAGAAGAAACGACTGACAGATTAGATTACTGGTGCTGTTGTTGGGTTGTGCTATGAGGTTTGATGTTGATTTCCTTAACTATAACTAATGGGAAACGAAAGTATAGCGAAGACGGGGGATGGCTAGATCGTTTGAAATCTTCGTATAAATGATTCAGAACTTCTCTTCATAGCTGAAGTAAACTTTGCAAGAGTATCCCAGCCAAGAAACCCGTTGAAATAATAAAGAAAACGTCCTTGTTGGATGGTGAGTATGATGTTGGGAGGAAGCGACCTTTGAACGTGCCGTGACATCAAAGCGTAACTTACTTTTCGGAATTGTCCAACCAGCTATCGGATGTTTACAGTTTATTTGCCAAGTTGTATGTCAGGACCAAGGACAATTGAAAACAATACAAGATGATATTTGTATATATATATTCAATTTAGAATCAATTGTCCATGACAACTAGTATCGCAACAGCCACAATCGGAAGAGTCCACAATAAAACAAAAACTTTGTAATAACTCGCGGAATTTGAAGTTGTCGTTGAGACTGAACCAGACGTCGATGTTGTAACATTAGGAGTGCCAGTGGAGGAGGTAAGTCCAGGTGTTACTTGGGAGGAAAGAGCAGTTTTGGTAGAAGATCCCGATGAAGACGATGATGTAGGTTGGGTTGAGTTTGGCGTTGTCGAGGGCAACGTACCAACGAGAGTAACAGGAACAGGAGTCACAGTTTCAGTGAAAGTTATAGTCGAGATTGGAGCGGTAACTCCCGGAGCCTCTATAGCACCCCCAGCATCTGCTTTGCACGTTGACAGGTCTCCATTTATAGTACATTGGACGTTGATAATGAGATTGTCTCCCTCGTCATCTACGGCGGCTGAGCCAAATAGATGTGCTGTCGTAGAAGCTTCAATTAATGTTACTGAAAATTGAGGTTTAGATTTAGTTACAGATTAAACGAGAAATGGAATTTTACATGAAGGTGATGGTGCTTCCGCATTCGTTGTGCCCATAATTAACTTATAGGTCGATGTTCCATCCTGAGCACCAAGGAGACTACCGAGCAAGAAGCTGCCGTTTACTAATTGCGTATCTGACAGTGTAGGAACATAGAGGGATGTTGTTGTTGTTTGGCTGGAAACATCTGAAGGGTAAACATGTATTTGCTTTTTATGAAACGAAATCTGAAATTTGACTTACAGTTTCCGAAAACGATCTGATAATAGATAAGAAATGACAGTTTAATTACAAACGAGTGCATAATTAAAATTGGGGACTGAAGACGTTAAGAAGAATAAATGAATTGAGGGATCCCGAGAAGAGGTAAAAAAGTTAACGACGCCCATGTCTGTAATAGCGACTCAGTGATCGCAACTAGACGCCCATCCGAGGCACAATCCGTTTGATCAGCCCAAGTCGCGTGCATCATTGAACCCAACCTAATGGGGAGGTCGGGGAAAAATCAAAACGGGTAGAAAAAATCCGGGAAGAATAATAAGCCTTTGTCTTCCTCAACTACGATAACTTCTATTCCTTTCCCGCATAAAACAGCGAGTATTTCAGGTTCTACATGTGTCTCTTCAAGTCTCAAATATTTCATTCCAATTTTCAAAGCAGCGTCGAGAAGTATAGATGAATTGATAGCCACCTCTCTCAAGATGAGAGTATGTAGGTTAACATTAGGAAAAGCAATTAACGCTGTTAGCCAGGCAGTACAGTCGCGATATGGACGAGGCGGTCGGGAAAATCGATCAAGTTGATCAGACTCGTCGTATAGTTCCAGCGAAGTCAGGTGAGGGAAAAGTGCAGTGAAATCGATATTCCAAGATATCAATAATTCCCAAGCGAAAGAAACCAACTGAAGATGTCGGATATCTGGCATTCCACGGATTAGATCAATGACAGGTGAATGATCAAATGGTTCGCGCGCTGGCCCAATGAAAGAAAGAGATTTTCCCAAATCAATGTTGTTATGACGACTGCTGTTGCGTTTCCAGCTTCGAGAAATACAATTCGGAGCGGTTTTTTCTGAATTTACGTAGAATATACGTGCCCGTGGAGGTACATTTATGGAGATTTAAAATGTGACAACGTCCCTGCTGGTGCTAGATCAAAGACCTTGCTTGGCGGTTCTGGGAATACGGGAAAATACGTTACGCAGAGCGAGAGCAGATGGCGAGAAATAACAATGCGTGAAGACACTTCAAGGATACATTCATAACTTCGTGGGTCGGTCGCACTCAGCTTGAGTTTCTTGAGATGTGGGAAATCCAGCGTTTGGAAGGTTGCGATTAAAACGGCAGTGGTAGATGTGTCTAATTGTGTGTTACGGACAAGATCAATTTCCAACTCATTTAATAATGGACAATGAGATAAAAACGTCAAAAGGGCGGCGGGTGCTGGAATATTTTTGATGATCAAACGCGTTAGTTTCTGATGTGGCGGGATGGCCCATGGTAATGGTAACTTTTCAATTATTAGTTCGCGAAGGTAGCATGGGTCTGTCGAAAGGTATTCAAACCATCCCGAGTTAACACCGGTTTGTGGTATGTGCGCAAGACCAATGTCCACGCAACTG
Source organism: Clathrus columnatus (assembly GCA_020884735.1). Classification (NCBI taxonomy): domain Eukaryota; kingdom Fungi; phylum Basidiomycota; class Agaricomycetes; order Phallales; family Clathraceae; genus Clathrus; species Clathrus columnatus. The sequence goes on from BPWL01000005.1 coordinate 3,149,338, forward strand.
AGCCGAAGCTGTCCCGAGTTCTGGAAAATTGGGAATTCATTAAAGTTATTAAAAGGAATATGCAAGATCAGAGAATCCAATCGGGGCAACAGGGGTGCGCATGATTCAAAACACAGTTTATCCAACCGACGTCGTCTGTGGACTTATGTTGCGTTACGATGATGATGATGATTGAATGGGGAACGATTATGGTTATGATCATATGAGAACAGCACCCAAGAGAGTGTTATCGGGGCATCCTGTGATCGTTCCATAAACAATTTTGAGATTAGAGGAAAATCGACGTCGACAAAACCCCAAAGAGTCGGTGATTCTAGTGCCGATTTTCTCCAATAATGGCAAACATGAGAAATAGTGATCGATGTCGTTCCAGGAAAAGTAGATCCAAAAACCGCAAAAGTAACTATATCTGGGATTGTTTTGTTTATTTGAAGCAATGAATTGTGTTGGATATTTGAGAGCACGAGATTTTTGCTGAGCTCATCGCGTTTCTCGTCGAATTCATTCAAAGACATCTGAGTTCTAGAACAATTGGTTAGTTTCATTGAGACGAGTAAAAAACATGGTAAATGTTATACAATGCATTATCGGAGATGATACTAGTAATAATTGTGCTATTCTCTTCGGATTGCATGATCAGAGATGGGAGGTTGGGGAAGGAGAGCGATGGGTTACGTAGGCAAGATTTTGTCGGCACCCCCCGAACTCAGTTTTCAATGAGGGGAGTGAGCAGACTTATTACGGACAGAACCGGGCAGAAAGAGGCTGGACGCTTTGGTCGATTCTGTCAGGCGATACGATTTAACGGTCATCGGAAAAGGATGAAGCGCGTTGCATTGAATATATATACGCATGCAATCCTTGAAACATTCACTATGAACATGTGACATTCCATGAACCTGTTGTTCAAAAATGAACTACGTTTGTGATGGTAAAATAAATACCCTCACCTGAATTTACTTGAGTAAATTCGACACAACCAAAATTGTCACCAGAATTGGCAGGAGTTAAACAACTGGATGAATCATTTAGCTTGAAGGCAGTATATCACATGTACGGCTACACAAACTCGTTATTCGAAGAATATAAGAGCTAAAGAGATAGTGGTGATAATCTTCTGAGACTTACAGATGAAAGTGATAAGAGCAATAGTAGATACTGCGCTGTCGACAACTCCAGATTCCAAACTTGAACAACGTTGGGACTCGGAACCAGATGTACTCCCACGCAGACCGATAGGGGAGCAAAATGTGTTTGAGAAAAACTCTATCGTCCATTGTCCGTGAATGAGATGGAACGAATTCAGAAGCAAGGTGACAAACAATGAGATACGTTAAGAAACAAGGCCGAGCCAAGCAAAACAGATACGGTAAAATGCCCAATTTATACGGTCAGACGATTAATTCCCATGGGCTGTTAATCAATCTGTATTTCAAAAACGACGTTCTTGACAGTTAAGCATAACCTTGACATGTGTTATCATTTCCATTTTTTTCCCGGTCCCGTTGGGAAGAGTACATTTATCGATCAGTTTCGCGCAAGTGTATCCATCCAAAATAACCATCTAAGAAAAACTTCAATCCAGAGTGTCTTGGAATATTAAATGTTGTCCGATATCAAAAGACCAACTCGGTGAACTGTGGACAGCGGGGTGTGGAACTTGGCGCAAGTGACGATGAGTTGAATATTGCAGAGTTACTAAAAAAAAGTCTAAAAGAAAAAGAAAACTGTGGATTTTGATGATGTCACACTGTTGCAATTATCCATAAAGCGATTTGGACAAGCAGAGCCATTTAAGCAAGCTGAAGTGGGCTTCCAACGGGAATACAAACTCCGACATTGTACAGTCACTTCCTCGGCCTTCACCGTCATCGGTAGCACACCATGGTCTATCCCACTGCGCGTTCTGTGCACAGCAGACTTCTCTTAAACTGGCGGATTGTGGATCTTTTGTGCCTGTCATGTCCAGGTGCCTGCTTCGGGAGAGAAGCAAACAGATCGGCCGATATGAAGTACCATCGGATAATAAATAGCACATGTGTTTGTCATCAAACAACCATTTCTAACATAGCGTATCGTGTAATCTTCCTGGCCCATCGATCCGTGGACCACCGCAGATGAGACCAGCCTCAACTGAAGCACCAATAGGTATATTAGGCTCAGGTATTGTTGTAGGCTGTCGGTGTCTCTTATTCTTAATCATTATGGTGAATTGGACGAACCCGCTGAACATTGCTCTTGAATTCTGTAGGTTGAAATAGTCTCCGAGCTTGAAACGACATGTTCATATACGACCAGCCGGGATCACTAGACTGGTATTCTTTCTGCTAGGTATCTTTACGTACGTAAAATAGTATTATCATTCCACCTGATAAGAATCTACAACTTTGGACTAACACAGGTGGGAGATTCTATCGACACTTTACTTCGATTGGCAATTTATTACTGGCGAACGAATTTTCAAATGGCCGTTCCTTGTAAGTTTGATTTCACTGAGGGCAAGTTCTAGCGTCTTAATCAAGAATGCACGTGAGATAAGCTGTACGCTGGCTGCCGATTTTCCACACTCCTCTTCTTACTATTTTTCGGCTCGGTAGGATTAACTATTCAGATTCATATCTGCCAAGTGAGTTCTTTAGATCCACAATGAAGTGATTGGTCACCATAATCAGTACAGGTGTCACTCATGTTGATCTTTGTAAGTCATATAAGTCGTCGTCCATAATGTCAGCAGCCCGAGAGCTATCATGATTTTATTGTAGGTTATGGGTTGCTTGGGAGTAGCATTTGCCTCCTCGATTTTGGCTTTGCGAACGTTCGTACATGTCACCCGGTTTCTTTTCCCATCAGGCTAATGGAAAAATTGATAGAATTGCTCTCTCGAATAATAACAAGATTGTTATGGTTCTCGCCTTTGGGGTGGCGCTTGTGCATATCTCTCTCTTAGTATATGGTGTGTACTAGTGTCAAGATCCTTATTTCAACGTTCTAATTTATTTGCCATCTGCCATATTTAGGAGTAACACAGGTATTATGGAAGCTTGTAATTCCACGTCGGTCTTCAAAATTAACAACGTTTAGGTACGTGGCTCCTGGAACGCAGAATCAGCTTCATGTAACCCATCAAGAACGGATGTAAACTTGGGAAATGTGTTGGTTACCACATGTACTGACATGACATTTCTCATTATCCTGCTCTCCGCAATATGGGGCAACCGACAATCCAGTGGATTATGGAAGAAGTTATACCGTCAGGTGTGGTATTTTTACTTTATGCACGAACCGTATCAAGTAAATAGTATTTGGTAGGGTGTGTTTTGGGTAGTCGGTGCCACCATCGGGGAAATTCCATGCGTAGTGAGTCTTTTAAAGTCTTCTTAACTCTAACCTTTAGCAATAATTGTTCCAGATCTTACTTGTGATGAATTTTAATGGTAAGAAAAAAATTCATTTTAAGCTGTGTTTTGTATATATTATCATATCATAGACCCTATGAATTTGGTGCGTCTTGGAATCTCTACTTTGCATTATATTAACACTGATTTTCGTTTAATCTCTTTAGCTTTTGCAACCTTATGTTGGTAAGATATTTAGATTTAACTTGAGCAATTCGTTTGTTGATCTATTCTAGCTTTAGTTATGTAAGTACGGATTTGACTAATTGGCAACTTCTGGCAACAACTCTGAACTTGAAAAGGGCCATCTGCGCTACACGGATGTATCGAAACCTCTGTGAATATGCGATGCCAGTGGATAGGTATATATCCAAAACTATCTGGTATCCGTCTCTAATTGACGACGTATTACTTCTCCTAGCACAGAAGATCTGAGCTTCGAAATTTCGCCAATGAAATCCACATCCCAGTCTCTCCCTAGACCTATCGTTACCATGCGCCTGTAATGTATATTATCGTTGTCATTCAACCAAAGATATACGAATACTCGCATAACTGATATAATAACCTCAATCACCTTTCATTTTAATTGCTTCCATAAATTGCCATATCGCTCTCTCAGTGGCTTCCTTGTTTTATTTGTCCTCGAAGTTGTGTTGTTGCAGAACGTACGATAATAGATTTTATCATTCATTTTTTTTTCCCTAATAAAATTTGATTTATATTCTAGTCTGTATGACAATGAGCCCCTCTATCTGGACAACTTCAATGGTTTCTCGACGTTCTTCACCACGTTTTCGGGGAACCAAAAAAACTGGTCAAAGGAAAAATATTAATATTTTATAGGTTGGCGTAACAGATGAGAACAGATGTTTGACTACGGTGAACTCTCTCCAGCCGGGTTACGGGCATGAGGAGCTGATCGCCGAATTAACCCAAACCTGGATTGGGAGTTCGTGATCGTGGTGGCCAAAATTTAGTTACACTTGGAAGATATGGATTCAACCTACCAGACTGAACACGAAGTATACTGCGCTAGCAGCACTACAATACACCTCCGCTCGGAGTCAAGGTCTAGCACAGACCCATTCCTTACCATTTCCATTTCTTATCTCCGCGGCCTATTTTCGCTGAGAAGTAGGTAATACGGCAGCTATAAATAATCTAATCTCAAGAACATGAACGGAGATTTCATGCCCTTAATTGTATTATATAAGTGGCTTACATGAATGAAAACCGCAGGTTCACTATCTCCGTTTGCAAAATAACCCTTATACTCAGGTATAAAGGGAAAAATCAAATCGTTTTGATTTGATCTCATTCCTGCTTGCCACCGTTTCTCTACCATGGCTTCACCGAAATATACATCCTTAGAAGAGATAGACAAAGTAAGTGTCAGCAAAATTTCTAACAGCTAGCAGTATTTATTTTTATTGATAGATCTACACTACTTTAAACGAATCCTTCCGAAGCGGCAAAACCAAATCAATCGAGTTTCGCAAAGACCAATTGCTGAAATTCGCTTACATGTTTAGTGATAATATCAACAATTTTGTCGAGACTCTTAAGCAAGATATTGGTCGACCCAGCCTCGAAGCCCTGTTGTACGTTCTCGTTTTTCACTTGCGACCTTCGGTTCTCAACGATTTTCGTAGTTCTGACGCTCAAACTCCCATCGGTGAAGCTTTGTGGGCCTACCAGAATCTCGATACTTGGATTCAACCCGAACCTGTTGAACATCTTCCTACAGAAGCTATATTCAACCCCGTGATGCAAAAAATGCCGAAGGGTGTAAGTCTAGTCATCACAGCTTATAACTATCCGTTACATACCCTGCGGGGAATGGTGCGCGTGCATTTTATTACATCTCCATATCCCATATAATCTTCACTCTTTGATAGGTGGGTGCTATTGCCGCCGGTTGTCCCGTCGTTCTGAAACCTTCCGACTTACTCCCCGCAACATCTGCATTACTCGCGGAAGTTTTCCCGAAATATTTGGATGAGGTATGTATGTTTTTACAACATTCGATGGTCGAAGCACGTTTTGAAGTTTCATTAGAGCGTTTGTCGTATTGTTCTGGGAGGGGTTGAAGAAACTACAAAGGTAGACACCTCAATACTATTTGTTTCTTTACTTATATTTTATCTCGAAAAAAGCTACTTACTAAGCGTTGGGGTCATCGTAAGTTGTTGATTATTCACCGTAAACGAGTTTTCCTAACAAAGGTTCTCCCAGTCATGTTTGTAGGTAAGTAGTCTTTCATAATAATTACCGCGAATTGGTGATATCTAATGCCCATCACAAAGGTAGTAACAAAGTTGGAACGATCGTTGCTACTGCCGCCGGAAAAACTCTAACCCCTATTACTCTTGAATTGGGAGGGAAAAATCCTTGTTTCGTTCATTCCAGCGCGGATATGAATGCCGCCGCCAAACGCATTCTTTGGGGTTCCATGTTCAATGGTGGACAGGTATGTCCACCGACAGGTTTTCTGTAATCTAAAAAATGACTTTTCTTTGATCACCTAAGACGTGCCTTTCACCCGATTTTGTCGTCGTATTAGAAAAGGATAAAGAATTTTTTATGACAGCCTTATTAAAGACCTATGATGAGTTCTACGGCCCAGGGACCGGTAATCCAAGAAATTCAATCTCTCATTTAAAACCGGGTAGAACATTCGAACGGGTTAGTAATTTGCTTCGAAGAACGAAAGGTAAATTCCGGATTTTCTTGAAACAAGCTTTTCTCTCTTAAATACGTTTTCTGCAGGGACGATCGTAGCAGGAGGAGAAATCGATATTAAAGAAAAATATATAGCCCCTACAATTGTTACAGGTGTTAATTGGGAGGATTCCCTTATGGAAGAGTGTGTCTAATTCGCCTCCTCTCTCTTACCTCATCTAATACTATTATATAGGGAAATCTTCGGTCCAATACTTCCGATTGTAGCTGTTCCCAACTATGAGATTGCAATAGAGAAAATACAACAAATGTAAAGAATTAAGATTAAGATTCTCAGACGTAACGCCAGTGTTATGGATCCTTTCCTTTTCTTCTCTAGGGGTGAACCGCTTGTCGGTTATAGTTTTCACCGAGAAGAGAGATTTGGAGCTTACGGTATATTTAAAACTTTCATATGGCGGGGCCAAATGTTCATCCACAATTTAAATCAGTACGAGATAGCATTTTAACAGGATCATGGGCAGATAACGATACAGTCATCTCCCACGGATGTAAGTCTGTTCTCGCCAACGTTCTTTTTTTTCTTTTCCCAAATCATACGATAATGAATCTTTTTTTATTTTAAGCTTTAACTACTCCACAATGTGGTGTAGGGAGATCTGGAAGTAAGTATTCACTCCGGTTCAAGTGTAACTTGTCCAACGAATTATATATCTCTAGTGGGTAGAGGATACAAAGGAAAAACCGCATTCATGGAATTCAGTCATTTACGGCCATGTTACACTGTTCCAGAGTAAGTCATATTTCTAATGCTCCTGTTCGCTTATTCTAATTTCTGTTGCAACCATATCAGCCTTGACGTGGTCGCGAACTTGCAGGCTCGGTATCCCCCGTATACGGTAGGATGTTTCTTCCAGCGTAGCACTTTGACTTTATTTAATAGTTTTTTTCAGGAGGAGAAGTATGAGATGATAGAAGCCATGTTTGTTCCCAGAATTTATATTCCTCGTCCGGCTGGGATTTAAGTATTACTGTCCTCGGGTCCTTCCTCCAAGCTGGGACTTCACCGACTATGGAGGTTAATAAACAAGTACTTTCACGAGATTTTATAAATTAGAATGATAAACAAATAAATAACCTTAACTTATATCAAACTAAGTACGTAATGAGTCAATTTTGCAAAAAAAGTGGCTTGTAAGATTTGAATTCTATATCACATTCTACTTATTGTCATAATATGAGAAACTCAAAATCAATCAATCATCTTTAGATACAACTACAATAGTTTTACCCAAATTCTTCCCTTGTAAAAGATCCACAAACGCTTGGGGTGCATTCTCTAAACCATATACCAAATCTTCCTTCGGCTTGATCTTTCCTTGCACGATGAGTGCAGGAACTTCTTCTAAGAATTTGTTAAACCATTTTGGAAGATAATGAGGGGTGAATAATCCGTAAATTTGTAGTCGCTTCTTGAATAACCAGTGAAGGGACTAGGAGAAAACGAATCGTTAAGTGTCGTTTTTAATGAAAGATGAAGCACAGACTTTGATTCCGTATTGTTCCTCGTTATTATATTCGGAGATATACCCACAAGCCTAGTCACTGTCAATACGGTGTGTGCAAGTAAGCCAATTGCACTCCACGTACAAGGATCTTTCCCTGGACTTTACAATGATCTATAGCTACTTCGAGAGTCTTGCCGCCAACTATAGGATTTTAGAAATCACCTTTTTCGCAGTTGAAGCCATGACGGTTTACTTACCATTATCGAAATAAATATCGATAGGACCTTCTTTTGCAAGAACACTATCAACAGATGTCGTCTTATAGTTGAAAGCAACATCAACACCGATATCATTCAACAAATAGTTCACTTTCTCATCCGATCCAGCAGAAGCAATAACTTTAAGACCAGCAACCTTGGCAAGTTGTACGGCCATTCTAATATGTTTGTTGTTTTTGCATGCATTTTTTCAACTGATATAGACTAGGACTTACAATCCCACGGCCCCTGCAGCAGCTGATACATAAATTACTTGACCCTGTCAATCATATATATTGAATCAAAATCAACACCGAGAACGAAAAATAAAATAAAATACCGATTTCATATCAGGAGCGAACTCTCGTAAACCAACGTATGCAGTCTGTCCAGGACCTCCCAAAGCTCCCAAAAACGTCGACCATGGGATATAGGGATTCTTCTCAACCTTTTGCAATGCAAATAACGGATGATTATCAAGATCTTCAGTATAATCAGGCAATTCACCAGGTTGTGGAGGTTTTGCTTTGTCCCAAGGATGTATAGTGTATAGTTGCCAAGCTGGTGTGATTGTTTAAACCCGGGCTCAAGAGATGGGCAATCAAACTCACGAATCAATCCAATGAGATAGTCTCCGGCATTATAATTTTGATCTTCAGATCGCAACACTTTGATCAAACCAAAGCCGATGATTCTACGCAAGAATTTGAACAAAGATTCTATTATTATAGCCTCTCAAATAGTACTCACGGATGTCCAAGACGCATCGGGATCGCATAACTTGTCCTTTTTGGATCCCTAGAACAAAACACGGTATTGTTATATGCTATACGTTTGTAGGTTGTGCCAGTTACTCACCGAAGACGTTCTCGCAACCAAGGTTCTGGAGATACAAGTATCGTCTTAGTTATGAATCCACCATTAATTGGAATATTTTTCGGATCGAGACTCTCTGATGTATCGTATACCAAATCTTTGCCAGGTTCAGGATAACCATGAGGAATTTTACTGAAAAGTACCCTCGGATTGGATATCGGCGCCATCTGGTTCGTCGACGTTGGGAATTAAAAACCAGATGGTTATAAACACCTAATATGTAAATCGCATAAAAATCAGTTTTCCACGAATCCACGAGGCTGCCGGCGAAGATAGACCGGAAGATAAGAAAATTTGTGAATTCATGAAAAACACTCGATCTTTTAAAAAGAATGACACATCACGTTATTTGTCCACCTTATACGTTTTCCACAACCGGTACTACCAAAGAACCTTGAAAGTTTGTTGAAAGTTGAAATCTCCAGTGAGAGGTTGACCAATAGGAATGATGAATCCTGATTTATTCTTTCCTATCATTCTGCATGAATGAATTGTACTCTTGAATATTCTACCTGAGTATGGGTCAGCCAAGTTGATAGTCGTGAGGAATTACTGGCGAAAGCCCAAATATCTTGCCGATTACAATTAGCAACGGCTATGAACGAGGTATACTAATAATGTATTATGTGGATATGATAGGAAAGGAAGATAAAGAAGTGGTGTTTAGATTAGACGAAGAAATGTGATTATAACGGAAGAATTATGACAATGAAAGAAGGATTATAGAAATGAAGGAAGAATTATGATGATAAACGAAGAACAAAAGAATAAAAATGGGATGACGCGAACTAACTAATCCGGTGAGCGTTAATATCTGCATGTAGGGAGCTACACTCCCTTATATCTTTGGCTGGATAACAACAATAATATACATTACAGGCGCATGCTGACGATAGGTCTAGGAAGAAGCTGTGATGTAGATTTTATTGGAGAGATATCAAAGCTTATCTCTTGATTGCTAGTAATATGCCATCAATTAGAGACAGATAGCTTGGATATATACCTATCTACTGGCGTTGCGTATTCACACAGGTTTCGATACATTCGTGTAGCGCAAATAGCCCTGTTCAAGTTTGGTCTCATTACCAGAAGTTGCATATTAATTCCCTCGACTTACATCACTAAAGCTAAAATAAATTATCAAACAAATTGGGCAAGTTAAATTTACATTTACTATCTTACCAACATAAGGTTTCAGAAGCTGAAAAGATTGAAAGAAGGTCAGCATTAATGTAATGCAAAGTTGAGATTACAAAATGCACCACATCCATAGGATCTAGGAATAATAATATATGAGAAATATGTCAAAGATTAAAATGTTCTTACCATTCAAATTCATCACAACTAATATCTGGGACGCTTACTGTTAAATGTCAGAGTAAGAGGATTTTGAAAAACTGACTACACATGGAAGTTCTCCAACGATGGCTCCGACTATCCAAAACATGTCCTGTCGATAATATTTACTCGATATTATGACTTATGCATGAAATAAAAGTACAAAACCTGACGGTATAACGTCTTCCATAAGCCACTGGATTGTCGATTACGCCATACTGCGAAGAGCAGGATAATAAGAAATGGCATATCAGTACATATTGTAACCAAGACATGTCCAAGGTATGCGCCGGTTGTTGATGGATCACATGAAGCTGATTCTGTGTTCCAGGAGCCACGTACCTAAATCGTATTAGTTTTGATAGGCGACATGGAATTATGGGCTTCCCATTCGTGTTGCTCCTAGAGGTGAGATAAATTAGAATGTTCAGCCAAGGGTCTCGCTAGTACTGTATACCAAATATTGAGAGAGAGATATGCCCAAGGACAACCACAAAAGCGAGAGCTATAACAACTTGGCTATCATTCAAGAGAGCAAGTCTGTCAATGTTTTCAGTAGGACGGGAGGGGAAAAAAGCAGGGTAACATGTATTAACGTTCGCAAAGCCAAAAGCGAGGACGCAAATATTACTCCCAAGCAGCGCATAACCTAAAATAACATTATAATATCTATCGGGCTGTTGAGTTTGTGGACGAGTTTTGACTTACAAAGATCAACATGAGCGACACCTATACTAAGAAGGTGACTATTAATTCATAATAGATCAAAAGACTCACTTTACAGATATGAATTTGGATAGTTGATCCTATCAAGGTGAAAAATAGTAGGGAGAGGAGTGTAGAAAATCGGCAACCAGCGTATAGCTTATCACACATGCACATTTGATTAAAACAATGGAACATCAGTGAGATGAAACTTACAACAAAGGGCCATTTGAAAATTCGTTTGCCAGTAATAAACTGCCGATCGAAATAAAGTGTCGACAGAATCTCCCACCTGAGTAAGTCCAAATTAGCTGTGGACTTTCATCGATATTCTACATACATAAAAATACCTAGTAGAAAGAATAACAGTCTCGTGGCTCCAGCTAGTCCTATATGAATATGCAGTTTCAAGCTCAGAGACTATTTCAACTTACAAAATTCAAGAGCAATGTTCAGAGGGTTTGTCCAATCCGTCATAAGGAGTGCTGATAGAAGTTGGAAACAGACAGCCTCCAACAACTGAGCTTGATATATCTTCCACACTTTTGTTGATTAATATTAATAACTCAGTTGAGGCCCGTCTCATTTACCGATGATCCACGGATCGATCGGCTCAGAATATTACTCAATATTATTTAATTATGCTATGTTCAAAATGGTTAGACCAATGCTTTTTCATGACAAACTCATGTACTAGATCACACGATGCTATTTTCTAAGGATAACCTTACCGGACACAGTGCCTGGTTGAGGCTGCAACTGAACTTTGTCTCATTCACGAGTCATTGATATCACCGACTCGTTCTAAACACGTTTCCTTTTCAGCTTGTGACTCTTACTTTTCTTATTATTCCTTCATGTTCCTTTCCTTTTATGTATTCACTCAAAACATACAAACCTTGCCCGAATAGACGCCATGTGAATATTAAAATTCTCACCTGCATTCTTCAGTCCTTTAACTGTTCACTCAAGCTCATTATTTAATATCGTTGAGTATTTTTATTATATTTTATTTTGACTTTACATATTTTTAATCGCCCGAGTGTCTGCTTCGCTTTTCCTAAGCCGGCGTCTGAAAATGCAAGCCGAAAGATCCGAGTCAAATGGTAGTTGAAGTCAAAAAAAATGGAAAGTGCGAGAGCGAGACTAGAAAGAAAAATTTACACAGTTTGGTCATCGGGACGGGGTTGAATAGGGTATGTAGGGTTGATAAAGTAGATATGACCTTGCAAATCCATTGATCGGCGGAATGGTAGATGTCGTGATTATAGCTGAGCAATTAGAATAGTGGCACTAATATCCTTGAACCGGATGTTTTTCGATGGGTTACAGATTAGTGGTTCTGGAAGAATGCCGGCCTGGGATGCGAATTTCATTAGCGAAATGTCAAAACTCGAATCTACAGGAGTGTAGTGTATAAGAGATAAACAACAGAAATTAATCAAAACTTCTATACTTATCCAACGGGACTCGCAAATTCGCAAAAGTCGTTCTTGTAGCGCAAACGTTCTGTTAAAAAGTCGTCAGAAGTTAGAATGAAGCAATTTTCCAGTCTTCCAGATCCTGAAACACCTTCATCTTAATTCTCACATGATATGGAGTCGGAATGATTCGTCATTTAAAGTATTTTCTAAACAACTTTGAACTAGGACATAACTGCATAATTAGAAAAAAATGTGTGTCAGTGTCCTTTTGCTTTTTGTACGCGTCAAAATCACATACGGCGTCACGGTGGTAAGAGCAGTTTTGTTGAAGTAATGATTAATGAAGTATTTTGCGGGTCCGTAATCTACCAGTATAAGAGTTGTTCGGATGCACAGAACGCATGGGCCCGGGGTGAATCATGGTGTGCTACTTTTAGTAAAAAAATATAACGTGAGCGCTGGAAACTGTACAGTCGGAGTTTGTATTCCGAATCCACGGTTTTTTCACTCTTTTTTCCACTTTTCCTCAATAGCTCTGCAATGTTCAACTCATCGTCATTCACCAAGTTCCACACCCATGACACCGTGGAATTGCCAGCGAACCTTCTTTTAGATGATTATTTTGGATAGTTACACTTGCACGAAACCGATCAATCAAAACACTCTTCCCAGGACCGGGGAAAAAGGAAACGATAACACATGTCAAGGTTATTGCTTAACTGTCAAGAACGTCATTTTTGAAATACAGATTGATTAACAGCCCATGGGAATTAATCGTCTGATCATATAAATTGGGCGTTTCACCATATCCGTTTTGCTTGACTCGGCCTTGTTTCCTCTCATTTCGAGAATGTATCTCATTTTTACTGTCACCGTGCTTCTGAATTTGTTCCATCTCACTCACGGACAATGGACGATAGAGTTTTTCTCAAACACATTTTGTTCCCCTATCGGTCTTCGTGGGAGTACATCTGGTTCCGGGTCCCAACGTTGTTCAAGTTTGGAATCTGGAGTTGTCGACAGCGCAGTGTTTACTACTGCTCCTGTCACTTGTACCCGTAAGTTTCAGAAGATTATCTTTCTGGCTAGATTTATCACTATCTTTTTAGCTCTTATATTTTTTGATAACGAGTTTGTGTAGCCGTATCTGTGATATGCTGTCTTAAAGCTAAATGATTTATCCAGTTGTCTAACTCCTGCCAATTCTGGTGACAATCTTAGTTGTGTCGAGTTCATTGAAGCAAATTCAGGTAAGGACGTTTATTTTTCCCACCACAAATGTAGTTATTTTTATTATATTTTGAACAACAGGTTCATGGAATGTCACATGTTCATAGTAAATGATTCAAGAATTGCATGTATATATAATCAACGCAACACGCTTCGTCTATTTGCAATGCCTGTGAAGCCGTCTCGCCCGACAGCATCTACCAACACGTCCAGCTCGTTTTTTATCCAGTTCTGTCCGCAATATAATTTGATGAGATTGAGAGGGCGTATGGGTCCGACATCGTCCATGCAAGCTCACCGCTCTCCGAAATAGGTTTGGTTATTCTTCTCACCCTTGACCCCCTTTTGAACTACAGACCTTGTCCTCTTTTCACCTAATCACCTTTCAAATACTTTTAGTCGTTCAAACTTCAAAGTTAGCCAGTCGAGGATGTCGTTTTACATATCCTCCTACACGCAATCCGCATTTATTCGATCTGTCAGACGCACAAAGTTACATATTGTGGTCGTAGACATATTAAGCATACTAAAGCAATGTTTGAAAGCCGAGATCGGGGGATGCCGACGAAATCTTGCCTATGTAAGCCATTGCTCTTCGCCAGCTCCCATCTCTGATCATGCAATCCAAAGAGGATAGCACATCTATTACGAGTATTATCTCTAATAACGTATTGTATAACTTCTACCACATCTGTTACTTATCTCGATCAAACTAACTAGTTGTTTTAAGAACCCAGATATCGTTTAACGAATTAGACGAGACACGCGAGAAGCTCAGCAAACACCTCGTCTTCTTAAATACCCAGCACAACTCATTGCTTCCAATAAATAAAACAATCCCAGATATACTTTATAGGATCTTTACCTTTGCGGTTTTTGGTTCTCCCTTTCCTGGAACAACAACCCTCACTATTTCTCATGTTTGCCATCATTGGAGAAAATCAGCACTGGAATCACCAATTCTTTGGGGTTTTGTCGATGTCGATTCTCCTCGAATCTCAAAGTTGTTTCTGCAACGATCACGAGATGCCCCGATAACTCTCTCTTGGTGGCTGTCTGCACACAACCGCGATCATTTCCCGTTCAAGCAGCGTAATATAAAAACAATTCGCAAACCTTGGTCGGATAAACGCTATTTCGAATCATGCGCACCCCTGTTATCCCGAGTGAATACTCTTATATTGAGAATCCCCTTTAACGAGTTCAACGAAATCCGTCCGATTTTTCAGAACTCGGGACAGCTTCGGCTTAGGAGTGTGGACATGGGTTCTGCAGACGTACCACAGACCGATGTTAGCACAGAATGGTTTGAATACCTTTCGACAGACCCCGCCTACCTTCGCGAACTAATAATTATGCGGTTACCATTGCCATGGACGATTCCGCCGCATCAGAAACTAACGTGTTTAATTGTAAAATACACTACAATACCTGTCAACATTTCGATCTTTTTATCTCATTGTCCATTATTAAATGAGTTGGAAATTGATCTTCTGCCTAACATACAAACGGACGTGTCTACCGCTGCTCCCGTAACTTCTCAGACACTGGATTTCCCATATCTCAAGAAACTCAAGCTGTGTGCGGGAGACCTACGAAGTTTTGAATGTATCCTTGAAGTCTCCTCACGCATTACTATTCCTCCCCATCTGCTCCTACTTCGCGTGACATACATCCCTCCATCCCCAGAATCGCCGAGCAAGCTCTTTGAACTAGTACCAACAGGGACGTTGTCGCATTTTAAAGATCAACGATTTCTTTCCATCATTTTACCTCCACAGGAACCTACACCTATATTTATATTCTGCATAGAAGCAGAAAGAAGTACGCCGAATTGTATTTCTCGAAGTCGGAGACCCAATGACGATCATCATAACAACCTCTATTTGGAAAAATATTTTTCTTTCATTGGGCCAGCGCGCGGACCATTTAAACATTCTTCTATCATTGATCTAATTCGTGGAATGCCAAACATTCGACATCTTCAATTAATTTCTTTAGCTTGGGAATTATTGACATCTTGGAACATCGACTTCTCCATACTTTTCCCTCACCTGACTTCGCTGGAACTATACGATAGGGTTCATGAATACGATCATTTTGAACGACGGCTTCCATATCGCGACTGCACTGACTGTCTAACAGCGCTAAGTGCTTTCCCTAACGTTAACCTACATACTCTCATCTTGAAAGAGGTGGTTGTCAATTCATCTATACTTCCCGGCGTCGCTCTGAAAATCGGAGTCCAATGTTTGAGACTTGAAGATACTTATGTAGAATTAGGAATACTCGCTACCTTATCCGGGAAAGGAGTGGGTGTTATCGTGGTTGATGAAGACAAAAACTTATTCTCTCCGGTATCTGATTGATGAGTATTCGCTCCGTGGTAAGGGAACCAAAGCTTATCTTTCTACTTGTTTCAGATCTGCCCATTAGGTTAGAATCGAGTGTATCTCGGTGTTTAAAAAAAACACCACTTTTTACAAATGATGTACGCATTATTTCTGGAAGAAATATACAATGGATTTAAGTAAACCGATTCGGCGTGATGAACTAATTGTGTGCCTCGGAAAGAAGTTGCGATCACAGACACAGAGTTATTTGAGTTTCCCTCAGTCGCAAAAATCAATTATGCAGTCATTCGTAACTGATCGTTTTCGGAAACTGTAAGTCAGGTTTTCATTCCGTAAAAAGCCTGATCGAAATATATTTTTTCTCTATAGATGTTTCCAGTTAAACAACAACAGCATCCCTCTATGTTCTCAGTGTTGAACACGCAATTAGTACACGGCAGCTTTTTGCTTGGTAGTCTTCTTTGTGCTCAGGATGGAACATGGGCTTATAAGTTAATGAGGGCACAAAAAATCCGGAAGCACCATGTTCCAAATTCCAAAGCTAATAATAGTAGTAGTGGATAGAACCGGATGATCAGTCTGTTTCTACCTACGACATAATGTTTCTGTCTAACAAAACAAAAGGTGACTTTGCCCCCCCCCAAAAAAACCTAATCATCCTCCGACACAACTACAACAGTCTTACCCAAATTCTTCCCCTGTAACAAATCTACAAACGCCTGAGCTGCATTATCCAAACCATATACCAAATCTTCCTTCGTTTTAATCTTCCCTTGAACGACAAGTGGAGGGACTTCTTCCATGAATTTATTCAACCATTTCGTGAAATGGTCAGGAGTAAGTAAACCATGGATTTGTAGACGTTTTTTGAATATCCAATGAAAATTCTTGATGGCAGCAAGCGTTATTAGTACATAAATAGTTTCTGGCTGAATTTTTTTTAATACGGACCTTTATTCCATATTGTTGTTCATTATTGTACTCCGAGATATATCCACAGACCTAACCATTCATAGCGTCAAAACATCCCGTATGTATGGAGGGTGAGGTCACATACGATGATCTTGGCGTTGACTTTACAATGTTCGACAGCTGCCTCTAATGTCTGGCCGCCAACTGAAGATAGTGTTATAAAACGTAATAAATGTGTAAAAATATCTCACCATTATCCCAATATAGATCTATAGGACCTTCCTTCGCTAGGGCACTATCGACGGAAGTAGTCTTATAATTGAATGCAACATCAACTCCGATCTCCTTCAATAGGTAATTGACTTTCTCATCCGAACCGGTGGACGCGATGACCTTGAGTCCGGCAATTTTCGCAAGTTGCACGACCATTCTAAGTATGTAAAGTACCTGTCAAAAAATACCCACGCGGATGTAAAGATTTTTGACCCAAACTTACAACCCTACTGCACCAGCGGCTGTTGAGACGTAAATCACTTGACCCTGATTTAGATATAGATATATATATCAACCACGGGAGCGAGAAAAAAAAGGAAGACGTACAGGTTTCATATTAGGAGCATACTCTCGTAAACCGATGTAAGCCGTCTGTCCAGGACCTCCAAGTGCTCCCAAGTATAATGGTAACGAAATATGAGGATTTTTTGGAATCTTGTTCAAACCGAATAAAGAAGTGAAATTATCAATGTCAACTGTATAATCTGGCCATTGACCAGGTGCTGCAGATTTCAGCCCGTCCCAAGGATGAATGGTATACAACTGCCAGGCTGAAACGGGATCTTGAGTCCCGAATTTATCTAGCGGAAGTAGAACTCACGGATAAGTCCCATCGCATAGTCTCCTGGAGCGAACTTGGGATTTTCGGATCGTAATACCTTTACGACACCATATCCGACCACTCTAGATAATCAAATCTAATGACAGGTATTTCACAATAAAGTAGACGTAGACGCACGAAAATCCAAGACGCATAGGTGTGGAGTAACTCGCTTTGGTTGGATCCCTGAGCCATTTATCCATTCATAAAACCTTTTCCTTTTAGTTACTACTCTCAACTCACCGAAGGCGTTCTCTCAGCCAAGGTTCAGGAGATATCAGCAATGTTTTGGTGAGAAAGCCACCATTCAGCGAAACAGTCTCTAAATCAAGGGTTTCAGATGTTTCATAGACGAGATCTTGTCCAGGTTTAGGGTACCCCTGTGGAATAGAGTTGAATATAACTTTTGGGTTGGACGTTGGTGCCATTCAAATTGTGCGGTTGTAGATACGAAGATTCAGAGAAGAGTAGAGTTCCAGGGCGAGACCAATCGTTCTCACGTGTGGGAAGATTGTCAACCTAGATCAGATAACCAATCTCTATGTAGGGTATGTTAGATTCTGATCATTCTCGAAATCACATGAACATCTTTCATGGGAATTTTTTTTTGGATCATTGAATTCCCTCGAAAAACATGAGAAAATCCAGGAACTTCCCTAAGCTTAAACTTATACACATGACTTCTTCTATGGTTTGCATCCGTAGTACTGACCCGATAACAGCGAATCGGAACACCAGAATTGAGGATATATAGTATAACATGGATTCTTTCATTTGAAAACCAATATACAAATACATTCAAAATTTAAATATTCTTAATTCTTAATTAGCGGTAAATTCATTGAAAACTGAATGCAAGTCATAAGAATCCGAACTCCTGAACAAGCCCAAAAAGCAACAACATACATTCAATTACCGGGGGTCTCAGGCCTTTGCCTATCTTCGCAGCCAAGGCTTTAAATTCTTCCGATTCAAAATGCGCATTCGCAGCAGCCGTGTCACGATATTTCTCAAAGACAACGAACTTGGTAACTGAACGGGAAAATTACTTATTGTCTAACCCAAAGATTGAATAATAATACTCACTTCCATTGGGATCCGCAACCCAGCTTCGAGCTGTCCGATATTCCAAACAACCAGGCTCTTTATCGGTTAAACAAAAAGCTTGAATGTCTGATAATAACTTTTGGATAGTGTCCGCATGACCGGGTTCAACAAAGAGTTGTGCATTGAGAATGATCTGTTATCAATGATGGGTTAAAACGAAAAAGCGAGAGCAGTTTCAAATACTGACAGCACCAGTTGTACCATGAGTGATAACGCCATACGAAGTAGCCATTATGATCGATCAAAAGCTGGGGTTTAGAGGGTAAAGTAGTTGGCCTGGGTGAAAAAGGAGTATCTTTCTTATATCTATGGCAAATGCAAATGCTTACATCATTATCTTCTTTTAGTCATCTCCCAGAACTCCGAATGTATTGGTCTCTTGGGAATTTCCTTGGACGATGTGAAAACTAGACCCAGATGAGTTGGATTCTCTCATTTCGGAATCTCCCCGAATCATGACGTCATGTATGCTTATTGATCTCGGTCAAAAACACGGCTCAAGAAGACTACAATTTTAGGTTTTTTTCATATTAACTGTCCCTCTGGGTACATTTATTTGTAAAGTATTGCAGAGAAAGGACGAGCATAACTATGATACAAGATAAAAAAATAAAAACATACACGAGATGGAATAATACAAATTAGAAAAGATCAAGTAGTGGAGAGTCCGACAGCAGGGTATCTTCCAGTATGATGGTCGTGAGGATAAACATTGTTAGGAACTTGATTTTGATTCATTTGAGGCTGCGGCATTGTGTTCATATTACTATTACCCATAGCCCCTCCAGAAACACCTTGACCGGCCCCGACGTTGTTGTTTCCACCCATAGTTTGCAAGACTTGTGGGTCCGCTCCATGAGCTACAGCCCTTTCTCGACGCGCTCTGGCTTCCTGTTCCAATCGTTGGGCAGCGGTGATCTCAGCAGATTGAACTTTGAGAGCTTGTGCTTCCCTATGAGAGTTTCCAAAAAGTCAAAATCAAAAACAACGAAAAGAAAAACTTACTGTTCTTTCTGGATACCTTTCGCCTTCAAAGTACTGGAGCAAAGTAACGTTCCAGCAGCATGCTCAAGTTTTCCAATGAAAGCTTTTTCGCTTGCGCTGGCTTTGTTGCCGTTGTTCATAGCACCCGACGCGGGAACTGACACGCCATTGATGGTAGTGGTAGCACCCGGAGCATTCATTTGCCCTGGGTCGTGAATACCGGACGGCCGTACAGCAGGATCGGCGATAGCATGTTGGTTTGCCTGGTGATGATGTCCTGCGGCTCCTCCGAGTAAGGCACCTGTCGCGGTATGTCCCTCATGATGTCCAACGGCGCCTCCAAGAGCTGCACCAGTCGCGGTACCAGGTCCCGAATGTCCATTGTTGTAAGTTTTCTGGTAAGGAAGTCAGTAACACGTCTTCGACGAAAAAAAAGTGAATTTACGTTGTTCAAGTTGTTGTTTTTTGTAAGAGGCATTATACGATTTTGTTCTGAGTTATTACTTGACTCCTTCGAAAGTTCGCATTTTTTATATGGCTTTGGTTACGCACCACCTGCACCACAATTCGCTTAACGACATCATCGCTGCTCAGTTTGCAGTCCAATCATGACATCATATCACGTGTCATTGTACGTCACCGTCACGCATCACGAGTTCGCGTCTCGTCCCCGAGACCCTCTGACCCACGACTTACTAGACCCCTGAGACAAGGGCTCTCTCCACTTCATCCGTAGAGTGTGCACAGGAAAATACCAAAACGAGTCTTAATTATAGACGGATGCGGCTGGACCACTGTAAACAAATTTCATTTATAGTCCTTCATGACTGTCGCATGGACCTTAGGAGCATTTGAACTTGGTGTACTGTTTGCAAGCGTGTTATACGGTATCGTTCTCTCCCAAACTTTTACATACACGCAGGAAAAGTTTAGAGATCCAATATGGCTCAAGGTCCTGGTTCGTAATTAATATTCTTTTCTAGTAATTCTTTTTAAGGTTTCAATGCTATTTAGGTTGCATCTGTATGGTCAGATTCTCCACTCTTTTCCGAAAATAGAAATTGACGACTTAAAAAAAAGCAGCTTTTTGGACACACTCCACACCGTCGGACTTTGGTCTCTTCTCTACGAGTGGTCATCACACGATTTCGGGAATGCACCGGGGCTTGAAGAGATCACTTGGATGTTCATATTAACATTCTCAGTCTCTCCAGTTGAAAACGTCGTCGTTCAAGTACGTCTGTTTTGCTCCCTATCCCCTCTTTATTATCCCTATTCCTAAATCACCGTTTAATCTCAGTCATTTTTTGCATACCGGATGTTTATTCTCCTCACAATCCCGATAGTACCAATCATCATCTGGGCGGGAGGTTTAACACGAATAGGGATCGCAATCTTTCGGGTTGTAGCTTTTACACGGCTGAGAACCATCCCAAAAGTGTCTCAACATTATTCATGGTTGCTAACGACGACGCTTTCTATTAATGTCGGAATGGATACGTTAAATACTGTTGGATTATACTACTGTCTTAGAAAGCATCGTTCCAGCATAGAAAGGTATGTATGATATCTATCTATCTAGATTTGATTTTTCATTCTCTTCATATCTCTGTATCGATAGCTCTCAAAAGGTTATGGATCTGCTACTGCGATATACCGTTGGTAGGTTGAATATTGTAGAGATATCTTGCTTACTTATCATTTCGTTAGAAATCGGGTTAATTACTTGGTTGTTCCATTTCCTTTTAGTTGAATGCTTGGGTGTCTCATAATAATAAAAAATTTAGTATTTGTGCTATTATCACCCTGGGACTCGTTCGGTATAGTAAGGTTTTATGATCTTCGTTATGATGATTTGACATTAATCAATTTCTGTTAGGGGCCCATCAAAACTGTAAGGACTCATATTTCTAGCCGCGGAGAAAAATATAATAATTTTGAACTGCGATAGATATTTTTCTGGCTTTTTTCGCCATATATCCTAAACGTGCGTGTTTTTTTTTCACTCCCCTCGACTTTCGAAGGATCTAATATCTGTCTAGTATTCGCAAACTCTTTTCTTGCCTCGTAAGCAAATCGCTTTGGTTTCATTAATTCCAGGAGATCCCATTTTCTCTCTAAAACATATGCTACAGCCTTAACGCTCGAGCAAAGCTCCGAAGATTAGCAGGAGCCATGTCAGACATAGCCGTTAGCCCCGACTACATGCCCGAAACTGTACGCAATTATTATTATTACTTTCGTCATTAATTTTGAACACCATTTTCTTTTCTTTCATTGCTAGCAACTTTTGGATATCGTACCAGCACAACGTCCGAAAATATCAAATATCTCCCCTAGTGGGCATTCAGGTCACTCGGGTGACACGTCGCAATGTTGATTAAGCGTTCCCCATCATAAACAAAAAAACTTCTATCGGTGCTCTGAAGATTTGAAAGGGTGCTTATTCGCTTTTAATTTACCTTATCTTCTCCAACCGACGTCAGAATGTGTGGGGAAGAAAGAATACAGTGAAAAGGAGAGAAGGGACGAATAAGAACGAATTTAAAAAGTCCGACAACTCCTATTGGTGGAAGTACTAATTGAATATTCCATGGCCCTCATGGATGATAAAATATGATACGTAACGTGACTTCCTGGATTGGTAAAGTCACTTTTTATATATTAGCAGTCTTCACAAATAATTCTCATTCCCTCCCACCATAGACTCGTATGTATGGCTACAGAAATAGTCTTCGTTGCTGTTAGTCGCAGCGTAACCTCATCCGATTTGAAACCTTCGTTGCAGGCTTTCAAACCTCCTCCGGCTGGGTTTCACGAGGCAAGATGGGGAACTGTAATCAATTTCAATGACCAACGATTAATTGTTGGGTTTTTCAGTATGTTTTCCAGTATCTTAAATAGTAGAAAAAAGATACTAACTCCCTTTCTAGCTTGGGATACAGTTGAAGATCATTTAAAATTTGCGAATTCACCTCGTTTCTCTGCTGTTGAATCATCCGTGAAACATCTTTCGGCTTCTTGGCCTCCAGTCATCCACCATGTATACTTCAAACAAGGATTACCATTCAAATTATTCCGATCCCGATCATCCGTGATTGAGTTGATTACGTTGAAACGGCAAGGTACTGCTCCGTGGGATGCACTATTAGATCCCCTCAAATCGTTCTCAAATGCTGCTTCCCAGCAAGGTCTCGACACGTCCTTTTATGGTACGATGCATGAAGACCATAAATCGTTAATTATTCTCTTCGGATGGGATTCATTAGAGGTATAGCTTATTTATATCTGTTTCGAGGGGGCACTTTTGAAGCGAAGCCAGTCAAGGGAGTCTATTTCGTCAAATGAACGTGCAAATAATATATGGTTGAAATTTTTGGACTTGGCTTCTCCCGTTCAAAAGGAGATCCGTTTAATTACGGTGTATCCTTGAAAGGATGAAAGGACACGTCGGTGGGAAGGAAGTAAGTGAAAATTGAGTCAAACAAATCAACAAGCTCCATTCAATAACTTTCTTACAAGGTTCCTTTATTTCTTGGGGATAAACGAGCCCACGAGACTACATTAACAGGAAGCAACGGCTGGAAACGAAGTTACATAAATTGTTAGAATCATATATCCGATTTTCTAGATAAAAAAACAATTATTTTTCTATATATCTTCTTGGAATATGTATCAAACGCAAACACAATTTATTTAGTCCAAAGCGCATAAAGACCAGAATGCCGGCACACGTACCGTGACGTAACCGAAAACGTCATTACACACGTCGTCCCCGTCCCTGTCCCCGTCCATATGAAACCACGAAGTATTATCCCGACAAGTTTAATGTGCATAGATTTTTTCTTTTGTTCCTATGATAATTTAAATGATTTTAATCCTATTTTCTCGGTACCGAAATCGAACAGGAATACGTCGAAAATGAATGACCTCGTCACTATAAACAAACTTCCTATCGAAATCTTTACTCTTTACAGCAAAGGCAACAATTGAGGAACTTTCACATCCGTATTTACAATATACATGGGTTTGTCGGTACTGGCGATTAATCCTTACTCAGACTTCTGCATTTGGGACAGTCTTCGTATTTCAACATCCACGTCAACTAGCATCGTTTGATCACGAGCTTCTTCGACGTTCTGGTTCTGCCAAGTTGGATATCATGTTGTCGATACATTTTCTTTACTATAAGTCAGTCTTTCTGAGTCTCTTTATAAAGGAAAGCAACCGTATACTGCAATTAGCAGGAGTGTCGCTTCCGGACCAGAACCTTTATATTACGTGGATCTACCAGCAACATCCTTTTCTTCATTACGTGAATACTCTTTACTTCAATGGAATGGTTTTAACCTTCCTCGCTTCGCAAGTGCACCTGCACTTAGAATATCTTGAGACGCTTGCGCTAGGGTTGTTTTCAGCTATCCCAGCGAATCATCCAGTTTGGAAGCTGAGCCGCATTCGGAATCTGGTATTTATTATGGACGACGCAGCAGCTCTCTGAGTCAAGTTTGCGCAGAGCTTCGTACTCAGTTGTACCAAGGTACAAAGGTTACGGCTCAGAAACATAACCAATCCATTCTCGTCTTATAAAGAACATTTCTCTAACTCTGGTCAGATACTCTTGCCAGAGCTACAGTTTCCCTCAGTCTGGGACCCGTTCCTAATCGACTATCTTCAGACTCCCAAACTATCAAGCCCGGACGTGAAACGTGAAATGGCAGCCCATGTTTCCTCCTACATCAGATTATCAGACATTGGAAAAGTTTGATTTCTGAGCAAATAAATATCTGTATATTCGGGGCCCAATTCATGTAAACGACGATTATGAATACAAAGACAGAAGTGTCTACCACTACTGTTTTATCCGTAACCTCCCCAAACCGGATTTCGCATACCTCAAGAAACTCAAGCTGAATGCAAGGGACCTACAAAGTTATGGATGAAGTTGTATCTTCACGCATTGTTATTCCTCGCTATTTTCTCTCACTTGACCTGACATAATTATGTTCCCTTACCCTTAGATCACCGAGTAGGCTCTTTGAACTAGTACCAGCAGGGGCCTTGTCGCACTTCAAAGATCAGCAATTCATCTCCATCAATGTACCTCCATGAGCATGCATGTTCTGCATAAATGCAGAAAAAAACTGCTCAGAATCGTAATTCTTGAAGTTGGAGACCCATAACAACATTGATTCCGGAAACTCAAAATTTCTTGCTTTATTCGGCCATTTACCTGTCATTGATCTGATCCGGCGTGGAATATCAGACATCTAGCATGCTCAATTAATTTCTCTCGCTTTGGAATTACTGACATCTTGGAACGTCGATTTCGCTTTACTTTTTCCTCGCCTGACTTCACTGGAAGCTACATGATCAGTTTGATCGATTCGATCAACTTTTCAACCACCTCGTCTACAGCACAACTGTACTGACTGTCTAATTAAACAACGTTAATTGCTTTCTTTAACGTTAACCTACATACTCTCACCTTGAGAGAGGTGGTTGTTAATTCACCTGTACTTTTCGACATCACTTTGAACGTTAGAATGAAATATTTGAGACGTGAAGAGGCTCATCTAGAACCTGAAATACCCCCCGCTTCGTATGGAAAGGGAGTAGAGGCCACCGTGGTTGATGATCTTGAAACCTGCTCGCCGTAGAGGAAAAACAACTAACTTGTTCTCATTTGGGTTAAGTTCCAGAATACTCTCGTTGTAGAAACCACTTTTTACAAACGGCGCACGCTTTTCTTTTTTTTTTCAAAAAATATACAATGAATTTATGGGGCAATAGCCAATGGGCTTTGGGAACTTATTCAAAGTCATAAGATATGAATATGAATGAAGGGGTTGCGGAGAAAATTTTCTCTTAATCATCAACTTGAGTATCAAACTAATACAATCCATAAAATTGATTGAATATTCCGCTGCATCGCAGTTCTCATTGTATACTATAAAGACCAGACGAATATAACATACCGCGTTGATTCACGCATATCTTGCTCATTTATTTTTCATAGGTGATAGGGGATTCGTCACAGCTCATGGTTTAAAGGTACTGGTCTAAGCTGTACGGCTACAGACACTAGGGTGTATGCCGCTGAATGATGACATGACCTTACACTGGGTAAAAAGGCATGTATACGTCGATATTGATACTTAATTTCCATCCCCTGTCTAGCGGAGACAATATTTCTCTTCCTATTCATAAATAGCCAGCTCATATCCCACCAACCACCTAATGGCATTCTACCATCTCTCGTCGCTACTCGGGGTAGATCTCCCTGAACGGACCCCTGCATCTGATCTAGTTCCTTCGCCTGCCTCCCAACGAGCCAAAACGCGAGCCGAAACATCATGCCAGTATGGCCAATCCCACCCCGCTGCAACTATTGGTATTTCCGAAATCCTCAACAGAATCGAAGAAACCGCCAAACTCGTCGTCCAATGAAACTTGCTGTATGCAAAGTCAATAACAGCCAATCGGGAGAACCTACGACGGGGGAGTGGATGTAACTCAGTGAGCTCATCTATATCGTATTCGTTATGGTCCGAAGGTGGTAGGATATAATTGAGGAGATAGCCATCGATGTTGATCCCTAGACGTTCCAAGTCGGGGCAGTGTTTGCTGTAAGTGGATATATCGGACACACGGAGAGGGGTGACATGGAATATTTCCAAAACCTTCCAAGTTCGTGGGGCTTCACGACTAGTTAACAACTCGATCAAATCCCTAGGCGCCATCTGGACTCTACAACAATGCAAAGACAGAGCAGAAAGGTTTTTTAAGCGTAAGAGCGGTCGGAGGGTGGGCCACTGTATGACAGGCGGAAGACGACGGGTGTGAAAATAAATTTGTGAATCACCAATTGTCAGTGTTGCTAATTGAGGGCAGGAGTAAACCAGGGTCGTAATGAAAGAATCCGCATCATCCAAATGTCCGCACGAATGCCAAGTAAAATCAATAAGGGCCGATAAAATGTATCGATTGAGAAGTTTGTCGCACAGTTTTTCTTGCGACCCGGAAAACGAGAAACTTTTTAGAGAGTCAAAGTTTCCTTCTCGCTTGAATAACTGGGGTTCTGTCCACGACAATGGGATTTCCTCGATGACCGAATGATGATGGGTTCCAATGCTTAAATTGCAAAGACGTTGGACCCCGTGAAGCCTTCTTAAAGTCTCTTCAGTGTAAAAGATATTTGGTAATTGAATCCACATCAAGGTTGTCGCGAAATGTGTCAAAAGTTGCTGCAATAAGTGATCGCATTCGATATCTGTCTGCGATGTGAAGACAACTTCAATTTGCAGACACCGTAAGACGTTTAGTCGATTAGTGAGGAGGTGACAGATACTCTGGAAAGAGGATACGGTGAGTTCGGGTACTTTCAATCCAAAACTTTGGAGCGAGGGTGAAATGAGGGCGCTGAGATCAGTCAACTCCCGCATAGTTTTCCATGTTAGCACCCGAAGGTTCGGGAACAGGTATGTAGCGAGACTAGGACGAAATCTTGTCGCGGCTCGCAGAAGACGCCCTTCCAATGATGAACCTTCTAAGAGTCGCACGTGCTTTGAATACATGAGGAAGCGAGCCCATTGTGTTTTTGTTGAAGTTTTAATGAACTGTAGGAATTTTTCTTTTTTAGTAAAACAACATCAGGGACGCTAGAAACTCACACAAAATCCTTTACGACGCATCCCCCATTGCCCTAACGGAGACAATGCTCCTTTAAGTGACACAGACTGCCATAAATATGGTATGGAGGCATGGAACCACTTTTGGTTTACAAGGGCCGTATGGATTAGTTCGTGTGGTGGCATCCATGATACAATCGCCTCTATTAACTCCAATATCTCAAAGATGGGATGAGTTCGAGGCATCTTATAAAAAATTATTTAAAAGAAGACGAAAAACTGGACACAGTGGTGTAGCAAACAAACCGGAGCCGTTTCATTTATACGTTTGCTGGAGACTCGGACGAAAAGTACCCGTATCATCATTTTTTTTCGGCGGACAGGTCCTTGTTCGTTCCGTCCAGATTTGCCATGGATCCGAAGGACATGGACCACATCGGACAAACATATCGTCCGAAACTTCTTTCTCTCCGGCGAAGTCCAGATCGACGGACCGAATATTTAGGAAACACAGTCATATACTGTGATAAAACGAGATTTGACAAATTAAAATGAGATTCATAGTTTAGAGCGTGAAGATACATACCAAATTAAAATATATTACGAGCATTCTGAAAACTTATATTCCAAGTGCATCGCGCGCAGGACTGTACAAACGCGTTATGGAAGAATATATAAGTCTTGAAAATCTAAGTGACCACCAATGAATAGAAAGAAAGAATTAAATGTTAAACAATTACGTGTCCATGCGTTGCTCAACATCGCGCTACGGACCCAGATGAAAAGTTGTCGAGAAAGCACTACAAGAACTCTCCCAATGAGAGAGAAGAACCAAAGAACCTCGCCGTTGGTTGGTTCGTGATTGAGGGATGAGCTATGGAAAATGCTAAATTACAAATCCATTCCATTTAAAAAGTAGGGAAGGTCTTGCGGATAGCTCACCATGTCAAATAAAGGCGCTAATTCTGGTAATTGAACAGAACATTTTGATGTATAATATCTTTTTAATGACATTTTTTGGGAGGAGAACTTGCTTATCAGGTTCGTATGGTTCGTGTCAGTCTCGGGTTGCAAGGCGTGGACGCAATGTTTGCCAGTGAAAGCTTAGCCGAGTTCGGTGGACGCCGACGAAATTTTGTAAGCCAACCGCCACCTTGCATCTCGGATCATGCAATCCGAAGAGGACAGTACAATTCTTTATTACAGTCGACTCCCTCTTGACCCATATCCCTCGGGAGTCACAAAAATTCATGGGTTATGAGAGAGGGTTTTAAGAGCTGACTTTTGGTGCAATTTTGGGTTTGGGGGAGCAAAAAATCTGAAGAAAATCATGGGTTATGAGGGAGTCGACTGTATTTCCAATAATATACTGTACAACATTTACCACGTCTGTTACTCGTCTCAACAAAACTAACTAATTGTTGAAACTGAAGAACCCAGGGCCAGTGTAAGGTAGAACTTACCTGACGCTCGTCTCTTGGAGGCCGCGCTATTGTTTTTAATTTCTTATTTTACTTTCTTTATCTTGATCTTCAAAAACGTTCGTTACTTCGATCATGAGAACTAGTTTGCTACATGTTCCGACGAATCCGACTTTAGATTATTATTTTATTATTTATTCTAAAGATAGTTGGGTCTCAAATACTATATAAATTCCTGTATTCCGTAGGTAGTTCTTTAGGCTTCGTAATAAAGAAGACTTACAACACTCACCTCCTAAGATCTTTTCAAGTCTTTCTCTTCGTTACTTCGTTGGAGCCGCGTCACCAACTTCACAGCCAGATGTCTGAACGAATTAGACAAGAGACGCGGTAAGCTCAGCAAAAAGGTTGTTCTTTTACATAAATGACCAACACAGTTTATTGCTTCCGATGAACAAAACAACCCCAGAAACTTTGTGAGATCTTCTCTTTTGTGGGTTTTGGATCTCCCTCTCCTGTTACGAACTTTACGAGCCGTGGGTCTTTCAGAGATTAGCGCGAATATTTTGCAGACGGCAGTTAGCAGTAGGTAAACTCGCAAGTGTTCTAAATACAAACTCAGTCTACTTAAATACGAACGCTCGGTTTTTTCCGAGCTCACAAAACACTGACATCCTGGAACAACAACCCTCACTATTTCTCATGTTTGCTACCATTGGAATCATTGATTCTTTGGGGTTTTGTTGGTTCTCGTTGAATCTCAAAGTTGTTTTTAGAGCGATTGCAAGATGCTCCGATAACTCTCTCTAGGGCTGTTCGCGTATGATCATACTCATAATAATCGTTTCCCACTGTTCAATCATCATAACAGGAATGCAGTTCACAACTATCGGTCAGATAAACGCTTTTTCCAATCGTGCGCACTCCTGTTTCCCGGATTGGATGCCATTATCTCTTTTATTGAATTCAACGCAATCCTCTCGATTTTCCAGAACTCGGGACAACTTTGACTTAGCGTGGACATAGGTCTTACGGACATATCACAGACCGGTGTTAACACAGGATGGTTTGAATCCCTTTCGATAGACCCAGCCTACCTTCGCGAACTAATAATTCAAGAGTTATCATTACCATGGACTGCATCAGAAACTAACGTGCTTGATCATCAAAAGTATTCCAATAGCCGTTGACCTCCCGACATTTTCATCTCATTGCCTACTATTTAATGGGCTGACAATTGATCTTCTGCGTAACACGCGAACGGACGTGCCCACCACTGTTGCTTTACCCCCAACCTCGCAAACACTAGATTTCCCATATCTCAAGAACCTGCAAGGGATCTACAAAGTTACGAATGTATCGTTTGGAGTATCTTCATGTGTTGTTACTCCTCGCTATTTCCTTTCACTTCGCGTGACATATATTGCCCAATTCCTAGAATCCCCAAGCAAGTTCTCCGGACTAGTATTCATAGAGATCTTGTTCTATTTTAAAGATTATTAATTCATTTCCATCATTATACCCCTACATGGGCGTATGTTCTACATAAAGGCAGAAAAAACTCCTCCAAATTATATTAGTTGAGGTTGGAGACCCAATAACAGCCACCATAACACCATTGATTTCGGAAAATATCTTTCTTTCATTGGGCTAGCGTGCTGACCATATAATTATTCTTCTATCATTGATCTAATCCGTGGAATGTCAAACATCCGGAATCTTCAGTTAATTTTTTCCGCTAGGGAATTACTGACATCTTGGAACATCAATTTCGCCGTACTTTTCCCTCGCTTGATTTCGCTAGAACTATACGATGAGTCTGATCGATTTGATCCACTTTTTGGACCACCTCTTCCATATCGCGGATGTACTAACTGTCTAACAGCGTTAATTGCTTTCCCTAACGTTAATCCACATACCCTCATCTTGAGAGAGGTGGCTGTCAACTCATCTATACTTCCCCAAGTCGCTTTAAAAATCGGAATGAAAGCTTTGAGATTTGAAGAGACTCGTGTAGAACCTGAAATAATCGCCATTCTATCTTTCGTGGTCGATGAAGACTTATTATTATCAAGGTGACCGTTTGGTAGAACGATTTCTGGAATAGTTTAAAAGGACACGTTTGGTCAAAGACCTGTCAGCCCTAGATTAATATTATACAAAGCTGTTCCAAAAGAAAGTTTATGAGTACCTTATACAGTTATTAGGAAATCGTTGTTTTAAAGATTGAAAATTCATCACCTCACCCGTCTTAACTTTTGAAAATGCTGTAATAGCGTGTCCAAATTCCCAATAACTTTGAGATAAGGCCGGGAAATGACATGATAGGTGTAAAAAACACGCATTTATTGGGAGCAACCTTAGCCGGGATATAATAAGCGTTTATCTCCCAGACGGTACGTTCATAATAATAATGGAAGTATAAGTTAAATAAAGCCCTCCCTTGGGCATCAACTTTACTCTAAAGTATTCAAAAATCATTCAAATCATAAATATGGCGGGGCGGGGAATATTTCTAAGGGAACGCCAAAATAAATAGGTAAAAGAAGTGCCTTCACCAAGACAATAGATCCAGATACTGCTGGCAGCAAGGTAAGTTTAGAAATTTAGAATCCTAAGCTTTGACCTTAGCTTCGCTATACTCCCTAAGCTTATGATATTGTCTAAGTAAATCAACCATCTCCTTGTTAGTTAAAAATCCACGTGAAACCAACGTCTTTTAGACAAAAAAATATGTTAGATGGTTGAAAACTCATCCAATGGGGACGTACAAGGAGCCAAACACGCCAAGCTGCCCATCCAGCCGCTTTATAAATCATTGGCCAATACTCATCGAGGAACCTCTCCACACCAGCCCTGTAATCAATAATAAATTTAGACCTATTATATGCTCTTTTTTTAGTATTTCTCTTTATACAATGGAAGAAGACAACTGACATACCTGTTCAACAGAATCCATCTCGCCCAAAGCGCACACATAACTTTATCTTCATCCAAAACATCAACTAGCTCAAATATCTCCTCTTCTTTATCAAGAACAAACCATGCTAAAGGACCAAACTCGTTAAGGGAGAGAGAAGAAAGATGATCATATAGCCGTGGACCAGTAGGTCGATAAGATCTTGTCTTATTTGGCCCTGTTAGAATAACCGGTTCTGAAGGATTATGATATGCCGGAATAGTGAAAGCTTTGAATAATCCATTTGAGCGAGGATTTAATGCTATTGTTTTTTTCCCCCCGTCAATATTGATTTTGAAACTTTGATTTCAAGATGGTATTTATTCTCACATGTTTTTTGTTGAAAAGAAGCCTCATCTTCTTCGTCTTCGAGTTCAACCTCCGATGGCTGAGTCGGGGAACGTGTGAGACTGGATGGGGAAGGTCGAACTTCGGACCTTTGCGTAGGATGATGTTTAATTCCTTCAGGCTCAGGCCCTAGCTCTTCTTCGTCCACCCGGATGCCAGTCGTAACAAGTCTGTATTATTTCAGTCAGTTACAACCGCTCCATGTGACCATCATCAAATACATACCGTTCAAGTTTATCTTCGTTAAGATGAATGATGATCTTTGGACGACTATCATCCGTATATTCCATAATCTCAAACTCTATCTCACGATGATGCAATGACAAATGTTTTGTCAACGTGGACCAAGTCGGTAAAATGCCCATCAATGAACAAAGAGGACATTCGCGTTCTGGATGGGATGATTTAAATCCATATTGTACACCTTTAATGTCGGTATATCGATAAAGAACGAGTACTGTCTCCCTTTCTTCCCCAAAGGATACCGAAACATGATTAGCGGGCCACGATTCTCCTGCTTTTTTACAATGGATTCGAAAACTTTTTTTAAGGTTTCTCAAAAGAAAAGGAAGTTTGCGGTTCTGTTGAAAGAAAAGACAGCCGGCTAATAACTTTTCATAAGCTTCAACCAATGGTACGGGTGGCGTTTCGGTGACAGGGTCTAAGATACATAAAACACATTCAATAAAATGAAAAAAAAAGAAAGGCGAACATCAATTACCTGGGATGAGATAAGTTTCGGGCTTGTTTGCCGAAACACCAGCACCGGTACTAGTAGACGATGATGACGAAGTCGCGTCGTCGCTTTCATCGTCAGACATGTTCTTATCAGAAATATGAGGAGACCTTAATTTCCAATAAGCATTTTTAACGGCACCTCGTGTCGCAAGAGGTCTTCTGAGCTTCGGGGGTTCTGCATCATCATCATCATCATCATCATCGCCTTGTTCTTCCAACGCTCTACGCGGGAAAGTATGTCTTCTAGCTGCAGGCCTCATTATGAATGTCGGCGATTCTCTATTTCTCATGTTGACCATACTTGCATTAGAAACAGCGATTCTCGGCGTAGCATTAGCACTTTGAGCATTTGCCAGCGCCTGAGGAAGAAGTAACCGTCGAGCCGGGGGTGAGGAAATAGTATTGGCGGGTGATTCGGCCGCTTTATGAATCGATTTGCCAACTAAAATGATGCAAGTTTTTCAGGTGACGATTCTAGCACTGCTCTTTTGATTTTGGAATTTACCTCCAGAACCACGTGGTCTTTTTCTTGAGAGTAAGGCAGAAGGTGAATTAGGAGGCTGAGTTAGAACAGTCATTCGCTATGTAGGGATCCTAATGTGATGAATCATTAGACTTGCAAGGAATGAGAAATCTTCTGATTTGATAAATCCTTCATCGACAGTGCTCTTTAGTGGGGATGATATAGGTGTGCATGCCTATAAAATGTTTCAATTAGAACTTTAAAATATATTAATTATATAACTCACGGACTGCCTTGCGTTGTTCATGACTTTCAAAATTACTTCGTGAGTTTGTGAAAACTGGAATAAAAAAGAGACGCTAGAACTTGAACACGCTGTGTAACCGTAACGCGTCACATAGTCTAGCGCGCAAGGGCGCCCTGCATTGCGGACACGAACAACCAAGTATGTCTTGACGATAATATCGTTGATGGAATTTACCGGGGACACAAAGGATCTCATTTTAGCAAAATGAGATTGGATGAAAAAAAGAGTATTTTTAAACAATCAATGATGAAATCATCTGATGGCGTGAACAAAGGTGTGTAAAGGATAAGAAAGGTAGGACTCTATACTCTTTGATGTTCCTTAAAGTCCTAGTCCTTTGTCTTATTTGCGCAATAATCCAGCAAGGTGTGATATAAAGTAAACTAGTTTTGGTTTCTAAACACAAACTCTCTCTCATCGAAGGAAAAAAACTCGGCTAAAGTATACAATTTTTGAACTATATCTGCAACTTTCGTTGATCCGGACAGCAGCCCAACAGAACGAGTGGGAGTCAAGCATCCACCTTCTACGTATGAAGCAGATGATTCGACTACAACACCATATACTGAAGACTCCCCGGCAACCGAACATTGAAAGATGTTTGCCACAGGAGTTAGAGGAAGCAGAGGCTGGGCTGGGATGGCGATACTGAGTAAAGGAAGATGCGGGAAAGGGACAAATGCGCGCTTAGGAAAGGTAGAGCCATCTGTTCCTTCTCCCTTTGTTATACATTGCTCATCCCTACGACGGTCTCTGCTTTCTTTTTTTTTCACATAGGAAGGATACGGGAATTATTGAGAATCATGGGCCGTGTTCAAAGGGTTAATTGAATTGTGGCGCATATTTTGTTTATGTCATCTATGGATTTGTCTCGATTCCTCTGATCAAGCTCAAAATAGTCTCAGTCCAGTGGTTACAATTCTTTGAACCCATTCCTCTTCCACAATGGCCCGCGTATTTCATTTTCTTCGCCCAGGGTATTTCTAGCTCTTCATCTTCCATATTCGTATAAGAGGTCACCATATCATTCACATACTATGTCCATTGCACTCCGGCTACGTCCCTCCATCGAGTCCAACCGTCGCCGCCTAATGCTCCTGCCCGGAACTGAGGGTGCGACAAGACGACCCCTCGCCTTCTGCTACACCACGATGTGGCGCTGGCTTTCCAGTTCAAAGGGACGCAAGAGATACGGTTAGAGAGAAAGAATCCCCAGAAGGAACCCTATTCTGCACTATGGCTGTTTGTCTATCCTTCCGCTTCTCGCAAGCATCTCCTCTTTCTGCTTCCAACTTTATCCTCCCTCATCCTTGCGTTTTATCATTTTACTTCATTCAGACATTCTATTCCCATTCCCATTCCCAAATCAATCACTTTTTTTGGCAACCCACCACCAACTCATCGTTTTTGCTATAACTCGCCTTTTGATTTCTTCATTATCTCCCTACTTTCGTTCTCTTCCACCTTATTCTTATCCTAACTTCTCATCCGTCAGTATTGGTCCTGGTTCTAGGTCCCGGTCCATTTATTTACAACAGCGATGATCCAGTCAAACAGCACTAGCTATGCTTCTCAAGTATAAGCTCCTGCATAACACCATAAATAAGATGGCCAAGCTAACTAATGGTTTGATTCAATTACCGGTAAAAAATTAATCCTGACATCACAATTTAGGTCTGGTCAACCCAATTGACGGTCCTTTTTGTCGATACCGGGTAAGGAGACTGAATCAACAGTGGAATGATTACATGCGTTTTGTACCTATGAGTCACGGAGGGTATAACTCGGTAAGGACTCTGATTAACCGTTCATATCTGAAACCCCTCTCAAACTGAACTGAAGTTGTCACTCAATAAAAAAATCCCGATTCTCGACGTCCCGCACCAACGAGCTCAGAGCGCCCCAGGCTCAGCTGAACAGCTTTCCAACTTGCATCAACCGTCACACAAAGTAAACTTTATTAACATGTCGTATACCTCATATTTACTTATAGTTTTGTTGGTAGCTCGACTTGAATTTGTTTGTGAGTGAAATTATTATCTTTACCCGGGCGGAACGATCCGAAGATCAAGTGTGTGCCAACGGTGCTCGCACTTGTCAGTGTTTTGTGAGCTCGGAGAAAATCGAGCATTCGTATTTAAGTAAACTGAGTTTGTATTTAGAACGCTTACGCGTTTACCTACTGTTAACTGTCATCTGCAAGATATTCGCGCAATTTCTGAAGCCCTGTTGAGGACCCACGGCTCGTAAAGTTCGTCAGCACTGCACAAGTGGCTAGAACAAAAAATTTGAGCCTTTGAAAGTGACAAAAAGCACTTTAGAGTCATAATGACTCACAAGAAAGTAGTCAACTTTTTTTTTTCCTAGCATATCAATAGACAAAAGTTTCTATAAATCACTCAGTAAATCCAAAACCGCGCTACTGCACTGCACGTGCTCCGACAGCGGAGGCTAATCTTGCGGTTTCCCACACGTACAACAATCTCACTTTGCCCTCTTTGTCGTTCCACCCTACCCCTCCTCACATCCTCAAAATGGTAGAACACACCACAGAAGTAGAAATCTTCACGCAAATGTCACTAATCTCACTTTTGGCCGTGACTGCCATATACATCGTGGCCCACACTGGCGCAAACAGAGTGTTGCCTAAAAATGCGTCTCTAACAGATCGAATCACTTTTATCTGGATGGTAAGTTTGGCGTTAACGTTTGTTCTCTACGACGATCTCAACGAAATCTTTTAAAAAGACATTTGATGCTATCACCCATTTCTTGCTTGAAGGTTCCTTCCTTTACCTCTCATCGGGTGGTCGTACGATACATACATCAACAGGGATTTTCGCAGAAATGTGTTCGTCCTTTATTTGTCCTCTCGTCCCAAAACATTGAAAATAATAACAATTCAGGGAAAGAATACGCAAAAGCCGATTTGAAATGGGGCATCGCTGATCCAACGGTACGATCTCATATTACCAAAACCATGTTATTAGTCTGTCTAAGAAAACACCGTCTTTCTTGAAAAAGGTCGTCTCATTAGAATATCTTACAGTATTAGGTGCAGGGCCCATAGCAATCTATATATTATACCTCCTTATCAAAAATGATTCCACAAGACACTATTGGATAGTCGTCATCAGCACTGCGGAACTGTACGGCGGGTACGTTTTTTTATTTCAAAAACATTTCCAAGTTTGTGTTCCTGAACCTTCATTTCCAATAATTAATTAAGTTGGATGACGTTCTGTCCTTCTTGGCTTGAAGGATCTCCGAGTCTAAACACCTCGAACTGGTTCCATTTATGGGTTTACCTCGTGGTATGTGTTATTACTTGCCTTCTTTTAACAAACGAGCCTGACCACTCTTCTCAATAGTTTATGAACGTCATGTATGTCCTTCCTTTCTATCACTACCTTATCTTATGCTTACTCTCCCATAGCTGGGTCGTTATTCCCCTTTGGCTAATGTGGGACTCATATGGTCATATCGCTTCTTCCCTCAGACAAGTTCAGGCAATATCCCAAGGGAAAAGACGAGCATGAAAGCTGAAATATCCTATCCAAATGTTCCTTAAATATCCGTCTATTTTGATTTATTTGTATTTCTTTCCCTGAATATATATATATATATACAAATATCAAAACATCTTGTCCTCGGGTTTCAAAACGTCAACTAAAACACTATCAATTTGGTTGTAATCAATTAACGTACGTATGAGCCGTCATTACATTCACTTAAAGCCACCCCCTGCACGTCCGACATTTCCGAAATGGTTTTAGTGAGAGTTTGGGATGAGCGGGGGTGGCAGGGAGCACTCAAGACACCTTTACCCCCAGTAGGGTTGTATCACCGGGAGTGGAGTTACCGGTTATTGATGGTCTCATAAATTATGAATTTGAAACACTATCCTAGCAGATCCTAGCCTTTTTTCTATAAAAATGAACCTGAGAGAAGAACCAAAGAAGGGTTTACAAGGGTTTACACAGCAACCTCAGGGTCGGAATTTGATACACATCCTATTAATGTAAACTTCGTGTGGCGGTTTGGGGTCGAGCCCACCCTTCAAGACTGACGCACCTATGTACTTAATTGAAAGAAAACTCCCATTTTTGTTCAATCCATAGTGCAGGCTTAAAGTTGAAATTTGATAGACACATCCCTTGGCCAAGTATCGTTTTGTTATCATCATCATCACGGAGAGTTTATTTCCAGACGAATGGTATATTATAATTAGGATCATGTGTAATATTACAATGTTTCAAGTACGAAACGGAAAACGACGGGATGCCGCAGAGGAAATGAATGCACAGCCCATAGAAAGAAAAAGAGAGAATACATATATATAAATTATACAACAACAACAAAGGTATATCCTTACTCGACAATAATAATAGTCTCTCTCGTAATATACGGAATACTACGATTAACGCGAGAACGCTGTTGCGTGCCAGCCACGACTCGGACGGCTGGACGGACCGTGTCCGTTGTTTCTTCGCCATGATGAGACAATTCATCGGTATCATAATCATAAGACGAGAACGGAGTATCGGAACGACGATGATGGGGATCATAGTTTCGTACAGTAGGAATCGCTCCTGGCGCCGTCGTCATCGGGTCCGGGATAGATTTCATGTTCGAATTAATAGGGGTCGGATTTGAATCATCATTCAGCGTATTTGATTGGTCCTGCCGTGGAACGACGTCCAGCATCGTTTTGTATTCTTGCGATTGGTCCATAAAAGAATGTATTGGTTGATTAACAGTATTAGGAAAAGATATCGTTACTGGATCCATTATGGCAGTCCTGTTCCTGTTCCTTGAAATAGTAGGTAAATTACGTGTCTGATACCGTCCGTGATTCCCGATAAATAAAGGTAAAGTTCGTGTCTCATGATCTCTAAAACCACTGTGATTCTCCAAGTCCAAGTCCGACTCATCCTCAGCGTTATTTTCAAAAAAGAGGAACACACGAACTGTCATTAACGAAAAAATGGCCGTCGTAAACTGTTGAGCCGATAACTTTCCCGTGTCCGATATAGTGTCCGATAATTGAAATATTAAAGATATAACAGCTGAAAGGAAGACAGCTCCAAGATGGGATGGCAAAAAGAACTTGAAGTTTAGAATGATATTCCACCGGCGGGAGGGCCGACTCCGAGTCGGATTGATGCCCGTAGTGGAGTCAACTGTATGATGATTCTGTGATTTTACAGTATATAATAATAAAGCCAAAACGAAGCAACTGATAGAGATCGGTCGGATTATAAGCCATCGGGGTAAGGGTTCGATACGGCATATCATAGACAGTACTTTTTGATCTGAATTGACGGATATGTACCGAAACCGTGACGCAACCGCCACCTTAGATTCATTAGTCCAGTACATACAGAAAAGATAGAGAGAGAAACCATACCGAAGATCCCACCATGAACAAATAAGACAGGCAAATCGTACAAACCAAGAGCAACATGACCGTCCCTTCCTCAAGAACTCTCTTGAATTCTTCATATAAATTAAGAATAGCTCCAACGCCAACGAAGGAAAAGAACAATAAGCCAGCCACAAGGAGGGCAAGAATAGCGCTAGCTTCTGTCATTATGAGAAGTCTTATGCACGTGGCGTTCCGAGCCGGAATAGTCAAAAAGGCAAATGAAGACGTTAAGGAGAGAAGTGTTAGATACCGGAGTGTAAGGAAACTGAAAATAGATAAGGATGAAAGGGAATGAATTTCAACGGCCATGTGGTTTCAAAACATGGACGCGTACGTTGCATAAGAAAGCCTTTTAAGGCACTTTCGGTAGATTGGAAATTCGGCGGGGAATAGGGTTATACTTGAGTATTCCATTTTCAGCCTTCAAAGAAACAACGTGTGGAGAAAACTTACTAATCCCATAGAACAATTCCGAATAACGCTGATGCTGATATACCAGCTATTATAATAATAAGAATTTCTAGTCAGATGACAGATATATGATAATATAAATCAACTTACAGCCATTGACTGCGGACATGAGGGAGAAGATCGAGGAGGGAAATGGTATTAAAAAGTGAGGTAGGAAAGCTATGATCCCCAAAGAAAGAGTATGGAGATTTTATGTGGGCGAGTAAATTGTTTTTCATATCTTATGTCGAAAATAGTGGACGTTCGATAATAATCATTGATCTCATAGATCAAACAAACGTCCAAACGTGAAGTCGTGTGAGACCATGCAAGATAGTATATCCTTGACTCTTGAGCAACTTCTTGGCCAATCTATAGTAGGAGCCGAACCGAACCACGGAACATAAACCCATCTCTTTGGGTTTTTCCTGAAGAGTTGGAACGCTAAAGGAAAAAAACGAAACTGGATTCCAAAGGCGAAAGAATTCATTCCCAAGAAAAAAACTCACTTCCCTTATAAGGATTGGCAAAGAAGCTCCAAAGTAATATCGGTAAACAACCAACGATCATAATATACCCATAACCAATCAATTATGAAACGCGTTCCCACTGCAGTCAAAAGATGATAAGATCATCTCGTAAAGCAATGTCTTGGAATAAGAGCCATCACGTGTGTCAGATTTCTTGTCAAAAGTGAGAATATTGTCTGATTGGCAGGTATTTTAAAAGAGTTGGAGACCGGGAAACATGAAAAGACCAAAACAGAGCAGATGACATTGACGCTGTCGTCAAATAATATGAAGCGGGCCTTTCTGGTTTTTTTTTTTTAGAAAGGCACTTCGTTAGATTGTATGTTTTTTCCCCTGGTGTTTCGTAAATTTCAGTGACTTTGCATTCATTGTTGAGAATTAATGAGGGTTATTGTACCATTAAAAAGACATATTAACATTTGCAGTATCCATTGAATGTCCATAAAACAAAAAGAATAGCAATCATTGTACATCCAGTATACATCATATCAACCGTCGCCATCAACAATCCATCGGGATAGTGACAAATTATTGCGGCGACGAGTTCTTCGACGTTTCTTGTCTTATAAAAATATAAACATATTGTATTTTAACGGGAGGGTGGAGAAAAAGACTTACTCTTTTTTATTACTATCATGGTCATCATCTTGTCTAGTAGGAGATGGAGACTGCCTTGTTCTTCGACGTGGCGAGGAAAGGTCGGGACTTCGCCTTCGTTCATCATGCTCATGCTTTTCCGGCGTCGATGGAGAGTTGGGCGCAACCCAAGAGTCCATGTTTCTATTATCATATCTAGAACGACGACTTCGTTTTTTGCGCTCCTTGTCCGTTCGTTTCGCTCGCAAACGAGCTATAGCTTCATTCTCTCGACGTTCCTCCCGCTCTCGTAAATCTGGAGCGATCCAAGTATCCCATTCCATATCAATCCTTTTGAGACGTTTAGGAGATTCAGGAGCGACCCATGAATCCGACATTTCTAGACGATCCCTGGCTCGTTTTCTGCTGCTGTCAGTTCGGCTTCCACGAGAATGATCGCGGGTAGTGGTAGAACTTTGCTTATCCTCCTCGCTTAAACGACGTCTTTTACGCCCATCTTCCTTCGGTCTTATATCCTCATACTCTGAATCGGAATCTTGGGATGATACGGATACCGAGACTCTCCTACGGGGGATGGAACTTTGTCGCTCGGATGCCCGCGGTGAGCGTCTATGTGGACTGGTAAAACGTTTAACACGGAGGGAAAGCGCGTCGTTCTTGTCTGTATGAGCCATTATCCAATGTAAAACACAGAAAGTCGGAAGGAAAGGAGAAACAAAAAGATTAAGGAGAAGGGGGGATATATAAATCTTTTTTTTTCCAAGGGTTTGTGTACCACGCAGCCTCAGGATGGAATGGTCTTCTATCCCTGTCAACCATGTTGCGTTTAGTGTGCGAAGCCTTTGAATTGATTATGTAAACACGTAAAGCCCAGCCGTTCAAATCTTGCCATCATGATTCCACACGGCTTTCACGACATTTCCAACCACATCTCTAGCAAATTAAAGTAGTAGCCGGCACAACCCTGATAATTATAGTTAGTGTAACGAATGTCCTGCAAAGTAGCCATCACCTTTCCATGAGATATTTAGAATATTCTGACGCTTCTCTAAAATGTTTCAACGTTTACCACCGGTTAACAGAAAAGCTTCTATCCATACCACGGAAAAAAACATGAAATAATTGAGTCATTTATCTCCCTTGAACAGAATTGGCTGCGAAAAGGCGATCAAATGACATAAAATTGGGACATCCGACAGAGAATCTCAATTGGACGTCAATAATATAGACAAGGTTTTGGCACATCCAAATTATGGAAACAAATAAATATTTCAGACCCAGCCCGCCACGTGACCCAGAATTCCGATGGGCTTGAAATAAGAACGATGTACTAAGAGCTAAGAATCTTGGAACAATCCCAGTCCTCTTCGAATGTCTCGAATAGGTATTTCGAATTCTAATGATAACCGACGACAAAAAAACGGTTAACAAGACCAAAAACCGAAATTAAACAAAACTCGGCCTATCTGATCGGACAAAAATGGTGACGTTTCATTTACAACTCTCAAAAATTACAAATTTCGTGAATCGGACCCAGACTTTGCGCGCGCGCATGCCGCTATGTTTATCCTTCTCGGACCAGATAAACAGTCTGGTATATTATATTTACTATCTGGTTAATTTAGATGCAGTGCCAGTTTGACATTCTCATGGCATCTCAGACAATTATACATACTCGCCCAATTTGAATTTCAAATTCACGTCCATGTTTCTGATCAGATCAATTTCCAAACACCGATATTTTGTCGAAAGGAAGTTAGTTTATCCCCTTACAGAAACTTTATTCTGAAATCGTATCAGCCCCCCCACCGCCTTTTTTACAGACTTCTATCATGACGTACTGCTCTGCCATTTGGCGTTTGACACTGATTTTGCTCAAGGAAGCAGTTCAACTTCCTCTGACGCTCTTCATTCACGCGAATGTTTTGTGTTTTATCACTCTCGTTCTTTTTCAGGTAGAATTATTTTTGTAATCAGTTGCCCAAATCGCACCTCGTTGACTGTCATCCATGTATGTTTCATAGACTACATCGCAGAATCGGTGTGAATCTAACAGCGAAAGATGAATTATAGGATACATTCAGTCTCTCCTAAACTTTGCCGTCAACTCATCGCATCATCGACAGGCACATCCGTTCCATCATCCGAACTCGCCCACCTGACACTTGCCACCTATTCATCGGAAAAATAGGAGCTTGGCTTACCCTTCTCGCAGCTATTCCGTATCTTCCATCGAACCACGCATGTGTCAAGGCTCTTAACAGATCAAGATGATCCTTCGGTGGGCTACCTCGGGTTACCCTTTTTCTAGATTGCATAGCCAGGAGAGTACCAATTGAACGGAGGAAAAAAGGAAGGAAATCCGAAAAAGTGGGCGATCAATCGATCATATCTAATGTCATATTCTCTTTAAATGTTTCAAATGTGTCTCGTAGCCGGACATGATCCTGAACAATGGATAGACCGGCCCCCACACAATTCAATGT
The DNA here is from genome assembly GCA_020884735.1 of Clathrus columnatus. Taxonomy (NCBI): domain Eukaryota; kingdom Fungi; phylum Basidiomycota; class Agaricomycetes; order Phallales; family Clathraceae; genus Clathrus; species Clathrus columnatus. The sequence goes on from BPWL01000005.1 coordinate 3,192,345, forward strand.
CCAATTCTGACCCTTAGTCTTAGTATGATGAACCTTACTATTAGACACGATGGTACTGGGACAAATACGCACAAAGAAATTTTAATACATTACAGTAAGATGTCCATACTTACTATTTTTACTTAACCAAAACTATAAAACCATTCCGATTTTCAGTTTCCGGTTCCTGATTCGGTAACATCATATCATTGACTGTTTCCAGATGAGTTTTTGAGCGCATCAACAAATTCGAGTATAGCCTGTTTTTTCTCGCTTCACTATATCGGGGAGTAACCTTCGGAGTTACCTTATTAGACAGATAACCTGGTGCAAACTTTGAGTACATAAACTCAAAACGTCCTCTTCATCAAGGGTTTAAGTGTTTGTTTATCAGACTATCAGTACAACCAAAGTAGGGCTAGGTGAGCTTGTAGTAGAACCATTTCACTTTCTTCAAACCTGCTCACCACCGTGATACCTTCTGAAATTTCCAGTTTACAACGACAAGTTGCTGATCAGGTTCCCGGTTCAATCAATGAAATGAATGCTGGTCGTATATTATCTGTTTCAATTTCTCACTCAGAGCAGAGATCAAGAAAAATAATTTTTAACTTCTTGAAAAAAAAATAGTACAGCATCGCAAGACCAAAAAGGAGAAAGAGTCGTTTTGGGGGGGTTTTTATCTGCTGGTTTGTGTGATGGGCAAAACGGTAGGTTTGGGTTTTCCTCTGAAAGGATTATCAGTATGTAGCTTCTGAACTTCAGATCACAAGTTCGTCTAATTCTCCTACCATTTTGTATTTCAAACCAAAATCTTAAACCAGAGGAGGATCAAGTTGACAAACATTAGAGGCCTATACCTGCCAAAATGACAACAGTAAATCAATAAAACGGCTCCTATTTATTAGGAGCATCTAAGTCCCTGATGTACGGTGTCGTCTGGGCTGCCAGGGATTACTGTTATTCGCGCTCTTTGACGAACAACAAGTTGGACCCGATTTGCATTGGTTTGGTGGGAATATCTGCAATGCGATTGGTTATGGATTTTTCAATGAAGATGCGGGTTAAAACGTTTGTAGGGTGAAGAGAGTAAGTAATAACGTTTTTATTTTTGAAAATATTAATGTTCTGGAATCTAATCAAATACTTGCAGCATTTAGGTTATACATAAATGCAATTTTGACCCCCACAACCAACTCCCCAATTCATCGTTTTTATGTGAATATCTTATCATCCATCCTCAAGTCTCAAGGTTTCAAAGACACCGAAGGAGATAGACAACGTCGCAAAAAACATTACACTTCTCTTCTGTAGTGAAATGGTAATCTGAATGGAAACAAGTTTTAGAATTCACAGCCATTCGTCGATTTACAATTGTTTGGTTTTATTAGGATCGAGTATCCGATAAATGTCCTCGTCACCACAGATATATCACCCACTAAATTTGTTCAAGCTATGGTTTCTTCTTTCACAAGCGTTACCGTTAATAAATTCGCCGAGTCAATATCAGATTTCTGTTGTTCGTGTATTGTTCCATCTTTGGTTATCATATGGGTAGGTACACAATAGGGAAATGCTGTCTTATAGAAAACAAAGTTATGCAGGTGTTCTAAGATAGAAAGGGGATTGGAATAGAATCTTAAAAGGAAATATAGTAACGTGCATGGTGAGTGACCGTTTACTGACCAGTCGAGTCGTGGACATGCACGGTCATCTGGTGCGATTAAGGCATGGTGCGTGCGCATTCTCTCTTCGGCGAAGTTCGTTTTCTATAACGTCTGAGACCGTCTGTGTAGCTAGCAGTTCCTTCAAAGTATCTTCGACGATGGCCACAACATATCTATGGATCAGGTGAAAACTGTATGCTTCAAAGTCGTACCCAAGCATCAAAAGGCTCCTTCACCTTTAAGCATGGATTTTGGAGGTTCAAAATACCTCTGAAATGGCTTCATCAACCGATCAAAAGCATGCACATGGTTCTTTTGAAAATAAGAAGACTTAGTACGTCCAACGTTTGTTTCACCTAACGGTCCCTCTTCGAAAAGATTGCAGATCAGTTCATCATAATCTTCCGAATCATCTTCACGTCTTCCACCTGCCGGCTGCCTTGTGAGCAGATATAAACAAGAATCCACCAGAACAATTCCATGTCGTGAATGGCGTGATGAATATGAATGACTTCTCTGTTTCGTTGGAGTAGTTTATGACTGATGAAGGAGAATTTGTGTCAAAAAATCGATTAGATATAGACATTTCTTGCACATTGGGTATAAGGAATCCAGATCGTATGTCTACCTTCCGGTAAATAATAAGTTTCGGTATGTGTGATAGATAGATAATTTGGTACTGCTCCCTTCAAAAAAATTAATTTATCAGTCCAAAAGATGACGAAGTAATTGGTATCCATACCACATCTTCTTATCCAAAATCTTTAGAGGACAATTTACCTATTGGGTCAGAATTTAAAACATTGTACTCTATCACTGAGTCGCAATAAAACGATGCGTCCTCACACTGACGAACTTTCCAACTTGAACAACCGTCTCTTCAGTGGCGCCCACATTGTCAGAAATACGTTTTTGACAATCTTGAGCAATATTATTCGAGATGGTTTTGGGAACCTGTTTTTGGCCAGTCCATCTGGAATGGATGGAACCAATGAGCCTACCACGGGTTTGAGAGACCAACGTTCGGATAGGAAGACTAGAGTTTGGTGGAGCGAGTTGAATAAGGATGTCCTCGATACTAACATACCTATGAAGTATACCGGATTCATACATTGTTTGATGATCTGTGAGGTACCAATTCAAAGAAATCAGTTTTGTTGTTTACATGGACGGGTTCCGGGGAACTAACCCTTAACCGATGTCGCAAAAATCGAAATCGGTTTATTAACTCTTAATAAACCAAAAAACGTTAGTAAGCGCAAACACAGTTTATTAACCATTCAAAGTCCTGATAATTCCCAACATGAGTTTATTAACCACTTTGTATATTTATAAAAGGACTGCCTCATTACTTTTCTTCTCTTCTTTAGAATTTCGAACATTTCAATTTTTTTTCATGGAACAATAAGAGTAGTTTTAAAGAACATAATTATATTTTTCGTGATTATTAATATCAAGTATTTACATGAATTATGGTACTTTTAAAAGTATTTTTTTAAAATTAATTATCTAGTATTAATCTGTACTTATGGAAATGGACTTAAGAATAAATCTAACTTGTCGTCACTCAACTTCAACTTTAGCATTCAAGTACGCACTTATGAATTGGGGCCCTCGCCCACGAAGAGCAACCAAGTCATGAGTTTATATAGAAAATGAACAGCGCGCACAGACCTTTTCCTCTTTGTGGTAATCGCCTGAACGATCAAAAACTGGCAGTTAACCGATGAATTGACTCTCGAGCAAATGGCGAGTAGAACTCATTACCGCCCACCAGTAGATCAAAATAAGGTGAATATTAAAGCAAAGATAGAACATTGGAAGGTTTATTAAGCCTTTAAGGTTAATTAACCAATTTCGATTTTTGTGACACGCATCTCGAATCACGGTAAGCAACTCCTCCAAGTCTGTAAAGTATACAATCGACCAGCCATAGAGGATAGGACTCATTCTTGCAACACCTTGCCGTTTTGCTACTGTACATGTGCTTGATACCTTTGTAGGAATAATGCAACTAATATTATGATAAAAGTATATCTTATATATGCGTGAACTAAAGCATGTTTAGAGGTATTAACGATGAATTGGCACTGTTTACAGTGCCGGCTAGTAATTATCCGAGTGGGAGGTACAAATAAATGAGAAACTAGAGTGATCGGACTAAAATAGTGTCCGGTAGTGGCTGAATTGGGCGTACTTGGCTCCAACAACCTTCCGACCATTATCGTTCAAAACTTCGGCTTTAGAAACCACAGAACGTTCTTGAACATTTGAAGTCTGAGATGTTGGATGCGAGCTAACAGTTGAACGTTAAACATTCAGCAAAACAAGTGACGTAATCAGACACGGGGCCAACCTCACCGTTCTTCCTTCCTTGCTTTGATCTCATGATTGAGATTGTTCATATTTTCAGTTGAGAAGAGGTTTAGGGAAAGGTTATACAGTTGGATGCTTTTTTTGCCTGGACAGGAACCACAAGCCCAACCGTTACTTGGTGTTTTTCACTTTCTCCTGGTACATATATTTTTTGTTTGGCATTCCAGTGATTTCATCTACACCGGCCTTCAGGACGCCGAGATAACTAGACCAGACTAATAACTTAGTCCTGCAAAAACGGTCTCATTACAATAATTGGAAGTTATGTAATATGAAGTTTGGTGTTAGCGGAAGAAAGGTCTAGTTTTTATGTGAATACTCGGGAACAAATTTATACGCGTTCGCCGCATTTTCAGACACAGGATCAATTCTGGTTGGTGATGAATCGACTATATCAATACCATGTTCCAGAGGGCTGATTCAAAGACTGTCTCACAAACGCGAATGCTAGTGAAATCACCCACGCCCACATTTTTTTCTGGAAGTTATATTCCACAGATTTCAATAACTCACCGTATACGCAATAACCCTTGGTATTATTTATTGCGTCGAAGGCCCCTTATAATTATAATTATGATGCTGCCTAATTGCAAGAATGTTCGGGACCCACTTTCTCTATCGAGCAACAATAACATTACTCCTATAGTAGTTGTCATTTATTCAACGACGTTACATACACTGATTATTGTATTGTTCAAGCACAACGTAGAGCAGTAGATCCTGCCGACTCAACCATTTTAAGACTCTACATCGAAAATCAAACATACAAAGCAGAAGAGAGAGGCAAAGAGTGAGTGGCAAAAACGGGATAGGAAGAGATTGATCAATTTTTTACAAAGATTCCACATCTGCTGGTTTGTGAAGATGATCGAGAGGTAAATTAAACTTGAGGTGGCTTGAAGACTGTCCCAGAGATTCTTCGCCTACATTTGTGGTTGAACTTGGACAACGTTAATAATACTATGTCTCTGATTGAATGCTTAACGATAAACTTACAGACCGGTCCTTCCTGAGTGTTTCATCGGTGAAATGTCGATGCTAGCAGCACTCGCATCATAGGTGCTAAAAATGTATGATGGGACATAGAATGTCAAAAGTTCAGCGGTTACGGTACCTAAACACGGGCTTTGCATATTCGCACAACTCTCGATACATTCTCGTGGAGCAAAGAGTCCTGTTCGTTATGATTATCTCAGAAACCGAGGCACCCGCGACATTCTTATGTGCTTACATGGAAAGGACTGAGACAAATTGTTAAAATAAATCGCTTTACGATGGAGTAAATTCGGAAATCTTACTGGCAAGAGGTGTGAAAAGCTGAAAGGCGCGAAGGAAAGAGTAAATCAGAATGGGTGCTATGTACAAGGATAAGATACATAAGACATACCAAATTCATGGCATCTGAAAGAGAATTGTAAGGAGGCATATGTTCAAAAAATGATATTCTTACTTACCGTTAAAGTTTAAGCCAATGAAAATCTGCCGGAGGTAAAAAGGGTAACAGACTGAGATATCAAGGTTTAAACGCATTGCTGTGAAGCGCAACTTACTGCAGCCGGAAGTTCTCCAAAAGTGGCTACCGCCATCCAAATCATACCCTTCGGAATATTACTCTTTAGCGGATGTGACTCGAGTAGCGAAAATAAAAACACTATACTTGACGGTATACCAGGCTCCACAATAGCCCTGCCTTTCGTTTACGCCATATTCCCGCAAGCATGATGAAGAGAAAAGCGAAATCAGTACATGTCGTAACCAAAACATTCTCCAAACTGCCATGGGTGTCTGATGCAGTGCATGCACTAGATGCTGGATCCCAGGAGCTGTGTTCCTAATATCGAACGTGGCATTTTAGTAGGTTCGGGAGAGTAAACATAAAATTACAGTTATCGTACCCGTGTTACACCTTGAAAGACGATTGCTTAGAATAAATATTTCAAAGGTTTTTTTTTACCAGAACATACCAAATATCAAGAATCCAACATGTACAAGCCAGGTAGAGAAAGCGAGAGCCATAATGACTTTGTTATTGTTCCAGAACGCGACGCTAAAATCTCTCCATTAGAATTGCGTAGAAAGAAAAGGCGTGGTTAAAAGGTACAAACGTTCGCAGGGCCAAAAGCGCGGACGAAAGGGCAATTGCCAAATACCCGATAACCTGGTTAATCTTCGCTCATAGCGCTGAAAATGAGAGGATCATTATACGACTTACGACGAGTATCACGAGCGATGCCTGTAACTTTGTCAAGTAACTATTCAAATAATCTGCTTATTGACTCACCTGGCAATTAACTTGAGTCGTGATATTAGCTGATACCGCAGCCGCAAAGTAGTAGAAAAAACCGAAAAACCGAACACCGACGTAGAGCTTGTTCCGTCGCATTAACGTAGTTCACAGAGTAAAAAGGAGAAACTTACCAGATATGGCCATTTATACGTTCTTTTGCCACCGAGAATTTGCCAGTCAAAATAGAGTGTTGAAAAAACCTCCCACCTAGTAAGCTAGTTCAGAATCTGGAAATATACAGAATTGTTAGATATACACATACGTAAAAATCCCCAGAAGAAAGTGCTCTAGCTTAACAACGCCAACTAGTCGCGATATAAATGAATGAAAACAAGTGAGCAAAGAAAGTAATTTTGACTTACAGAATTCAAGTTCGACATTGACAGGATTGTGCCAGTTCACCATAACTCACTGAGATAGTGGGGGAGCTGGGATCTGCTCAAAATGCTTCAATCTAAAGGATTGATATAATTCCGGCGTTGGCATTTCAACTCAGTTGGAGTTACTGTTACTTTATTAACCGCACCGATTATTATATCAAAAGATTACGAACTATATCATAACTACAACGATACGATGATGTGCCGACTATCCTTGGATCTTAGCATTATATCCCAGAATGAACCCTGGATGAGGTTCAATCTATTAAAACTTGGAAGTTTCCGATAGGGCATTATAAGAGGAGCTTCATCTTCATATGACAGTAGCATACTGCGGTAAGATGCAATATGGCACTTGATCTGATGGACTGACGAAAGTTATTTTTAACAATCGCAAGTTTCTTTAATTCAACTGACCTTACATTTCGCCGGTGACACCTCAGAGCCTCTTTTTGGGGGGGGTTTCAAGAACTTGTCTGACCATTCATTACATATTTAGTTGTGATGTGAACAGCCATAGCAGATAAGTTTTGAATTCTGTTCAGTTATACTACTTACGTACATATACTGAAAAAGCGGAGAGAAGGCAGAAGAAGTTGATGTGACAAAATTTGTCACGAAAGCTGCTTAGTAAAGTCCTTTTCATTTGCGACTTGCCTCCGCTCTTTTACCTTGGGATATTTATCCTAACCGATTGACGGCACAATTTATGTCGTATCCCACTCAAACCCGTAAGGATGGTGATGATTTAAATCATCTTGCTCCAAATGCATGTGAACATACTCCGAAACACGCGGTTGAGATGCGAGCGCGGGTGACAATGCGGAAAGGCGCGCTCTCCATTTAGGCTCTGGTCTGTTTATAACCTATGATACTCTTTTGATATTTTCTCAGCTCATTCACTATTAGTATTCATACTATCTAGCATGGGTATGGGGCAGTCAAGGTCGAAATTCCTCTCAGACCCTGAAGCGTTCGCTACTTCGCTTGAACAAATCAAATCCAACTCAACATCGACTAAGATAAAGGAATATGATTTCGTCATAGTTGGAGGTGGTAAGTGCTCGACACCTTTTTTTAAGATATCGTTTCAATTTTCAGTACAGGCACTGCCGGTTGTGTATTGGCTTCGAGACTATCTGAAAACTCTGCCTTCACAGTGCTCTTGATAGAAGCCGGGAAAAGGTTCGTTGAAAAGTACTCTCTCTTAGAGCTGATTTAGCAACCTAAACACCCAATCAAGCCACGAGGAGTATCTATTTAGCAAAATTCCTGCTGGATTTTCCAAGTTGTTCTTTACTGATGCTGACTGGGGTTTCTTCACTTCGTACGCGTCGTCAATTTTCATATCTTTCTACCAATGTATCTAACTGAACTCAAACATAGACCCCAAAAGGAACTAGATAATAGAGCTATATATTGCCCACGTGGAAAAGTTCTTGGAGGATCAAGGTCTGTATTAAAGAATGCCTAGCTCGTCTGTCCGCCACAAGCTGACCCAGGACGTCACTTAGCTCAATCAATGCTCTAAAGTACCATCATGCATCGCCTTCAGGTAAACAATAGACACCTACTTCAGAGCTATGAGATGACCAAGAGAAGAACAGATTATGACGAATGGGAACGAAATGGCGCTGAAGGGTGGAGCTATAATGATCTTCGTCCGTACGTTCATCCAGCAGATGAATAGTATATAGAGGAAGGTCTAAATTGAGTAACAGATACTTTCTAAAATCCGAATGTTTTACTACTTCCAGTGCGGATACAAAGATCCGAGTAGACGAACACGGAACATCTGGCCCCTGGCAAATTAAAGGATTAGATCACGGTGTACGACACACGTTGCTCTATAATGGAACGTCGATCTAACTTGGTTTCCTTCACTTAGCCCATTAGCAAACTCGTCCTTGAATCATGCAGGAAAATCGGTATTCCCATTTCGACGTGAGCTCTAGCAGTAACCTACCTTTTCAAGACATACCCAGTTTTTTTGCAGAGACCTCAATACTCCAAGAGGAACAATGGGTGCAACAGTTTGCGCAGCGTTCATCGACAGCAAAGGACAAAGAAGTTCTGCAGCGACCGCCTATCTAACTGACGATGTTCTCCAACGCCCTAATCTTTCTGTCGCTGTGGGATGTCGTGTAGAAAGAGTCTTATTTGACAATGATACGAATGGTACAACACCGAGAGCAGTAGGAGTTGAACTTCGAATCGCCAAAGATGCCCCACTTTTCCGAGTCTCCGCTCGCAAAGAAGTGATACTATCCGCCGGGGCATATGGAACACCACACCTGCTTTTAGTCTCAGGTGTAGGACCGCGAAAGGAATTGGAGGATAAAATAATCCATGTGGTGAAAGACTTACCAGCTGTCGGGAAAAACCTCGTAGACGTAAGCTATGCATTTCTTTCTGTGTCTTCGTTTAGAACTTAACATCTACTGGTATGTAGCATCCCTCAACGGGTGGTATTGTATTTCGAGCCACAGCCAACGCTCCGACGAATGATTATCTGACTCGACCGTTACAGGCATTACTTGCCTTGGCGCAATGGTTTACAACGGGCGGAGGTCCCATGGCCGTATTAGGATCTCCAGGCGCCATCTTTGTGCGTTCTGACGATACATCGTAATTCGTTGTTTTCTAGGATTCTTATATGAATTATCTAAATCCCCTTTTTTCAGGCTGCCATTCGGGGAAGCACCGATGCTTGATTCAATCGTTGACGTTACTTCAGGCCCAAACTCCCCCGACTTGGAATTTGTGTGGAGTAAATATTAATCACAAGAAGTTTTCACATCATCCCTGACCATAAAAAATCATAACAGTTCCATTGGTAATTGTAGATGGAGGTCGTGGCAAAGCGCCACCAGGCGTACGTGGTGTTACCATGGTATGTCATAACACATGCGGTATTTCACTCAACACAAAAACGCACCCCTTTATAGAGTGCAATATGTCTTCGTCCTCAATCATCCGGAGAAATAACTCTAAAGACGAACGACATTTGGGATAAACCAATTATAGACCCAAAGTACTACCTTCCTTAAACACCTCATTTCAGCAATTTTTTCGGCTGATCACTATTACAGGTGGTTTACAAACGAAAATGATATGCGAGTCCTTATTCGAGGCATGCGACTTCTGTTCAAAATTGCCCGGACGGAACCATTAGTCAGTCATACGGATTTACAGGAGAATTACGAATATCCGTTCCTCTGGCCAGGTTCGGCGAACCCTGATACTGTAAGTTCTTTTCCATAAAGATATAGTAATTGATGATAATATATTCTTTTGTATATCTAAGATTACGGATGAAGAATTAAAAGGATATATACGCAAGAATTTCAGTCCAGCATGGCATCCTGTTCGTTTAACTCCGACTTTTCTCTCGGATGGGTTAAATTATTACTAAACAACAACATTTTTTTTAGGCCTGCACAGCTCGAATGGGAAAATCAGAAGACTCAAGTGTAGTCAACTCAAAATTACAAGTTCACGGTATAAAATCTCTCAGGATTGTCGATGCGTCCATCTTTCCCAATCAACTTTCCGGCCATCCATGTGCTCCGATAATTGCTATTTCGGAGAAAGCCTCGGATATAATTAAAGTGGAGTATTCAGCCACACTTTGAATAGACCATCTGCAAACCCCACCTCCCGCTTCTTTTTTTTTTTTAAAAAAAAGGTAAATTTATGAAATATAGGAGACTGTTGGAATGATTTAGTAAATAGTGCATGTGCATAGACGCTTGAATCATTTTTGTGATACCATCTACCTTCAAGTTTCAAGTTTTTCGCCCAACGGATCAAAATTTATGTATGTCAGTAAAGGAGGCGCGTCGGAATGTCATATCCTTTATCCGAATGATATTTCCCAGGTCGCCACTTCTACCTGATCGAGTAAATTTAATTTCTGTCGCCACCTATCTGATAGGCTATGCTCCGTTATTCATTATGAAGTATGGGAACAACGATAATTATTTGTTCCGATATCAACATTGACCTGAACTTCCGATAACGCAGAAAAGAATTTGTTGATTGATATGTAACGAACAGTAAAGCCATGGTTTTGATACCCTATATAATCCAATATCATTGTGAGTGGTTCTTTTTGTGGAATCTTGACATACATAGATAAGGGTTAAATAGAATAGATAGGAAATTGAAGAATGGTATTAATAGCGTGAACCAGTTCCAGTTTGTTGTATGATATGTATACGTACGCACAGCCTTTATTCTCGTACATCAAAGTTCCCCAAAAGCCGCTGATTCCTTTTTGATACAAGGACACTTGAATCTCGGTTGCCTGTTTCTCTTTTTAACCATATCCGGTATGATATGAATGACCCAAACCAACCCGGGTTATTAATGTTCTGTCTGGATCTATCGAAGACTACAGAGCGAGTTACCGGTGATTTCATATCATCACCTACTGCGTTGTCAAATCGCTGAGACAGGGGTAGAGATTTCCTTGATGAGGTGTCTCTCACAAGTAAAGAATGTTGATATGGTTGCTTGCGGAACAGAGCAGGTGTTATTCATATTTATATATACATAAACGACTCGCGCGTTGGTTCGCATATGTCTAGTCTCCGGTCCCCCCTTTCCTCCCGGAATCGGGGAAGCACATAAGATAATATTGTGTGGCCCCCCTTTGGAATACGTTTGTACTGTTTATGGTAACCGCCATGGAGAATTTGCCGGTCTAGTGGGAGATCATGTTGGAATGTGTACATGAGCGGAAGGCTGCAAGGATTTATTTACGCAAAGATGAAAAATCACAGGCTTTAATTCGAAATACCCGATTCGTGTGGTGCCCAGCATTTTCTTTTCTTCCGATACGGAATACGCGGCACGACAGTATAAATTTAAATTTGAGTTCAAATGAAGAAAAAGGATACATGGCCGGAAGAAAGAAGTAAACCTTATTATGGTTTTCAAAAAAATCAATGTTGAGAGCCACTACCTCAGATCGCAGCACGTACGTTAGCATTGCACAGTTTGGGACCGCAATGGCGCTCCGGAATGGTTCTCGCAGGGATGCTTCATTGAATAGGCTAACTTCTCGGGTTGTGATTCATTTGTGAGGTGATAGTATTATTTCTTAACCAAAGATCAATCAAAGATGGTATCACATATGTATAACAGCCTATATGCATCCATAGAGTACATGTAACAAATCACACAATAGACTAAAAACGTACAACGATAATAATCCCGCTTCGGGTAACTTAATCAAACTTTGGAAATCGAAGGAGAAACGGCACTCTCTTTGTCTTCTGAATCTTTTTGAGTTCCATCTTGCATTGCCCATTTCTCATCAACAACCCCAATCATAGGAAGTTCCAACATTAGCAACGAACTAACGAAGCCAAGAGCTGATATTCCCGCAAGAATCTTCCAAAGTAGTTGTAGACCATCAGCGAATGCCATTCGTACCTGCTCCCTCAAGATAGGTGGCAATGAAGATATTGTTGGAATAAGAGCGTAAACAATAGGTATTCCGGTTGTCATTTTGCCAATGAATTCTTGAGGTAATTGGTGGAGGAGTATATTTTGGAGTACTGTGTTTCCGATTGAAACACCCCAAATCTACGATCATATTCATTTCAGATTAAAGAAAGACAGAAAAAAAGAGAATATCATTTACTTACACTACCAAACGCCCGCGTGAAAGCAAGTAAAGCCATACATTGGGCATTAATTCCAACGGGCAAAGGTGCCTGTATCGGAAACTGAACTAAGGCATAAACCCACCTATAAATGATTAATTTTTAGTGGAATCAAGGTTTCAAAAAAACTTACCCTAATCCAAAACCTGTAATAACAGTGAGTCCTATAACATGACCGGTGGGAGTGGTTGCCTTTACTGTAGTCATCAAGCCAGAACCTATGACCATCAAAGACCATCCGATCCACAAACACGGTCTATATTTTTGCGCTTTTTTGACGATTATTCCACCGACGACAGCAGAGGGAGCTATCACTGCAAAGCCTAATGTTTCTACACCGGAAAGAATGGGACTGGCGCCTTTGCAGGCTTGGTAGTAAACTGGGATAAAATCTGCAAGAAAAAAGGATGAGTTCGTCATTTCATCCCATATAATGAAGAAGAAAAATAGACAAACATGTTCCAGCAAGTGCAATTGTTGCCGAGAGAACACTTTGAATATATCTGAAAACACGTTTAGTATAGGTATGATCAATACAATGTGGAAGAGTTATGGTTACCCGCTTATACTGGTTCGGTTGGATAAGAGGATAAAGGGGAGCTGTCAAAAGCGTAAGTCAAGAGTACTTCGAGTATTTATAACATACGATAGGTTCCCTGGTTAGTACTTTTTCAAAAATGATAAAGAAGACAAGACCGGCAACACCAAGAATCAATGGTACAAGCACATTAGCAGAACCCCAAGAAAACTGTACACCACCCCATGCCAAAGCAATAGCAATCGCAGCGGATGCACCCATGCTTATTATAATCCCTCTTCCCGAAAAAATGAGCAACAGCTTTTTGAACATAGAAGAAGAAAAGCATTACTCACATATAATCCAACTTCTTAATTTTTTCCACGAATCCTTCCGTAGGAGTTCGCAAGCGAAGGAATAAAACAAAAACGAGTAGACAGAGTCCTGAAATTGGAAGATTCAAATCTATAATGAACAAATGAGGAAACATTTATGTAGAAGAGTACATGGATGGACGAACAGAATAGCCATCTCCATTGACCTGCAGAAGCAAGGGCGCCTCCAACGACTGGTCCAATACTACACGCGAGACTCCAAGTTCTAAATCTCACTCGTCAACTTACGAACCAAGTATATAATCGGCAACATACAAGCCCAAAAACCCGAAATATGTGCCTCTCTCTCTTAGCGGAACGAGGTCTCCAAGCAGAATATTAGAAAGAGCAATGATAGAACCGCCACCAAACCCTTGTATAGTTCGACCAGCTAAAAGCATCGCGGCATTCTGAGCTGCGCCACATAAGGCACTTCCAACAGCGAAAATGAGAACCGCAGCGACGAGCGTTGGTTTTCGACCGAAAACCTGTGCTGTATTACCCGTGAGAGGGACACAGGCCATAGATGCCAACGCGTAGCTTGCACCAACCCATACAAATTCTGAAACATGAAGAGCTTCGACAATAGTGGGTAATGCCGTAGATACAGATGTGAGTTCAAGGGCGAATAATGAGAGCGAAAGACATAGGGAGAGGAAAGTCATCCAAAATGCAAAACTCTTCCTCCCGGTAGAATGATGAGTACTAGTCGTTACTTTGTCGGGGGTTTGATCAATATCATGGCTTGTGATAGGATTAGGAGATTCGGATATCATGGTGGAAGAGTAAAAACAATGGGCTTGCTGGGAAATATTTGCCACACCTCCATCTCCTAAAATATAAACGCATTTCAATTTGATCTTCGTGGCTGAAAACCGCTGTTGGCTTTTTTTGTCTGGAGTGATGTCTGACGCGTGACGCGTGACGCGCATTGTTACGCCGGAGACTGAGTTATCCGCGCACCGGGTATCCATCCTCCCTTTTCACCTATCACACCTTACAAAAAGATGGCTGAACAGCGAATACTTGGGTCTCTTTTCCATAACAACCCTCCATGATATCAATTATAGTCATAACACTCTCTGTACTAGTCCTTGCTGCCTTATACCCCGATCGCACTATTGGAACAAAACCCTGCCCTAGCCTTCCAGGACCGAAAGGATGGCCTCTTATAGGCAACCTTTACTTGGTCTTTCAAAACAGATCACGAATGATAATGTTTATACATGAAATGAAGCAGGTCTACGGGTCTCTTTATACATTTACGCTGCCATATTGGGGACGCATCATAGTTCCCAATCGTCCCGAATGGCTCGAACATGTTAAAAAAAGTAGATCAAACAGGGCTGGACATTTCAAAGACGTTTGACATCTTTTCTCTAGAAGATACTGTTACGTATACCAAAGGGACTGTAGTACAGGATGTGTTTACTCAGTTTCCTGGACCAAACACCCCTGTCGCCACTGATGGAGCATCATGGAGAGCGGCTCGTAAGCGAATGCAGTGAGTTACGCGTTAATTGTATTTTTTATTTATTCTTAAAACACAAAAAAAAGACCCGTATTCTCAGCGACGTCTGTACACAATCATGCTAACCAAGCGATGCACGAGGTCAGACATACCCAGTTTAGTATCCGGTTCTTTTTATATGCTAACAATCTTTACAGCTGGCACCAATCATTCACAGCTTCCTTACGGACGCCAGTCGGAAAGGTACAGCCTTTGACTGGAATGGTAAGTACCTGTTTGCCGTTGTTCTCCACTTTTTAAATAACTTATACACTTATAATTTCAGACTTCTGCGCCAGGTTTACCATTACGATTTTCTGTAAGATGGCATTCAGCCTCAACCTTAAAGTTATTACATCAGATGTGGCTTGTTTGGATATTCCAGATGCGATCGGCAACTCCGTATGGACTCTGAATCAGATTACTAACACGTAAGTCTAAGCACGAGTGCCGAATGATAATCTTACTCAAATTTGTAGTCGCTTATTCAATCCTTTCTGGAGAATAACTCAATTTGTAAGTCTGCAACTTGAACAACTATCACGGTTACGTTGAAACTCAAAAAACCGCCATAGTTCGACGGGAGTTATTGGAAGTTTTCTACGGCAAAAAAATATCTTCGTGGCATTATACAACGTATGGTTTTCGAACGCCTTTCGTCTGGAAAGGAATACGGAGATTACTTGGACGTTCTTCTCTCAAAAGAGAAAAAAAATGATGTAACAGAGATACGAGACATGTTGATGGTCTTATTCTTAGCCGGTAGAGACAGTACCCTTGGGGCTTTCGTATGGGCTACATACGAACTTTGTTGCAATCCGGAATGGATATTATTGCTCAGAAAAGAGATTGAGACAGTTGGAACAGATAACGATGTCATTCCTTTCAAGGAAATTGAGGTATCTATCCCCCCTTTTTTACTATTTAGTTTAGTTATCAAAACATTTCTTTAGAAATATCATCTCCATCGTGCAGTTCTTTTCGAAACCATCCGTCTATGGCCTGGTTTACCCAAGAATGCCCGCGTCGCGATGGAAGATGACGTATTGCCCTCTATCAATGGCTCTAGCTTCCCTGCGGTCAAGATATCAAAAGGGGACTTTGTTCTTTGGTCTGATTTTAGTATGATGCGAGATCCTGGGGTACGTTTATGACATATATCTCTTAAGGAAATCATGGAGGTCTATTGACATCATATTCAAGGTATGGGGACCTGATGCTGAAAAGTTTAACCCTGCAAGGCATCTTGATGTAAACGGTAGGTTTGTGTCTCCCAAGGCCCCAAAGTTCCATGGGTTTGGGTTCGGACCACGGTCATGGTATGGCCAGTTTATAAAAAGACGAGCATTGTACCTACTAATATCTAATTTCAGCCCCGGAGAAATGCTTTCAACTTATGAATTCATTTCTATTATCTCAATGATCATCCGACATTTCGATATTGTCCCAGTTCAGCTTCAACTTAATCAGAGGAATCTCGTGGAAGCACTAAGTTCATTCATGGAGGGACCGTTCCGCGTCACAATAAAGCCTCGGGAAGGAACCATTTTATCCCAGCTATGATATTACTTAAATTTTCTTCTTTCCTTTATTTATATTATTATGCTTAGAAACCGAAATGTATTTTCACCCCAGTCTGATTTCATCGGTCGGTTGTTTTATTATCAGTATATATTTATTTTACTTTAACATCCCAATCCGTTCTGATGCCTTAAAAATAAAAAGACAAACTCAAAATTAACATATGTGACTCATGGGCAGTGGGGTTTCGATGAAGATGATTCCTCAAAATAGATCTAAACCACCAACATATATCCCAATCAATATACTATCCCAGATCATCAACAAACAAGATATTTCATTTTCCCAGGGGTCGTGATTAAAAGTGCTAATGACTCATGAGACTGATGCACACTTAATCTTAATCTTCGTTGACCTTTTAATAAGAAGCCTTCGGACGTAGTTGGCACTGAATTGTCCAGTGCTTTTACATAATACACACCATGAGGGATCATTATTCTAAAGCGGAGTCCCATTTATTTTCCAAATCAAAATACTGGTGGTTCCATTCTGGTTGGCTGATCTTTTTCCTGAGAATATCCCAAAAACGTCGAGCGTCGTGGCTCAGCTCAGCTCAAGGTTGGCACAGGATAACTCCGCCAACAGAGCTTCCGACCGCTCATTTGCGCCAAATAGATAAACACACAAGTTTCCAATTCAAAGTTCCTCCCTCCTCCCAGTCCGATCTAGACGCTTTCCTGCCCGTCCCCCTCTACTGCATTCTCCTCACGTTGAAACTGATTCGTCATGGTGCAATGGCAAAATCTGAGCGATCTAACCATTCAAACGAGTTTAGTATATTTGCTTCCTAGTATATCCTTAATATGATGCTTACTGATCAATCTACCCAGCCGCCTCAATTAAAACCGCTCACTTTTTGTCCGGATTCTTCATGTGTGTTTTCTTAAACTACACTGGGGGTTTGATCATTTGAACTCATTCGACCTTATTAGCTGGCAATTCCTTACGACGCTCAAGTTTGAGATTTTATACTACAGGGGCAAGAAAAACTTCGAAGTTTCTCTTCCAGTCCGTACCAACAATATAAATCATCTTTCATTTTCATTTCCTAATATACTTTTGTTGTGCTAGGTATACGTTTGCTGCCGGTTTTTCACCCTCGCCGCTACACTCACCCAGCTAGTGGGAACGAATAATACTGCAGAAATCAATTGCAACGGCTGGTATAAGACGTACCTGGTATGGCAAATTAGAACATCATGCTCAAAAATATCGATTCAACATCTCTTAGTTTTTTACATGTGTGGCAATGCTATTTTCCGCCGGTGTTTTCACGACACAGGTGTAAGTGCTCCTCCTCAGTCGATGCTTGTATTTATTTTGACTTGACTCTGGTTAGTTATGAGCTCTGGCGACGACGATGGTTTTCCGTAATCGTCCCTACAAGTCTTATACTGGTGACGTTTGGACTGATGATGAAAGGCATGACACTTATCGTTATAACATAGAAACAAAAGCCTAACTTCTTTTACTAGATGTTTCACAAGTAAATAATTAAATGCAAATCTTTTCTTTTCTTTCTAATTATGAATTTCAGAGTCAGGCTGTATGGATCGACCCAGAACGACTCTGCAACCCACTTGAAACACAAGCCGGATTAAACTCTGGCATCCTCTTTTTGACACTTCAAATTGTCTTGACCATCAGTCATATATTAGGCCTCTACGTTGAAAAGAACAATTTGACAGCGGATACTAGACGAGCATATGAAAGAGTATTGAGCTTCAATTTTAACGCTTAATACACACACTTACATTGAACAGGGTGTGCTCTGGATTCTTGCCCCAACTATCGTACAGGTTGTGTCCGTGGTATGCTAGTTTTTTCAAACATTTCTTTTCATGCTTTCTTACGCGAATATTTAGGTGTTCCTGGGGTTGAATCTCAATGGTATGAACTTAGTCCTGCAAGCGCGCAATATTGAGATACTTACGATAACGATAATGTCAATCAGAACCAATGAATCAGGTATGGATCTCATGTGAATTAGAACGTACGGGCTAACATGGATTCTGACAGATGTTCCTCACTCCCTCTCGTAAGTTGAGGTCGAGATACAACTCTCAGTCTGCTGACCAATTACACACCCTGATATACAGTTGTCATCGGGTAAGAACAATGAGTGCATTCAAAGTAATCAAGTTAAATTTAAACTCTCAGTGCAACCTGCTCAACTACAATGTATCGCCACATCAGAAGTTTGTGTAACGCAGCCTCGTGGAGCTACTCTAAAAAGTACATGGTCATCAATGATCACACCATACCATGACTCATTTTTTGAACATGAAATATATATTTTACAGGAAAACTGATGTTTATATAACAAAGACTCAATTCAGCTTCGCCGCTCCCACCAATACTCATGTTACAGTAACTGGCGAACCGAAGGAGGAAATTCCTTTAGGCTCAATGTCCGGGGAGTCCGACTTGTGAGTGTGTTTTATTAATGTAGCACGAAGTCAATTAACGTTAAACGTTAAAATTTGAAGGGGTACGAAAATAAATGAACAAAGAAACTCGGAGTCTGGTAACTGACTCAATCAGTCCGGCAGAGACTGGGTAACTGTTGATTAGGGGGAGGTTTAATATGCATGTACTACAGTGTCGATGTGTTGAATTCTCAGGATAGTTATTTATTATCACGCTAGGAGCGGATAGTGCTTATTCAGACGAAAAAAAGAACTGGCGATCAAAAGATGAATATGTCAACGCTAGTCAATGTAGCGATCTGTGCTGTCTTTGTTTTATAAGCTACGTATACTACAGTGGAGAACCAGATCGTCATATAGAAGGAAGACCTCTGACGGAGAGAGGAGATTAAAGAGAAAAACCAGGCAAGCATTTACAAACCGTCTTCCCATGTAAGAGGTCAACAGTCTCCCGAAACAATACTATTATTTTAGTTACTTCGAAAATACTTTTGATTTGTATTGTTTGGATTTGAAGAGTTATACGAAATACTTAAGATTTGGGGAGAACTTAGTATAAGTTCTTCACGATGCACTGATTAAGATACAAATTGTTGTATCTAAAGCGGAACAAAGAGAAGGTGGGCTCGCGTCTGGCGAATAAATTGGGACGATAAAAAATGAAGAGAACATTAGGTTGAATAAAGTGTAGGAAATTACGACGCGACACGAAGGAGCAGGCACAAAAGGATGTAATGTATTAAGCGGTGTTATGTAATATACAATGTTTGAGCTCCAAATTCCAACATAAAGGAGCGACTATTAGTAAAGGAAGAGAAGGAAAGATATAATATGTCACGATGAACGAACACGAAAGAAGACGTCATCCCCGCTTCAGGTGGGTACTACCCTTACATCAGATTATCCGCGTACGTTTATAGTCGAGCTATGATAAACTATCAGTCGTCGTAATATTTTTCCTTTTCAATGCGCGTTTGTGACTTACAGATTAAGGCTGACGATAGGTCTTGAAATAGGTCGAGAAACAGTATTCATAGGCGAGATGTCAAAGCTCAAGTCTTGAGTGCTAAGAGAAGTACTAGCCTAAGAGATTGAGACAAGGAAAAGTGTAGGCATATGTACTTATCCACTGGTATTGCATAATTCACAAAGGTCTCGGTACATCCTTGTCGCGCAAAGAGCCCTGTTTGCAGTTGTCAGAAATTACATATTACTTCAAAATCTCTGGTACTTACATGATTGTAACTGAAAACAATCACCAAGTATACTAAGTATAATAATGGAGTAAATTTCGATATCTTACCGAAGTAAGGTTGCAGAAGCTGAAGCCAAGACTCGGAGAAGGTCATAGGGCCGCAAACGTGCTAATTTATGCCAGAACGCACCAGGTTCATGGAGTCTATTCAAGTTCATTGCGAGCACAATCTGTGTTCATTCTTCGATTCAGATCAAATGAAGCACTGCTAATATCGAGGACTTACCACTGACGGAAGTTCTGCTATGATGACTCCGATTACCCAAAGAATGCCCTGTTAGTAATAAATATGACTGCTAAGGTAGAGCAGAATGCTGTACTTGACGGCATAAGAAGATTCCACAATCCGCTGCCTTTCAGACTATGCCATATTGCTGAAAGCATGATAGCGAAGAGTACAGTATCAGTACATGTCGTAATCAAGATATTCTTTAGGTTGTAATTGGTTTTTACTGCAATGCATGAACCTCGTATCTACAAGGGGGGACTCTTGTTAGTTCCGAAAAGCGTCGGCATGAGATTACACGCTTCCTACTTGTGCTGTGCCTAGGTCATGGTGGCCAGGTGACCTAAATATAAGTTAGGATCTCAATGCCAGTACGCACCCAATATCAAGAAGGAAATGTGTACAACCCAAATCACAAAAACAAGGGTCGTGGCCAATTTGCTGTTGTCCCGGAAAGCGACTCTGCGGGCAAACATTAGGGCTGAGCAAAAAGAAAACGACATATGCCGACATTCACAAGGCCAAAAGCGAAGACGCTAAAGCTATTCCCAAGCAACCCAAGCCCTACAAAGAAGCCAGATTAATTGAGCTAGCGTACTACGAATGACCTTTGCGCCTTACATAGACCGACGCAAGCCATGGCTATACGTGGCAATAAGAAGCATTGATTGCAGATGCATAAATCAGAAGGCTCACCTGACAATCAATATTAATTGTGATATTTAATCCGACCAAGCTAGAGATTAAGAAGAGGAGTGTGGAATATCGGCAGCCACCATATAGCTTATCCATTCAAAATAATCAAAAACTCCTTAATTAAGCTTACAAGGAAGGGCCATCTAAATATTCGCCTTCAGATAACAAATTGCCAATCGAAATATAATCTCCTATCTGACTGAGTTCAGAGTTCTGAATTACTATCAGACACGATACCGTACATACGTAAAGATCCCTAGTAGAGAATATACTAGTCTAATGATTCCTGCTAGTCACCATGGAATATGGAATATGTATACGTGTTTAGTCGGGCGAGAAGTTTGTGATTATTCCGACTTACAGAATTCAAGATCTATGTTTAAAGGATTTACCCAACCCACCAACGGTATCAAGTGCTTCGAAAAATGGAAACCAAAAGTCTTGGGGTTATTTGCCTGATGTCTCTCGTGGGTTTTAGGTAGATTTAAGGACAAGCAGTTGCTAAAATTAGAAATGGGTGTTCCATAAGTACAAGAAAAAAAACAAGAGTAGGGCCGAACGAGTCTCAGTTTATATCAAGTATTACAAACTTCCACAGGATGTGATATGGCATGCCGGTGTCAGTTTTTGTAAAGATCCGAATTATCTCGGTCTTGAAAAGAATCACTACCTGAACCTGGATGATCGTTCAAGTTATCTGTAAGTTTACGAAGGCCTCGCAAAAAAAGTACTCAACTCAAAGAAGTGCTTGCAGCTCGAGAATAAGGACAGATAAAATATCTAATCACTGATGTTATAGAAGCAAAAATTAAATATAAAAAAACTGTCAAGAGTTTGCAGTGACGAACTTTTCAAGCCGTGGGTCCTTCACAGGGTCTCTGAGTTAGCGCGAATATCTTGCAGATGACAGTTAGCAGTAGGTAAGCGCGTAAGCGAGGCGGCCTAGAACGCTCGATTTTCTCCGAGCTCACCAAACTCTGACATGCAGTCTAAGTCACAGGATCCGAGTCATTGTTTGAATGAGCTAGCACCTGGGCGTCGCAGTCTTTTTGGAAAAGGTTGTTCGGTGTGCTTTTTTTTAAAGCACGAAGGCTGCAACGTTAAGAGGCAGCGAATTCCCTGCGCTGTTCAAGAAACCCTAATACACAGCACGCCGTAGAGATGCTCCTATATACTATGGAGAAAAATTAATAACAAAATCCATTAATACAAATGAACAGACAGAGTAAGAAAGCTACTAGTATCGGGATCTGGAGCGTCAATGATATCCCAGTTTATGAAAGTAGTAAAAATGAAAAGTAATTCGAGTTCGAGGATCCATGGCCGACTAGAATTTTTTGGCTACGTACATTACATAAAGGCACATACTGACAATAGGTCGAGGATTTGGCCGTGGGTAGTAATTAATGTGATTGTGGTTTCGAATATTTCCGGGAGCCTGTGAGTTTGGATAATTATGTAATCAATCATTAACAATCACGAACGTGTGTAGCTTCTGGACTACTACCTGTTTGTTCGCCGTAAGTGATGTATCTTCGGGTTCGGGGACTCATGATCAAAAACGGAGCACCGCTCACGACCAATACTCCTTGACATGCTATGTCATGTAAATTCTTCTCGCCTTCCCATCTCAGTTGACTTCACCCACATTAATTTAATCTCCATGGAAATATATGGGTGAAAGATAAATCTCACTGGTCAATCTTTTCTCTCATATGAGTTTGATCAACAAAAATTGTAAACCAACCAGGCAACACGATTTGCCCTCAGCTCATTAAAATCACAGAAGGTGCAGTAATAATAATATGTAAGTTGACACCAGCGGTACTAATTACAAACATAACCCACTTCTGTGGCGATCAAGATCCCGTTCATTTCACGTGGACGTGAAATCACTTTTGTTATCAAGATTGTATCACATTATTGACGCTACAGGAAGAGTAACAGGAGCCTCCAAGGGAAGATATAATTGAACTCGTTTTGCCCGTTCTCTCGCTAAGAAAAAAGATTATGACGACTCGGAGTATATAGCTGTCCGAAGAAAAAGAAAGCTTAACTGAACATCTGTCGTTTACCCGCGACCTTTCCTGGCTTAATGTGATTGTATCAATGGTAATATTTGAGCAACAGCAAGCCAGAGCTACGGGAGTTTGTAAATACGGTACGTTCACGGGCCATAATACTTGTGGGAAACAGCTCACATTATATATGATATACGAACGTTTATCGGATGATTTATCGCGATACCAGAGAAACCGTAAGCCGACGTATATTCCCAGAGCTACAAATCCACACGCCTGTTTCCACTCAAATCGCCATTGTCGTGCAAGAAAAATCGAGAATAAAGTTGTTCCTGCGAAAAGCACGATCCTACTTCCGAAGGGCATGACAATAGGTAATGTCTTCCTTCCACAACGTTTATCTCCCTCAATATCTTCGAAATCCTGAGCATGAATGGTGAACAGAACAATGAGTGCACTGTGTAAATGCGAAAGTTGAGTGACAGGACTGGTGATGCATCTATAGTCTAGGGCAGAACCGATCAGTTATCACATATGGTATTATAATCAAAGTTTCCGAAAAACACTTACTTCCACATGCTACAGACGTCGCGCCTGCATTGAAAGAAGCATATCCGAGCGCGTTGCAAATATTCCTACTGAACCAATGTGAATCAAATTTCATCTCATTATGCACCAGGATACCGATTGACAAAGCAAGTCCAGGCCAGGTGACACCATATACCAGGGATACCCCTAAACAGACTGGAAGAAGAATCCACCGAAATAGTTTCGCTTGATTTATTGATATTCTCTTTGAAGGTATCGGACGCCAAGGTTTATTGGCTTGATCCTCTTCGGGACTAAGGCTTTGGTTTGAAATGCAAAATTGCAGAAGAAAGACAAAAACCCAGGTAATACTCTCCCATGCAGAGATCATAGAGGCTGATTCTCTGGCTGCGACGATGCCGAAAGTAGACTATGCGTGATATGAGCGCTCTGTTATACAGATGAGTTTTACAAGAGCTTACGATGGGGAGCATAATAGTTTTAATGTCGGATTTGATAAACAAAAACACAGTAAATGCCGCGTTCCTTATGAGGTCCCAAATCATCCTTAAGAGTTAAGAGTAGGAGAAAGTTAAGTTTTAGAAGTTAATGGCGACTAATAAAGTCGGAGAGCAGTGGAAGATGAAGGTAGTAGCAAAAATATAGCAGTCTGATCCACCTACTTGTCTTCGCTATCCCTATTTCTTAATTATCGAGTTGATGGCACAGCTTGACGACTGGATAAACACCTCTCAAAAAATCATATTGTTAATTAACATGTTATGTACCTGACTAAATTTGAAAGGACGCAGCGGCCGAGATTCTCGCTTTTAAAACACCGAACAAAAAAGCTATCATTTATTGGATTGAATCCGTAAGATTCTAAAATGTACAGTTGTAGCATCTGATGAGCAACATGCCGACTATAGCGCCGAGGTTTGTATCTCAATTCCGATATTGCGCTATAAATACTAACTAGGGCACAAATGTCAGAAAGGTACTCGGGCAAGATCATTTGTAAACAAACCAAATCTACACTTGAGTTTAGGTATCCGGAGGCTAAACAAAGGATAGAGTAGCAGTACTCATGTTCGTTGCTAGTTTTTCCTCTGGAGATCTTAGTGATTTGAGGGATACATGAAAAATCCTACCCAATAGAGCCAAGGGAGGTCCCGGTGAGCTGGGACGCCGTAAATTCCTTACGTGCAAAGTTTCAGCCTAATCAAATTCCTGGCTTCGTGGAAACCCAACGTATCTAGAAGAAGCCCATTAAATATATCTTGATTCTGGCAAAAATAAAGGTTTAAACTACCTACCCATTATATTTGTGGCTTAAATAATGAGATCATCTGGTGATCCAATTTTTTATCGTTGTCTCAGCGGAGGTCCTAAAATAAAAGGCATATCTGGTTCATAGATATGGCGGTATCACCAGCTGACAAAAGGATCTTTGTTAGGAACTTGTTAGGCACCCAGATCATTCTAGTTTAGGAGATGATGAGGACACGCATGGTTTAAGGTTTGAATACGGTGACGTGTCCGCTTCAGCTCTTTTCCGGGGGTTGGTCACAAAATAAAAGATTGGGATCACCTTGTGGATTTTTGAATAAGTGAATGGCAGTGATAAAATAATAAACCCCACATGTTCTTATCAACGAATTTGCGACATACTGGCCGTTTTTCCATACAAAAGAACCAAAGTGATTAAAACCAGCTTTGAAATCACAGGTCAACTGAAACAGACAATTTCGTTATTCGTTATTGGCTAACGATGAACATGTTTCAGCTTCATCAATTGATTACTACTACTGAGTAAATATCGGGTGGTCCTCGTATCCACAGGAGAAAGTAGAAGCATTTCAATCTCCGAGACTCCGACTCGGATCTATTACTGAAGGTAACAAACGTGGTTGTTCAAAAGTTCAAAAGCTGAAGAGCAGACTAATAGGGAAACCTTCAATCACAATTATAAACTTTAGTCCCGTGATTATTGATGGGTGAGCATTATTAACACACCATCTGGAATCTGGATCATTGGTACCTATATTTATGTAGACTGTATTAATGGTAATATCTTTTTGATGTCAACAATCTGAAAATGGCACTCGCTCATTATCGTTGACTCGGGGTTAAATATGATCTTTTCCAACGTTCCGCCTACATAAAGTTTTCTGTATATTTATCTTACAAAGCTCTTCTAGTCATATTTGTTGTTCCCCTAACCTGATTGTGCCGTCGGGAAGAGGCCTTCTGGTAAATGGTGGCCACTTATGGACAATCTTTATCTAAATTAGTCAGTGATTATAAGATTTCGATTTCTCCATAAGATGCAGAAAACTCAGGCAACTTTACATATCATATCTTTCATGTTTGGGATGGATCTCCACTGATATTTGTGGAATAAATCTGGCGGCAGGTTCTTTTCTGAAAACAAGTAGGCAGTATCCTCTCGACTTTTGCACTCATTAAAGTTGATACCTTGTAGAGAGTTACAACTTATGCTTTCCCAACCGAAGAAGAATAGCCGCAGATATTTGAAGGTACACTCAGCTCAAACTTTGCCTGCTCATGATGCTCTTCCGAAGAATGATGTTATTACAAAATCAACAATTGCACGATTTATTTTGTCGACGTGAATCCCCGTGAGGGTTCCGGATGAAGTGTCCAGTGATTTCACATATCCTGAAAACTAAGCTCTCTTACACGATTTTTTTCGAATACAATACGGCAAAAGAAGCTGCAAAGAATATCTTTAGGGCAGTTTTTCAATCCTACTTGGTCCAGTTTTAGGTGTGAAATTGTTATATGATTCTGTCCATAGTGTGGCTCATAGACACCTTCCCCGCAGACGGAATTTTCTCCAAGAGTCAAGCATTAAAGCGAACCGTAAGCATTACCTACCACCAAAACTCGTAGACATGGGTGACTCATAAAACAGAGTTCGTAGTATGATCTAAAACACAAAGTTATGGCGAAAACACACAAGCAGACCAGCCTACCAGGAAAATCCCAATTATAAACACTGGTCGTGATCGATAGGTGAGCCGCGAGCGCGGTAATCTTCAAACGGGTTTTCTTTAAAAAATCTCTTCTTTGATGTTAACAATCGTAAAGTGGCACTTGCGGCTCCAACGCTGAATCGGAGTTACTCCCAGATCCAGGAATCCCACTATCATCTTTATTTAAATCATGTTACAGGTCCCCCCTCTCTGCTCTGCCATGATACTCATCTTCATCGTAGCTCTTTTACTCGTACTTGTTCTCTTATACCCTGATCGTACCATCGGGACAAAACCTTCTCCTGATCTTTCTGGTCCTAAAGGATGGCCACTTATAGGCAATCTTTTTTTGGTCTTTTTAAATCGGTCACGGATGACAAGGTTTCTCCACGAATTGCAAGAATGTTATGGACCTTTACATACTTTTACTCTACCATATTGGGGGCGAGTCATAGTGATCAATCGCCCTGAATGGCTCGAACATGTTAAAAGAAGTACGTAAACTTAAATCGAAAGAAGAATGACTCAATAGTTCGTCTTAGGGGACACGGTGACTTATATTAAAGGGAGGATAGTGCAAGATATCTTTACCGAATTTCCCGGACCAAATACTGCAGTTGCTACTGAAGGAGCTTCATGGAGAGCAGCCCGTAAGCGGATGCAGTAAGTTACAACGCGACTCTATACCTTGCCTTGTTATACTTGACGTAAGAGTAGACCTATATTCTCTACAAAGTCCGTACACAATCATGCCAACGAGGCAATGCGTGATGTCAGATCTTTTTATCCAATTTATCTCATATAATAACTTTGATAGCTTGCACCGGTGCTCCAGAATTTCCTCACAAATGCCAGTCGCAAAGGAACAGTCTTTAATTGGAATGGTAAGTACTTCATACCACGCGCCTTTATACTTTTTTCATACTGATTCTACAGACGTTTGCGCCCGGTTCACTATCACAATCTTCTGTAAAATGGCATTCAGTTTGGATCTTGAAGTTCTTACATCCGATGTGTCGTGCTTGGACATCCCCGACAAAATTGGTGATTCCGTATGGACCCTGAACCAAATTACTAATGCGTGAGCCTAAGCGGATTTATTGTCAATTTTAACACTCATTGGTTTCTACAGTCGCTTATTCAATCCCTTGTGGAGAATAACCCAGTTTGTGAGTTTTGAACATCACAATATGCATCGACTGCAGCTATTAATATACCGTCGTGGATAACAGTTCGACGGAACATACTGGAAATTTACTGCCTCAAGAAAATACCTTCGTGACATTGTGCATCGCCTAGTTTCTGACCGTTATTCGGCTGGAAAGGAGTATGGGGATTATCTGGACGTCTTGTTATCAGAGGAAAGGAACCATAACCCAAAAGAAATTGAGGATATGTTGATGGTTTCATTGCTAGCTGGCAGAGAAAGTACTCTAGGGACCTTCGTATGGGCGACATATGAACTTTGTCGTGACCCAAAATGGATATCACTACTCAGAAAAGAGATAGAAACAATTGGAATGGAAAGCGATGTTATCCCTTTCAAAGAAGCGGAGGTAATCTATTTTTCTTTCACGACCTGCTTTCAACTTTTCAACCGCCATAGAAATATCATGTGCACCGTGCAGTTCTCTTTGAAACCCTTCGTTTATGGCCTGGTTTACCCAAGAATGCCCGCATGGCGATGGACGATGATGTTCTACCCGCTATTGATGCTTCTAATCTTCCTGCGGTCAAGATATCGAGAAGAGACTTTGTTCTTTGGTCCGATTATAGTACCATGCGGAATACCGATGTACGTCATATTCACTCGATATTTTTCTTCCGAACATTTTGGTTAAAAATCTTAATATCGTAGGTCTGGGGACCCGATGCAGAAGAGTTTAACCCAAAGCGACACCTTGATGCACATGGTAGGTTTGTTACCCCCAAGGCACCCAAATTCCATGGATTTGGGTTCGGACCTCGCTCATGGTATGGTCCCATTCGAGTTATATGATATCTACCAGACAATGCGTTAACCTCTTATCCAGTCCTGGCGAAATACTTTCCACCTATGAGTTTATTTCCATTCTCTCGTTAATTATCCGCGAATTTGATATTGTACCAGTGCAGTCTGGAAAGAGGGTTCTCGTTGAGGCATTGACTTCATTTATGGAGGGACCGTTCTATGTCACGGTGAAGCCCCGGGAAGAGAACATTTTGTCTTAGCTATGAACTAAATTATAAATTGATTTTTAAAACTTTTTCTTTTTTTCCTGAGCCTCGAGTAACCAGTTCTGATATAGGCTGGAGCTCTGTACCATGTACGATTGACTAAATGGACGTGAACATCTCCGTGTCGCCTCGTCATGACGGCATCATATAACCGGTCCATTTTCTATTGCTTTCCATTCTGAGCAGATCCAAGTATGATTATCTTGGAAACCACGCTGCCACAAGTCATCCAACCACATGAACCCACGGGCGCTACGGCTTGCTCTTCCTGCAAACCATGTGGTACTCGCTGGCCTGTAAGACACGATCGTTCATTTCGACGTGGAATAACTATATAAGTTTCTGGCTCTCCACCTAATCTCGTTTGCGGACAACTAGGAAATGCCACAGAATAACCTTCTCTGCTTTACGAACTGTAGACTTGCCCTTGAGGATGGTTCTCTTGTGCGACGTGACTTGTGGTTTGATAAAGAGAAAGGTCTTATAGTTGACGCTCAGGTAAGTACTTTTTTTTTCGTAATCAGCATTAAGCTTTTGCTGACAATGCGCTAGAAAACGTTTTATGAACTTGGCCAGCGTCCTAGCACTACCATAGATCTAAGCGACGATATCGTTAGGTGAGGGGCCCGCTAGCATTTGACCTATTTCAAATCATCTTGCTCATCGACATCTAGCCCTGGATTTCTTGACATTCAAATCAACGGAGCCTACGGGTTTGATTTCTCTATTTTTCCTCAAGACGATGCCAATGCGGGCAAGGAATACGACTCAGGGCTACGTATGGTTGCAAGCAGAATTGTAGAGACAGGCGTTACATCGTAAGCCATTTTATAGATTTTTTTCATTGGTTTCAGTGAAATTCAGATCCCTGCAGTTTGTTGCCTACTATTATTGTATGATTGCTTTAGTTTTCAATGCATCCACAACCTTCGTTAAAGGCACTCTTTAGACTCAACAAAAGTCCCTCTATGTCAAAGTAACTTCGAGAAACATTCTCCTACTCCCTCTTCCGTTTATGACCCATTGTAGCTCCTTCCTCTTTTAGCTGCGGTATCTCATCCGAAAAGCGCGACATTACTTGGCTGGCACGCCGAAGGTCCCTTTTTGCACCACGCCAAAAGAGGTGCACACATGCCAGGATATCTGTTGGATGCTCCCGATGGTCAGCTGTCTTTATTTTTATTCTGTATTAGTACATGATACTAATTTATTTCTTAGGCTTTGAAACCTTTGAAACCATCTATGGCGCTTCCGCTCTAAAACACCAGACAGAACTAGGCAATAAAGGCGTTAACGGTGTCGCTCATGCTCGACGTTCGCCACCTTTCGTTCGAATGATAACTGTCGCACCGGAAATTGCTGGCGTCATTCCCGCTATCGAAGAGCTATTTAAACGAGGCGTTGTGTGTTCAATCGGGCACAGGTCTGTGATTATGTGCCAGTAGTACATTTATACCAGTGCTGACACTGCTTTCCTCCTCCATTTATTTACATGTATGATAGTATTGCTTCCTCTGACACGTCATTGAAAGCCGTGCAATCCGGGGCAAGACTTATCACGCACTTATTCAACGCTATGCCCCAATTGCATCACCGTGACCCAAGCATAATCGGTTTACTCGGTGCTTCACCTATTCTCGCAAATCAAAAAACAAACCCTGATAATAATAATAATAAACCCAAATCACAATTTACCTATGGAGGTGGGTTTCCATACTTTACCAATACTTTAGTAGTTACCTGACCTGAAATATCGTTATTCTTCTTTCGTATTCTTTACGCCTTTAGACAATACGAAGAAAGCTCAAGAAACAAACTCAGAGTTCGCGTCTGAAGCATTTTCAGATGTTACCACCCCTCCTCAAACGCCCATTATTCACCCTGTTACTCGCGGTGCTGTACCGCCCTTCAATCGTACACTGTCTAATGCAAGTATCAAAGGAAAATTCACACCTTCTGTTGCTGCTCCACCTCCGATTAAGCTGTTTAAAAAACCATATTATGGGATTATCGTCGATGGATGTCATTCCCACGCCCATTCCGTTAGAGTAAGCACCTCACTTTTGCTCATTTCTATCTTTGCCGTTGAAGCTTTGGGGGACTTAGTTGGCATATACCGCACATCCTCAAGGATGTATTCTTATTACAGACGGTAAATCTTTGTCTTTTGTTTGTTTCACTATTACGTTTTCCGAAGGTTCAATCCCACATTTTCAGCAATGCCAATGCTTGATCCTCACCTCGAAGATGGTCTACATGATTGGCGAGACAACAGGCGGTTGATTAAAGAGGGTGTGAAGCTCTATATCGAGGGGACTGATACGCTGGCTGGAAGGTAAGACGAACTGTTCGATAGATCGTACTCCAAATGCTGATTGCTCGTCTTCAGTGTTGTAACATTGGACATATGCGTCCGCAACTTTGTTCAGTTTACAGGATGTACTTTGGGTGAAGCCCTAAAATGCGTTACATACAATCCAGCTGCGTATGTTATCTTCCCTTTTGAACGTTCTTGTGTATTTCTCATTCGCTCACTTCCGCTTTATAGCTGTCTTGGAATTGAAAATCGAAAGGGTACCCTTCGTGCAGGCGCGGATGCAGATTTAGTTATACTAGATTCGGATGGATACATAAAGGGTACATGGGTTGGTGGAGAAGAAGTGTGGTCTACCGCGAAATGATTTGTATACCAATATACCAATGTCGTATATACGTAACTATTTATTTGACACATAGATTTCCTTTTGACAAAAACAATATGAATAGGTATTAATAATAAAAGTGTAACTACTTTTCATTTATCACGGCTCGCCTTTTCATTCATGTATGTGATTGCATTGAACATTGTTATTTTATGAGTTTTACCTGGCTACAAAGAGCAACAGATGCCGATGCATAGTAACATAGTGACAGTAAAATATAAATGGAATTTCAAAACGAGCTTCTCATCGTCCACCTGCGGCAGCCTCAGCAGCCTGCACGGCAGGGTTGACCTTCTTGCCATCCTTGTAGCGCACTCGTGGAGGAGGGGCACGGTTTCTACGTCCTTCCCTTGAACGAACACGTACGACTAAAAAATTCATTCAGGTCTGGGTTTCAGGAAGCGAATGGATGAACGGCATACTGTGAGCATGGATGGCGCATGACACGCAATATGCAATTTTGGTGTATAGTTTAGGGATAACGTATTCTGAATAAAAAACACGTCAAAAATGCAACGTTCGGTGGATCAGAAATTAGAACACGAACCCGAGTAGACACTGGCTTCATTGATGTCACGAACAGCAGCACTCTCTACCATATTGCGCACAGTAAAACGCTTGATTGCCTTATCCTTCGCAACACATCTTGAACAGTTAGAGCAGCGCATAAAAGTGACATGGCCTCGACCCTTTTTGTTGCGGCCATTGTTCCGTCTTTTTTTGGTCTGAAAACAAAAAAAAAGGTCGTCAGTTACTCCATCCAAAGCTATCTGCACGCATCCATGGCATTCCAATGGAAATACCGCTTTCAAAACAATCAAACACAGACATACCATGATATCAAGTGAGAATTAAGCTAACAAAAAAATTAATCAAGGACGGGAAGAGCCTCTGCTGCTTGTCGTCGGGGGTTGTAGAGTCTGATTTTGGTCTGCTGAGTCTCAATTCTGTTATGGGTGCTTCTGGACCCCAAGATAATTCCAGGGGCCCCGACATACTTATAGGCTTAATCATACTCAATTTCCAGTATTTCCCAATTTTATGTAAATGTAAAATCTTTTACTTACTCACCTTTTGTCCAGGACCTATAGGTTTATATTTGGCGGCGGATTCATTCCCTCATGTCGCAAAGTCCATTGAGACGCAATTGGAAAAGTTGCTTTTACTGTTAAATTTTCCTCTTTTGTTTTTATTTACCGTGTAATGCATATATTAATCTAGTCTTTTTAAATCAAGTCAAGTCATATTACGTATTTTAACAGATTGCAATGAGTCAATCATTGTTGGAAAGTTGACCAATAGTGAATAGATTTCCTCTCCAGTTCCAAGTACCAGAACCGTCGCTCCTGTCCCGAAACGTAAAGAGATTAATCCTTGAATAAATGGTCCAAGAGGCTAGGAAAGTTTTCAATCCGACTGCTGAATACACATCCATACTCGTCGACCAGCAACATACCTTGTTCTGACCGAAAGAAACGGCCGAAGGTTGTGTGGCTGAAAATATCACATCGTCACTTATATGACCATCTTCCATGTTCCCAAGAGCGCTTCGCTTTATTGTTATCCCAATTTCGGCACCCATCCCAACTTCAGAATCGGCTGTCGCATCCATCATAGGCTCAGAGTTTTCGAACTCATACCTTGGATGATCCTTTCCCGATGGACGCGGAATATCAGGCTGAGAAATATGTGAAGCTCCTAGCATGGATAGATAGTGTGTCATTGAAAATGCGTTGTGTAACATGATGAATTGATGTCCGTGTATCTGTTAAATTGAGATGCAATCCCGATCTTTGTATATTCTGAAAGATCGCGGGAGAAAATATCCTTGGCGGGAAGTATCAGAAGAGGAAGAGGAAACAACGACGTGTTCTTGGTTTCCTTTTGGCGAGACGTGAATCCGAAATCTACAACATCGGTACTGGCGCTACTCAGACCGTCGCAATCTGCCATGGTGATATTACCATCAGTACTATCAGTCGTTGATATGATGGAAAGGAGCTCATAAGACGTTGGAACTGAGTCGGATAACAAGGGACATCGAGAGCGCCCCAGCAAGGACTACAATAGCCTAGGAATATGCTCTTGACTAAAATCAAATGAATTCTTGCACTAAATTCTTTGACATGAAAGCCAAAGCTTAGGGGGGGGCCTTGAACTCAATACGACTGGAACCCGTCTGCGTTAAAGGATAATTCCGTCGACAACTGTTCCTTCCTTGCTACATAATGTAATAAGAATCAACCAATAACTGAAAAGCACAAACAACAAACTGATATATCTTGAGCTTCACATTGTTGAGATCAGGCAGGATAACTGGGGATAACTTCTGGAGCCATTCGTATGAGAAAAGTATTATAACGCATTTGTTAAAGTCCCAGAACTAATAATGACGCATGATTCGGATGAGATAGCCTGCACATGAAGGGATAGTGTTTGTCGGGTATAATGAAAGCAGTTTATAGTCTTCACGATACCTAAAGAGGTTATACTCCATATGTAAACGGAGACGCGAGGACATATGAAACATACTGTGTTTACAATATAACCAACTTGAGCTTTAGGCCGTTTTCTTCTTCGTCCGACTGACAGTTGTTCGATCCTGTACGACCTAGATCGGATAGATACAACTGACAGAACCCGAGAATCTTATCGGTCGTCTTTCGTGTAGGATTTGACGAAAGTGTCTAAAAGTTAATATGCTAGATATATCCATATCGAAGAAGACGGGTATCTTTGCTACCAACTGTCCCATCATCTTGTTGGATTGACTCGGACAATTGCACCGCTCAAGATACAAATTTTGGCGAATTGGTTCTGCTTAACGATGAGTAATCGAGATCTGCTTGAAGTATAACCATCCTCATAACGCACAAGACATGCGATGCGTTTCGTAAAACCTGAATGTATTTGAGCTATGTGATATGCAGAAACTGAGCAACCAGTTACATCTTAAGATTTGTTTACCAATGGTGGCTTGGGATAGCATTAACGGAGTGCGATTCAGTTGATAATAAATATAGCTTTTTTTAAAATAAGTAATTCGAAAAGTGCATGAAAGAAGGGACAAGTGGATTGGACGATTGAGCGCCGTGTGTTAGCGCCAAGAATACTATAGCCATTCAAGTTGAATATTCGCCATCTGAGATCCTGTTTCCTTCCCCCCAATTCCTATGAACAATGGAATCTTATCTTCATCGTCCATCCCTGTCAATTTCTGTTCCAAGCGCTTCAACTAATCAGTCGGAATTACCTTCTCCAACAAAGCAAAAACGACTATTTCCCGTTGCTTGTCGAGTTGGTAAAGTTTGTTCTTATGAATCGGCATATCTCATTTTATTCATTATCTTCTATCGTAAATTTATGCAGTTCCAACCGATCAATGGTTCACTACACGGATAGATCGAACATGGCATGTTAAAGACTTGAAAGTTTGGTTATTATCAAAAGCCCTACCTGCCAACGTACTTCCACTCCCTGCTTCTTATCGACCCTCCTCTCCAATTACATTTGCTGCAGCTCCACCAACTTCAATTGAAGCTACGAATGTCACGTTAGATTACAGTTCACCGTCGTTCAGCAATACGCCGCTAGAGAACGATGGCAATGAAGAAGACCGTGATTTATCACTGAGTTCTACTTCTAACCGGAATCGATCGGACCCGCCCATTGTACACCCTCTACCTGTTTCTATACCTTATTCTTACAACACTGGCGCGCCCGCTATTTCAGGTATTGCTGCCTTGAAGAGTACTAGACACGCAGGCCCTGCCTTGTCTCATACATCGACTGCTATTTCTGATGACCTTGACTTTGTTCAACGTGTGCTCAGGATCGCAGAACGATGGTCACTGTATTCATTTTCTATGGTATGTGTCTTCCAAATCTTTAATGACCGTTTCTCATCAGTCAATCATCATTTAGGGCGGCATGCAGCTGATGGACAACCTTCCGTTATCAGAGTATTTCCTAAACCCCAATGAATTGCTTGAATTACATCGAGCTGGTGCATACGTCCCGTTACCTCGGAACATACAGCCCTCTCTTCCGGACCCGATGCCCCTCCCTATAGAAGTAGATCACATTCGTACGGCAAGTGCAAGAGCCGCAGCCTCAACGAGCAAAAATAAATCAGAAAAAAGGTCCAAATCCAAGAACAAAACTAAGAACAAGAACAAGAAACACCCATTAAAATCTGAAGTAGCATCCACATCATCACCATCACCACTCGCTTCATCTCATCTACATGGTCAGCTCTCTTCCACATCAAGTGAATATGAATCCGATCAGGACAATGACGATTTCGAGGAGATATATGGCTCTCCTTATGCACAACCTTACTTTGACGGTCCAGCGATGGTGTTAAGGGTTCGTGGTCCAACGAGTAAGAAGAGTAGCGAAAAAAGCAAGGAGCAAGACGAGGGAAACGGCGTTTCCAGATATGAAAGTGTAAATCCACCGGGGCCCAGTACAAGCTCAATTGGAACAGAAACATGGCGGAAGGTATGGATTATGGTACGAGAAGGGCGGATTAGCATTCGGCGACAGCGTGGTGAGGAGGAAGAAGAGAGCTGGTTTGCTGGCAATTGTGTAGGATTATACGGTGCATACTTCGCTATCGTTATTTCTCTGTGATGCTAATGAAACCAATGTAGGTGTTGATAAGCTTAAGCACCTTCTGGGACACGATCCACCGCGCACAGATCCAGTACATCGTCACCGTCCTCAACCTTCGACACAGACTGCGTCTGATATCTCATATCGCGTATCCACCACAAGTCGAAAATCTACTACTCGAGCAGGAAAGGACTTAATCATATGCGCCAAGTTCACGAAAGATTCAGGAGGTCCGTGGTTATTTCTTAAAATGCTGGATCCACAAAGTAGGCGAATATCCATGTAACACCTAGTTCATATATTCATTCTCAACTTCTGTCAATATAGGCCACGAACATCTCCTTCGGGTTATCCACCGACTAGCTTATACTTCTCCTCTCCGTCTTCCATCGATCTTTCCTAACCTATCCGGTCACTCAACCAATCATTCCATATCACAATCGCTCTATCAAGACCCAAATTTTCCCTCTTTAGCTCCATTAACAATATTCCGACCAACGACGCATACGATGCGTACCTTGCGAACTGAATTCCTTCCCAATCCGATCCCACATCCGTTGGCACTCAGCTTTAGCGCTCCAAGTCCCTTAGGAGGACAAGACAACAGTACAGACGACGAACTTCCCATATTCAGTGGACGAAGAAGAAGTTTATTTGATACTACTGAATTCGCATCTGGGGATGAGTTTTCTGGTGATGATAACGACTTGACTAGTAACGGTGGACATGCCTCTACGTCTACACCGTCTTCGCCACCCTATACTATGGGCCTTGGACCTGGAATGGGCGTACGTTTCCCAGAATGGAGAGAAGAAGTATTGATAAGAGCTACAAATGCTGGAATGGGCAGTGGAGTAGGAGTAGGAGCGTCGAATAGACGAGAGTACATAACGCATGATCATCCTCACCTTAAGAAATTCAAACAAGAAGACTCTGCGTTGACAAACCTCCAAGATTTGAGCCATACCGATACGGCTTCCAACTTGAGTGGGACAGCTGTGGAGATGAGTCAAGTATCGCTGGAAGATCTCGTTGGCTCGGACAGCGATTCAGAATCGGAATCAGGAAGTGAGCGAGAATGGGAGGGGTGGGCGTATGATCTTGACCGATTAAAAGGCGTTCGATGTCCGAAGATACGTGGGGGAGGTTTTAATGACGATTATGAATATATTCATAGCATAGCAACACCGCAAGCTACCATTGTTGAGAAACGATTACGAAGAAGCACTGTTGGCCGTGACCGGTCCAAGAGTACGACAAGTGCTCCAACTCCTACATCTACACCTACCATGCCAACCGCGAGCGATATGTTGCCCACTTCGTTTTCCACATTGCAACCTCTTTCAAGCTCCACTACTCTCTCCTCCAGCAGCACTATCACAGCTGGATCACCGCGGAATGAAGATGTTCCGGAATCACCTGTGTCGGCCACGCCATCAGCCTTAACTCGGGCACGTTCAGCGACAATATCGGACGCTCGATCTTCCCGCGGGAATCCTTATTCGTTTCCCGTTCAGGCACGAACTAATATTCCACTATCCCGTAATCCGTCAGGTCAGAGGGTAGTACCCGAACGTTCTCGGGCTGGGGCTGAAGATACCCGAAATGCTGCCACTACCGCGTCTACCACTACGATGAAAAGTTTAATGAGAGGACTTAGTATGAAAGCTGGTAAGGAATCTTTAATGAAAGGACTTGAAAATGCTCTGGACTTTGTTGAAGGAAAATAATCTTTTTGTCGGTAGTGCTTTAATTTACTCTTTCCTTAGCTATGCCTATGCTATCTTTTGTATGTTTTTGTAAGTTTGCTCAGTATACTTATGCTGGAAATTTTAAAGAATTTTGGATGAGAATATAATAATAGTATTCCAAAAACACATTAAAACATTACAACAATCATCATGAACAAACGAAGCGGTTATACAGACTTCATGTTTCCCACCTCAGCTGTGAACTGACTTCCACTGCCTGTTCCTAAAGAAACAAAAGGAGTTAAACTTAGAAAAAGCCAGAGAAGGAAGAAAACCTATCCAACCTTCTTCAAGTCCGTTAAGGTTTCCCTCTTGGTAATCAGAAAGATAGAAGTATGTGAACGGTAGAGCCAGTAACAGGGCACCAACGATGTTACCAAAGAAGGCCGCAAACAAAGATCTTTCAACAAAATATGGGATTAGCCAATTATCAAATAAAAATTTACTCACTTCTTAATGTATTCGGCAGTGGTCAGCTATTTGTTTAAAAAAAGAATGTCACAAAACGCTACAAATTCTTTAATAACATAAAGGCTTACCTCGCCGTGGAGCAAGATAGAGAGCGGTAATGAGTACATGTTTGCTATTAACACGTGTAAGGACGAAGCTGTTGGTCGAAATGTACACTAACCGACAACTAAAAAAACATAAGTCTTACATTGAAGACAATTAGTGTAATGGAACACTTACCGTGGTCAAAGGAACAGGCGACGAAGATCCAAATGGGAATCCAGATGGCATAGATCTAACAATCTTGAGAACCAGATGCCTTGAAAAAAATAAATCAGTGAGTTTACCTTCGAGACAACATCCCGAGCGGCGGCAGCTTGCTATGAGAAACAATGAGAACTCGTTGCTTAGATAAAACATGCAACAAATATTGTACATGCCCAAACGGCAATAGAAACCAAGAAATTACACCCGATTCCCCGTAAAAAGATTTGATGCCATTGAGGGGTTACGGCTTTGGTACTAGAAAAAAAAACTCTTATTAGTGATTGGTTGATCACATGTAACCGGAAACAGACATACACCGCAGCAGCACGGATAAAAGAGACATAAGGATCCTCGGAGACGACACCTGAAACTGAAAAAAGGGGGGGATCAGTGGCCTAGATTGTTGATGCAATAGATAGAATACATACATTTGACAAGAATTGCGGCGAAGAATAGCGAACCAGCCAGATTCCCAAAGAAAACTGCGGGAGATCAGATGCGTCACTACAGTATGAATAACCAGGAGAAATTTTTGACCCACCGATAAACCAATTTACAATCAAACTCCACCATGGAACAACACGTTTAATAACACACATAGGGAAGATTAGCATATTGCTCGTTAATAGTTCTTGTCCATTCAGAACGATCCTAAAATCCAAGTTAAAACCTTGATAAAAATTGTAAAAAATGACATGCATTACGAGTCCCACTGGAAAAACAAAGCCTGAAAGTAGTTTTACGAGACCAGGGTTCGTAGAATTAAGACCAGCAGAACCACCACCAGCGACTTCGGATAAGAGACCTCCGAAGGATAAGAATATGCCAGCGATGAACTATTTGAAATTCCTCAACAAGCAGAAGACAAAGAGTGGAATGACCTACAGCCTTCAAGAGGATCACCACAGGCGACGATCTATGCTTCGCAAGACCAGCTTCCAAGAAATATCGCGCGACTTCAGGAGGGGTAAGAAATGGAGCGGTTGAGGACGGCATTTTTGTTTTTTTTTTCCAAAGGGAAAACAAGGAGCCTGTAGGGACCTAAAGGTGAAAACGGAATTCCTCGCGCATCGGTGTTTATATACCCGTTTATTTACGTGAGACGCCATCAAATAAATCTGGTCAAGATCATGGCCGGCCAGTCGCTCGATCTAAGAATCAGCACCAATAAATGTGAAGGAAAATCCGACTCGGATCCTGGGAATCTGAAGATGACATGTTTTCAGTTGTATATATTATATGTATCAAGAGAACTCAATTGTACCCGCATGAAGATAACGAAGAAGCGCACCCACACCCTTATCCTTTTCAAGGATTCTCTGAACACAAT
This sequence comes from Clathrus columnatus, assembly GCA_020884735.1. NCBI lineage: Eukaryota > Fungi > Basidiomycota > Agaricomycetes > Phallales > Clathraceae > Clathrus > Clathrus columnatus. The sequence goes on from BPWL01000005.1 coordinate 3,232,179, forward strand.
CACGAATGTAAACAACCTTTGGGCTTGTTTCTTCCTAACTAGCCATACGTAACGTCCGGGGATAAAGTTATTTCTGAACAGCTGACAACCTTTCACCAGGGCTTGTTCACCCCAGTTCCCCACAGAAAGCGATCGAAAAGGTGGGAAAAATGCACCTGGCCCTGAATTGTCTAAAAATAAGCACAAAAGAAACTATTTGTTAGAATGTTATCTTCTAGAAATGAAGCAACGGAGATACATACCGATCGCCCTCAGTTCCTTCCAGAAGGAAATTCCGTCATGAGAGTCCAAAAGTTTAGAGTCTTCTTTTTTTCACAGAAAGAGAGATTGCCTCAAGATCTAAAAGCGGAAGCTGTTTGTATAAAGAAGTGAAGCAGGGTCAATAAAAACCGACCTGAATCAGACGACTAAATTGAATCGACAAATAGGATTTAGGCTAATAAGCTGATCCTGAAAAGCTATGGACGCCAAACCTGTTGTTGACGCCCACACTACACCCTTTTGGAGTAAACCTACTCGGCGGAGAGTGTGTAAGTTTCTTTACTCGTTAAGGATAGTGTACTTTTTTTCATGAACTTGCATGTGAAAGTAAATTAAAGAACCCACTGGAAAATCTGTCAAAATGGATTTTGATTCTCTAGTACTTCCAGAGTAAAATCCTGCTTTCAAGTGAAAGAAGTCGCATGTCAAAAAAGCGTTTACTTGAATCTTTCGGAAAGAAATACAAGTTGGAGCCACCCCAACTTATGGTACTCTTGTTTTTTTTTGGGTTTCGAAACACGTGAGGTGCACAGTCACAGACACATCGCAGGGACAACCGTTTTCCTCTTGCCTGTGGTCAGGAGATGTTAGATCTGTCAATCGAAATCTGTATCATCATCCGCAAATATTCTGATTCAGACTCGGGCCAATATACATTTTACACCGTCGTGATCACGCCTTTAAGTATGAGCTTGGAAGTAGAAATCTATTCTAGAGATGGGTCTCCTCAGTAGTATCGAATTACATTTTGATCAACCGTATATATTAAGAACTCAGCTACATATTTTCAATGAAAAGGGGAAAAGGGAGATAGTACCAATTCTGTACACTGGAGCGACAAACAAACATGTGCTTTGCGTCTATCGGTTTGTTTTCGGATACCAAAGTCCTAGACATTACTTGTTCACTGACACTGAAGGTTTCGCTATGCTCGGGGTAGCAAAAATACTTGATTTTCAGTAATTGGTATTCCCTTTCTCCTCTGGAGTCTGTTGATCATCAGAGATGACGAGGGTGGAAACCACTTAATGATGGGGCTTTGACGTTGAGTAGAAAAGAGCCCTTAGATTTCAACATTCAAATATCTTTTGTATATTAAAGACAATGAAATGAAAGACTCAATGTATAAACTTCAATGTCAGGTTCTCTCACTCCCGTTACAGTGGTGTCTCGGCTCGAATTTGCCATCTCTCGCTTTCGATGTCAATAAAAAACAAGCCAAAATGTTTTTTCTTATATTGGATAATTGTCACCTAAAACAGGCAAAGAAAATTATTATTCCGCCAGAATGCATATGGTCTCTAATCTGCACTCCTACTGGCTTTCTCCAGGTTGAATGACACCTTTGGTCACAGCAGCATCATGTCCGCGGGCGAGATAGCCATATCCAGACATGTATCTTTCCCGGAAATGTCAACATCTTTTTAAACTAACTAATTCATAACAATACGCACTTGTCAAAGAATGGAATAAGTTGTAGAGCACCCGGCGTGTTTCTCCAATCTCTCATAAGATCACAGGCAATCGCAAACATGGACACAACATGGACGCCTGCATCTCTCATACGATTGTTCGCATCATCTGCAATTCTTCTACTGTATGCTCCGGAAGCATCAGCATTAGCGTAAACGGAGTACCCTTCCTGGGTGAGTGAAAGAGCCAAGAAGCACGTGCAGACCTGAGTTAAAATCATCTCCGAGGGTAAGAAGGACATTCGAAAACGAGAGGAAGGCACTTACGTCTGTGACGATACCAGCCAAAATTATTTGCTTTTTGCCACTAGCACGGACAGCTTTCTTGAATTCTTCGTTATCCCAAGCATTGACTTCTCCATTACGTCTGATGAACGGGGCATCTGGATGCATCTCAATGATTTCTTTAGGAAGTGGCCCGTTGGGACCTTAAAAAAACTAAAATTAAAAAAATGGAACGAGTGAAGAGAACTTTCATTTTCAACTGACCAACTTCTGCACTAGTCGTTAAAATGGTAGGTAAATTAAATATTTTACCTAATGCAGCGTGGGCAAGGACGTTGTTCTTGTACTCGTCCGGAGTATAATCTCTAACCAACTGGAAGAGACCAACTTGGTGGTCAACAACCAAAAGCAACGCATTGTTTTTGTCGATGCGTTCAAAAGTCTTAGACATTTGAAAGGGAGGAGAGAAGGATGTTTTTTGTTTTTAAGGATAAGGAAAGTTTTCGTCCCCTATATATACAAATCGAAAGGGGGTACAAAGTCAAACCGATCGTTCTTGAAATTTATTAGGTAATATCTACATACTCTATAAAAGCTTGCTTATGTGCTTTGATGATTCCGATCCTTAACGCGTAACGGTTCCAACAAGGTCTATTACTTCATGTGATGAGTCTTCCTCAGTTCTTACAACGAACAGGCCGTGGGAAAGCGGGCTCCTTTTAGATTTTCTATAGACTAGCGCTATCTTATTTGAACTAGACTTGAACACTTTGAAGTAAAAATTCTTTACTTGGCAAAGAAGTCTCCGGGTCTTGACGGACGTATTGAAGTCAAAGAATCTCTGGTGAGAAAGTCAGTGAAATCGGAAACCATAATTGGGAAATCCAACTGAATAGGTTACTTGCCACTTCTCAGCCAAACTTGCCAAACCGTCAGCCAAGTTTATAGGCCTATCTCATATGAGAAAGTGATGTCGAGATTGAGTATAGGTTTTTTTGTTTCTTAGGTCCCCTTCTTCACAACTTTGCGAAAATGGTGAATAATCGGACTAGAGCGAATCCGCTGCACCACGCAAATCACGACTTTGACATCAACGTGAGCAAATAAATGTAACCCGACGTTCGTCGTTGACTAGCTGACAAAGTCGAGGTAGAGCCTTTAAAAATCTTTTTTGACAACACCTTCCGCCAACGTTTTTGAAATGTACCAAGCACATGCGTCAGAAGCATAAGAAGTGATGGTGATCAAACTTTTAAAAGAACTTTTTTGTTGCAAGCAAGAGACAGACTTTGAAAGAATCTCCTTCAGCGCTTGCTGACACAACTATGGCCTCATCACACTAATACGTTACAACTACCTGGGTATTCGTACTTGACAACTTGTGGGTTCGTTTTTTCGCTTGTTCTGAGCTTTGAATTTGAACCGGACACATGTATTACCATCGTCACCTTACGATTGTTGAGTAAATACGGTTCATCGTACGTCATCTTCGTCATACGCATTGACCACAATAATCCTAACCCACTGAAAGAAAACCCCGTCATGAAGTCCTTATTGAACGTTACACTCTGGATAAATATTTATGGACTTCTGCATTCGCCTCGACACTCGTCATCGGGTATATGACATTCCCGTCACCTCTAGTTAATAGAGGCACGTCAACTTCCGGGTTCATCCAACCCAATTCAATTCCAACATGCAAGCCACAGCCAATTCACTCGCAAATATAGCCCAAGAGATTTGAATTCTCTTAAATGCAAGGACAAAGAGGTTGTTGATATTCATCTATATCAGAAAATGTGTGAAAAACCAACCACTGTATCATCTACACCCAACTATCGACCTGATGGATCAAAAATGAAAGCTCTAGTTTGGTACGGAATAGAAGACGTTCGAATGGACTATGTTCCAATTTCTGATATAACGGATGACGATGACGTTATTGTCAAAGTGACTGGTACTACTATTTGTGGTTCCGATTTACATTTGTACGTACGGTTCCGCTTGCATTATATTTGAGAGGGATTGTTGAAGGAGTCATAGATTTCATGGCGATATTCCTACTATGAAAAAAGGGAGACATACTCGGACATGAAGTGAGTCAACTCGCGGTTATATGAATTCGGGGTCTTTTACGAATAATCTGCTTAGTTCATGGGAATCATCGACAAAGTAGGACCCAAAGTTTCAAAACTTTAAGTAGGACAACGCGTTGTCGCGACGTTCGCCATCGCTTGTGGTGAATGTGATTATTGCAAGCAAAAGCTTTTCACCTTCTGCGATAATACCAACAAGTCATCGTAAGACCCTCTACTTCCTCCCTGGTCTATCGAAAATTTCTCACTACGAAACGTTCATTTGTAGTCTTCAAATGTATATGTTCGGACAAAAGGACTCTGGAATTTTTGGATATTCTCATTTCACTGGCGGCTACTCGGGAGGTCAAACTGAATTTGTGCGCGTTCCCAAAGCTGAAGTGAACCTCTTGCTAATTGCAGGAGATATTCCTGATGAGAAAGTTCTCTATCTCTCGGACATATTACCCACCAGTTATCACTGTGTCGTCGACACCGGGGTGAAAGAGGGCGACGTAGTTGGAATCTGGGTCAGTACTATCGACTACTTCTCGCCATAAATGAGCTTATCTGGATTTGCAGGGTTTGGGTCCCATAGGCATGTGCGCCGCTCGCTGGGCCCAAATCAAAGGTGCATCTCGTGTCATTGGCATTGACAAATATCCCGCGAGGCTTGATATGGCACGCAACAAACTCGGAATTGAAGTTGTTGATTTCTCTACCGATGCGGATGTCGTGAAACGCATTTACGAGCTTGTTCCTCGTGGATTAGACGTGGCACTTAACTGCTGTATGATTGAAAAAGAATATGAATATTCACCACACGATTCTTGTTTAACGTGCCTTTTCTTTTTATAGCCACTCCGCGTGAATCAAAAAGTTTGATACACAAAGTTCAAAAACTCCTCAAGTTGGAAACCGACGTCCCTGAGAATGTCAATGAGATGATGATGGCTGTCAAGAAAGGAGGTCGTTGCGGTCTTATTGGCGATAACGTCGGTTTCGCCAATGGATTTAATATAGGGGCTCTTATGGAGAAAGGAATTCGGTAGGTTCATTCATACTAAAAAATTTGCGAACCAATGGTTTTATATTTCAACAGTCTCATTGGAAATGGACAAGCTCCAGTTGCCAAGTACTGGCATAAACTATTAAATGACTATATTCTTCCTGGTAAATTCGATCTCACTTTGTGACTTTTTACCTTGTGTGTCTCTTTACGTTCATTTAACTCAGCTTGGGACAGCCTCGTGACTCATAGAGTTCCTCTTGAAGACACAACCTAGCTTTACGAGGCGTTCGATAAACGTCAGGGTGGCGTTGAGAAGGTGTTCATCGAAACACAATTCTCTAATCTACCCAGTCGTGGTTTTCCACGTACTACTCGTGTTGATGAATGGGCAAACTGAATTTCACAAATACCCATTCCACAACGCTATTATTGTAATAAATAATCTTACTTATGAATTTAATGTATGTTTCATATTTACGGTGTTTGCACCCTACGAGGGAACGATGGCGCAAGCACCTTTGGCGTCTAAACGGCCACCGCGTGGAGTCAACCACATTGGCACCCCATTTTTGTTTTATCTGAAAAGTTGTTGCATGAGGTTCACTGATCCTGCTCCATTCTTATAAAGAAGTATCCATATCTAATACTTATGATACTTTTAGCGTCTAGCTCCCAGTTCCGCATGGGTTGAAGTATTTTTTTATCCATATCCGAGTTGTTGCACGAGGTATATTGCTGACTCGACTCAGCTGCGATGTTCTTCCGACGGTTTAGCAAAAAAAAAAAAAATTCGCATTGACTGGAAAATGTTTAGTAGGATTCTAATTAAAACCTAAGGCAATTCTTGGTTTTTCCAAGATGGCAAGAATGTTTCTTCACATCGCAATCGTTATTCTCTGCGTCACCTTTGTCAAATCAACCTCTCAAGATTCACGATTGAATGGTATCTATGCTCTTGTCGAACGGAGACTTCCTTTTCATCGCGATACATTCAACTTTCAGCTGACAGAAGGCGATAGTGACAGCTTCATTATAAGCGATTCCGCCAGAGAGGTATCATCGGCTATTAATATTAGCTGTACGACAATCAGTACCTGTTCTCGTGGTTTATATACGTAGGTTTTTGGCAAAAAAAAAAAAAAACTAGCAGCAATGCAAATGATGACTTTTTTTCTAGGTATCTAACAGAATATGGTGGTGTCGATATATTGGTCCGGGTCACGTCTTCATCAATTGTCGTCCCCTCCCCCTCCAATTGGAAATCCTAGAGTTGGAAGTTCAATCGTCCCTTATCGATATCATTTCAATACTGTAACTTTTAGCTACACGACGGCATTCTACGATTTTGAGCAATGGTCCCTCCTTCTCGATTGGCTCTCTTTACGCGGTGTCAACCTCCCATTGGCATGGGTAGGAAATGAACATTTTATAGTAGAGGTCTTTAAGGAACTCGGTCTCAACGATACTTCCATTAGCGATTTTCTATCCGGACCTGCTTTCCAGGCTTGGAATCGCTTTGGAAATATTCAAGGCAGTTGGGGAGGAACCCTTCCGTATCAATGGATTGCTGATCAGTTTTCATTGCAGAAGAAAATCGTCCAGCGTATGGTTGAGTTAGGGATGACACCAATACTACCGGCTTTTACCGGGTACATTCCAAGGGACCTCAGCTTAGTCTATCCCGATGCGTCCGTTGTGAAGGCTACGCAATGGAGTAGTTTTCCCAGCTCACTTACCGAGGATACATTTCTCAACCCTTTTGATCCCCTCTATTCCAAAATTCAAAACTCGTTTATCTCGAAGCAAATCGAGGCTTACGGAAATGTATCACATGTTTATACTCTGGACCAATTCAACGAAATCTTACCGTCTAGTGGTGAGCCGGAGTACCTTCACAATGTTTCAGCCGGTACATTTCAAAGCCTCCGAGCGGCTGATCCATCTGCTGTCTGGCTCATGCAAGGCTGGCTATTCCTCATATCACCAGATTTTTGGACCCTGGATCGCATTTCGGCTTATCTAGATGGAGTGCCCGGAGATGATAATATGATCATATTGGACTTGTTTAGTGAAGCCTTTCCGTTATGGTGAGGATAATCTATTCTCTCTCACTGCTTCCAACCGCTCACTCACCCCCTTGTGAAATCAGGAAGCTTACTTCTTCCTATTTTGGGAAAACTTGGATCTGGTGTCAACTACACGACTTTGGGGGAAATCAGGGCTTAGAAGGGAATCTTCTAAATGCGACTAGATCTCCTATAAAAGCGCTAAACTCTTCAAATAGTTCTATGCGCGGAATGGGTCTTACTATGGAGGGTCAGGAAGGAAATGAAATCGTTTATGACATTCTTCTGGATCAAGTTTGGTTTGCGACTCCTATTAACGTGTCGACTTATATTCGGAAATGGGTTTCGCGAAGATATAATGTTCATCCTCTTCCCCCTCTCGTTCAGGATGCATGGAATATTCTTGCGTCTACGATCTACAACAACTCTCAAGAAAGTGTAATCGGCGTTACCAAAAGCGTATTTGAGCTGGCCCCTGCTTTGTCAGGCCTTGTAAATCGGACGGGTCCTCAACCTACCATGTTGTTTTATGATACAAATACCACCGTTGTCCCCGTTCTTTCGATGCTTTTCAATGCCAGTCGACAAAACCCTGCTCTACAAAAAATTCCCGAATTTGCGCTAGACATTGTAGACATAGGCAGACAACTTTTAGCAAATCGATTTTTGGACGCTTATAACCGTCTGGTCGTGACGTACAATGACACGAGCACGACAGGTAGTGATGTACGTCACGCAAGTCAACCATTGGTGTCGATCCTGTCGGATTTAGATGATCTCCTTTACACAAACGAACATTTCTTATTGAGCAAATGGATATCAGATGCAAGGAGGTGGGCACAAAATTCGACAGATGCAAATTATGCTTCGTTCTTAGAGTATAACGCTCGCAACCAAGTTACGCTATGGGGTCCCAACGATGAAGTTGATGACTATGCTTCTAAACAATGGGCAGGATTGGTCGGAACATACTATCTTCCGCGATGGCACCTGTTCGCGGAGTATCTTGAAGACACAAAATCGTTCGGAAGTAGCTCTTTTAATACCACATATTTCGCTTCTCAACTCTTAGACCTGGGGATGAAATGGGATAACGAAACATGGGGATTGCGGTCAGGGGAAATTTGGGAAACTAGAGGCGATACTTGGCAAGTAATTGAACGCATTATACGACTGTACAGCTGAGACTGTATTGGCTCTGAATTGTGTCTCTAATTTATTTATTTATCCTCCCTCGTTACTGCGGGAACTAATACAGGCTATAATTATTTAAGGGGCAATCTATCACACAGCCTTCATACTCTGCTCGGAATTATTTATTTTCCTGGGGTGGAGAGGCGAAAACAACAGGCACTATTAAATACTTTTATTGAGGACATTTATTTATATCTTAAAATGTCCTCTCGTGTCCGAGTTAGTGAGAGAACCGATAGGGTGTCATAACTAAATTTAATTCCACTTGATACATTTATAAAGTTTATGATAGCAAAAAGGCTTTTCCGTTATATTTCGGCCAGTTGCAAGATCTGACCATCGGGCACTTCAGCACATAATAATATCACCCATGACTACTTTTATTTCCAAAAAAAAACTCAAGCGTTGGTGAATCTACAGATAGCCTTTTCTTTTCTTTTTGATATTGTTGTACATTAATTTAACCATATAGAGAAGAAAGCTCCGAAAGCTGAATAACATTTAACGTCATACATAAGACACTACCGTGATTCAATCCCTTGCCCCGCATTTTTAAACAAACGCTTCATGATGATCTGTCAGTTTGGTTCGACCTAAGGCAGGTCATTTTCCGTCTATCGGTGTAACTAGTAACCGATGTACTAGAGGTGGACAGCTCCAAACACTACTCACTTATCGTGTTTAAAATATGTTTCTGCTTTCCTTGGCCACGTCCATGATTAAAATAGTTGGGATATCGATATTATCATTATCATTCATCATTTGACCTTTTTTTAGTGAAAATATTTAGCATCGAGAGATTGTTTAATCCAACCCTAAAAAAACCGGGAATTTGCTAGTATACGTGCCCTATATGGTTTTCTATAGAACACTTCCAAGGACTATAATCTCTGACTATCACCGCCGAAGCTATATATTTACATTTCATTCAAATATTATTAATACGCAATTACTCACCTTTAGCGGTTCACATTGAGCCGCTTGAATGACATTATTCATGTACCGTTATCGCGGATTGATAGATGTACGCGGTTAAGTGTCATAGAGATGTAACTCTGCACGTAGAGAATCTGAAAATGATTTCGTTATTTCAATTATCGCCTAATGTTGGTTTTATGATAGGCTAATATTTACTTTTTTTTTTTCATTTGAAACCTAAAAATTTACACTAATTCAACCTACGAAAATTGACGACTATGCTGGGTAGATTGAAATCGGTAATCGAAGTTAACATAACCAGATGAAGTTAGGAGGAACTAAATTTGAGCAAATCGTTGATGTGCAATGCCACTTTCCAAAGGAACTCGGGATCTTCCAGCTGGCAGCGCCCTCACCCCTGGATCGCCTAATCTCGCTTAGTAGTAGGCTATTACATGTGAAAAGTTACTCTGAAAGTCTTGGGGTGATATCGAATACTTATGGCAACGGTGCAACTTCAATTGACTTTGGTCTGGCATAACTTGACTAAGAAAGATGACTAATGCAATTGGAATTGTAAGTCAACAGCGCACAAAAAAATTTTAAATTTTAGTATTGATCATAGCTTGTAGAGTCTATGAATCTCTGGATTGCCATCCAGATTAAAAAATTGCATCAAGAGCACGGAGTATGATGGAAAGGAGGCTGGTTTCTTTGCAATTCATTCTCGTAGTGAACGCGTATTTCCGTAGTTGACCTCAAGCCTCGTCGGAAACTTAAACCACTTCCCTATTAGGCGGAACAGTTGTGGCGGATTTTTTAAAGACCAAGTTTATACAGTAAGTACGTATCTGACAGCCCATGGGCCTTTGCGTACTTCTAAAAATTCTAAAATGGAAATTCCCGAGGCACTCGGAACATCCGGAACCCGAGCTGCGAACTTTTAGTACGGTAACTTTCAAACTAAAAAGCCGCCAAGTTTTTTCGATACCGAAGGCAGTTTTAGCTTGGCCTTTATTTCGGCGGGCGGAGAGTGATGCCGTTATGCTTTTAGTTTGAAATTATCATATATTTATTCCGCCTCCACATTGAACCCAGCTTTGTTGTGTCAACTCGCTTAATGCATCAGGGGTATTTTTGTATATGGCCCGAGGGTCCTTACCTGGAACGTTTTGCTTAAAGCGTATTATGAAGTTATGGAACCCGTTGCTATCACCGTTAAGTCTGATCTATTCAAATAATTTTTGTTTATATAACCGCCTTTCACTTGGGCTCCGTTTACCTCCTGCTTTGTCTTTCTTCCACCCTACTTTACCGTGAGTTCATCCCTCTCTATACATGTCACTAACATATGAAGACACTCTTATTTTATGCTCTCGCCTTACTAGCCACTCTCCTTTCACTTACTTTTGTGTCGAGAAGAATGTCATGGCAGCTGTCGGGCGATAGTCATAACTTTTATTCAAACATAATGTCTGACCAACAGTCTCAATCTTCCGATCAAACTCTTCAACCCAACATCAACGCTTTGTACGAAGTCAAGCATCGCACTTCGGTTTCTTCGTTGTCATCAGGATCCTCCGTTTGCGACCCCCCCTCCCCGTATATATCCACTTTGCGACGACAAAGTAGTGCCTTAACCTGTCCTCCACCGTCTGAAATGGATGAGGAATCAGGAGACGAGCCGTGGAATTTAGTAGCGTATCATATACCATGGGGTCCTGGTTACGAAGGTTATGAAGCGGGGACTCTTCCAGGTCCTGATGGAACGTGTATATTTCTTCGAAGTCCCACTCCGTTGAAGCGTCAGAGAACTGTCCAAGCCTGCGATAAATGTAGGGAAAGGAAAGCAAAGGTAATTGTGCTCCTTTTATTCTCAAAACAGTGGAACATTCCTTGTAGAGCCTAATTCTATGATAATATAGTGCTCAGGTGCGAGACCGACCTGTGGTCGCTGTTCCGAACGAGGGTTCGTATGCGTTTATACCTCTAGTAATCAAACAAACGGAGAAATTCCTGGTTCTCCGACGAGGCTGCATCGGAAGCTCTCGTATTCTAGTTCCAGGGAACAATTAAAAAGTTCAATCAAAAATCGCATTCGCCGGAAATCTTCCCAAACAGAGCCAAGCTCATTATACAACAAAGCAGCACATCAAGTTTTTCCTCGACGGCATTCTCAGCCTGCATTTGCTGCTCCTGCTCCAATTGAATCTGTAGTCCCAATAGTATCTATGCTACAATCTCAGCTTCATATTGAAAAAGGACAGTCAGATATGAACGTGTTGCGCCATCCTCACGATGAGGCGACGAGCGAAATTGATACTAAAGAGTTGAATGGTGTGTATTTCTTTGAATTTTGTTGTGGTTTATATGGGAATACCAATCCACCTCTTATTTTATCATTAAAGATAATGCCTACAATTTATCTCGAGAACCCCTAAATCTATATACACGATCAATAGTCAACTTGGATGCTTATAAGTTTCCGCCTGCCTGTATTGAAAATACACACGACCCTGAGATGAATTTGACTTCCCCAAGTGTCAACCTTGATCCGATGTATCACGTCAATAATGGACTTACCATTCAAATGGCCTCTTCGGTTCCTCCAGAAACGTTATGGCAGATTCCGGATTATTATTCACAATTAGAACTAAAACCAACACATCACGTATTCACAAATTTAGAGTAAGCTCTCCGTTTCAACACGAAGGATGAAAGTATATATGCTTATTTCATTCCTTTCTTTAAGTATATTCCAACCAGTATATGTGGACGGGAACTACACTTCCATATCTCCACACCGGAGTATTGATGTTCGAGTTCCCGAACCTGTTTCGGAGGAATCGCTTGGAGGAACTGTAAACTTTGCATATTTGCAGAACTATGAAACGAACTTCGGCTCATGAGGACGTTTTCCCACACAAGTTATTTTTTTTATCCCCTGTAACAATGTTTGTGTCTCTATTAACTTTGACAATGCTAATCTCTGCTATATTACCCTACATCTCTAAAATTATTTCGCAATTATCTTCAAGCTTTTACTTTACATTTTTAATTGTTTTCATCCTGTTTTTCAAGTTTGTTATCGCTTTCTTTTACGATATTAATCATTTCTTTATTATTTCAAGTCTTTATTGTGTACAATTAAAGTATAAATACAACATAATATACAGTAAAATAGAACTTTTTTCGCTTGCTCAATTGGCAAAAATATTGTTCCAAGTGCGAAAATTCAAATTCAAATTCCGCCAAACTATAACAACCTGCGCTTCGAACAAACCACTGCCCGTCCCTCTTTCCTGACGCGCCACCATCCGCCCCTCTAAGTTTGCTATTTGTGAAAGTATATTTCCTTTTCTACCTCTTTCGTAATTTTATATGTCGGACGACGAGAATAAAAAATCTGGTTCATACAGGCTCGAGTATGCTTCATCGGGGTGAGTAATGATGAAAAACGTTTTCTCTGATAAGGTTTTTTTGAACATCAGCTAACCCCTGCCACGTATAGCCGGTCTAAGTGTAAAGATATGTCGCCAAACGTTTTTTTTATTTCATTGGATAAACTTTGGCTCATAAAATTTATTTTCATTACGTCCCAAACCTTGCAGTGGTATGGATGCATACTCTATTCCATCTGTTGTCGGAGTGTAAGCCATGCTAATCCTCGTTTTGTCGTTATACAGGCACTCCTATCAATAAGGGCGATCTTCGACTGGGAACACAAGTAACCTTCGCGGGTAGGACGTCAATGTATGTTAATATTATTTTTTAAGGCTCCAATCTATGAATCCACAATGATTACGTTTTCCTTCCAGGGCATGGCGTCATTGGGGTTGCACCACATCTAGAATCATTGCTAGTTTCAAAAAGTCTTTTTCAAGCCCCGAAGAGTTAGATGGTTATGAGGAATTGAAGAAGGAGGATAAGGAACGCGTGCGTAATGCTTGGGAAGATGGACACGTCGCCGATGAGGATGTTCCTGAATCTGCACAGAAAGGGGCTGAAGACGATGAGGTAGAAGAGAAAAAGTCAAAAACCAAATCTAAAACGGTGGCGAGAAAGAACACCGGTCCCAAGGTAATTATTATAATTATATCCTGTATCTTATTATCGATGGCTACTAATGCACGAAAAATTGCTGTTGGTTTAATTTATTTTCCCTTTTAGAAAGACAAAGTTGATCCTGAGGACAAGGAAGATGAAGAAGAGCCGCCTCAGAAAAAAGCTGCGAAAAAAGCACCTGTTAAAAAAGAGAAAGCCCCTGCGAAGAAAGCGCCTCCCAAGAAAAAACCTACCAAGAAGAAGGCAAGTGTTTTCAAAATTTGTTATATAATATAACCTTGTTTTTACATTCTTCGTTTGAAACAGGAAAGTGAATCGGGCGAAGATTTTGGAGATGAAATAGATAATGTTTCAGCCGAAGAAGATGATGACGAGGAAGCTGAGAGCGGAAAGAAACGAAAGGTGAATACATATGTGAAATTTATGTGCCCATAATTTTGAAGATCATTTCATTTTGCAGCGACCGGCATCCAAAAAAGAATCTGAACCTAAGAAAGCAAAGAAACCGACGTCGAAGAAGTCGAAGAAGAAAGCTGAATCGGAAGATGAGGATGACGATTTTTAACAACGAGGCCGAATATTCGCGACGCCCTCATCTTTCTCATACCCTTTTGTAATACTTTCCATTTTGTTTTGGATGACCTGTTTAATTCCTGTCAGTTGAATTTGATCCCCTCCCCTGAAACGTTCCCCCCTAAGTTGTTTGTAAAATATTATATTCCCTAGTTTCTGCACACTACTAGTATACTAGTATTGTTATTGCAAAATACATTTGACTCTCTTAATGAATACTATTTACGTTATGATTGTCTATTGTCCCCCCTCCCCCTGGTGGTTCGCTATGTAAATCTATATGGTGATTATGACTCGCAGTTAACAGATGTCCGAAAGTTTCGGTGAAGTGAAATTTTGGACAAATGAATTTTGTGTCAAGAGTTATTATAAAGATATGCTCTTTGAGGTTAACAACTCGGTCCACGTTGACTTACAGTTTGTATAATATGAATGACAGGCTATCATGAATATAAAAAATTATTAACGATATATTTTAAGGCACTTTGAATCTCGGGCCCGATTCAGCTGGTTATCTTCCTTGACAAATAGTTACATATATGTGTATCGATATTAATTTAGTGTTACTGTAAGGAGTACTTGATATAAACGTCGGTTTGAATTGAATTGACAATCGGTATTTGAGATTTTAGCCATATATCGGTAAAAAAGAGATAACATTCCAACGCCAGATTTTTAAGGAAAAAAACAAATTCGAGATTGGAAAGCCTTTCAACTGTAAAATCGATCGATCTCGTCGTTCTATGATATGTCATTGATAACTGCCCAGTGAAACCGCGCTCTGTGACATGTCACGCATCACGTTGCTCGCTTGGGAGTAGATTCACGTGCGTAGGATGCGTTTCCCGCTCTCCATGAAATGTTCTATACTATTCTGTTAACCTACATCCTTGGAGGACTTACTTTCATTCCCCTCGTAATACTTGCTACAACTTTTTACTTTTACAATACCATTGAACCACCCAAACCTCTCAATCTTAAAACTAGTCATACTCAATTGCCACCTGTCGATAATATTGACTTAAAGCCACCGACCTTGAAATCATGGATTACAGTTCGGAGAACATTCGAACCAACGGCGTCATCATCATATATATCTATGGTCAGAACTTTGTTGGATTCACGCAGCGGCCACCACCGTCGAGCCGATGACGCGTACTTTGCAATCCTGAAAGGCACTGTGGTCTATCTCTACGAAGACGAACCGATGACTGAATGTTTCGCTGCTATCGATGTTACCAAGTGCACTATCAATATCTACCCCAGTAGTAACCTCTTAGACGGTGAACTATTCGCCAAACGCAACGCTTTATTGATTAAAGAAAACACCCAAGAGTCATTACTAATACCTCCTTGGTACATGTTCTTCAAATCAGTTTCAGTAATGGAAGATTGGTATCTAGCTTTATTGGCCGCTCAAAATCCTACATCACCTCCCTATCCACATGCTTCCCATACGGCTTTAATAGCCTCTCTCGATGCTCTACCAGATTTGATTCCAACACGATGGTTAAATGCCATTTTAGGAAGACTTTTTCTTGCTGTTAAAGGAACAAGGGCCGTTGAAGCATGGGTAATTGGTCGTCTCATGAAAAAGTTGAACAAGGTTAGAATGTTCTTCACTACCGCTACCGAGTTCATCACATATTGACATAACCAGATTAAAAAACCCTCCTTTCTTACCTCTGTAGTTGTCCGTAGCTTCGAGGCCGGTGACGTGGCGCCTGTACTCAGTAAACCTATGCTCAAAGAGCTTACCCCAGAAGGCGAAGCTAGCATTGGTGTTGACGTATCGTACGAAGCGCCACCTGGAGGGGAGATTCGCATCACGGTGTCTGCCATTGCGACGTTTTCATTACCAAGTGCACCTTCTTTGTCAATACTTGGCTTGGGCGGCGGGAAGAATAAGGAAAAGGAAACTCAGGAGAGTAAACCCTACGAAGTCAGCCTGGTTTTGGCGATTGTCTTGCGTCGTTTATCTGGGAATATGTTGGTCAAAGTAAGAATTTCTCTTCAAGGCTTAATGAGGTCAAATTTTCATCTTACTATTAGATCAAACGACCGCCATCTAATCGTATATGGTACTGTTTCACTACGATGCCCCAGATGGAAATGACTGTGGAGCCTGTGGTCAGCGATCGTCAGATTAAATGGGGTATGGTCCTTTCTGTTATAGAAAGTAAATTGCGGGAAGTCGTAAGTTTCTTTATCTTTTAAAGACGTTTTACCGTGCGTACTTTTTGACATCTTCGATCTCCATAGATTCAAGAATCAGTCGTCCTTCCGTTCATGGATGATATCCCTTTCTTCGACACTTCTGCCTTTGAAACACGTGGAGGTCTTTTTCCTGAGGCGTTTAAGCAACCTTCGATGAGCGCGCATATACCAATCACAAGAGCAGCATCCACTGGTCCTGACACTGTCCCGTCATCTGACGTATCGGATACGGACAGTGTTAAAGTGCTGGGTGATAGTTTGTTGGCAGGTTTATCGGACTCCGATGCGGGTAGTTCTCTCGGACAAATGGAGTCAACATCGACCACTGCACCGAAAAGAAAGAGTTGGTTTGGTCGGAAAGACGGAACCGATGATAGTCCTCAACCTGAAGTTATTTTGACGCATAAGCGGGGCAAGAGCTTGGATGGTTCTTTCCCAACTACACATGACGTTAGCGTTGTTGTGACAGATGAAGATGCTGGCTCTGAACTGAAGAAGGATTCTGGAATATCACAGCCCATTCGGAGAGCACAATCGCATAACACGCGAGTGGTCTCCGAACCCCTAGTTGAGCCGCCACCAGTTTCATTCGACCACCATGACTCATCATCTTCATCATCTGGTCTTTCTCGTTCTGCACCTTCTCCCTCACCCATATCGCTTTTACCACCGTCAACGCCTCCGCCAAATTCTAACGCCTCATCGGGGTCGCTGTTTGCAACTCTCAAATCTCGTGGAGCTGTTATGGCGGAGAAACCAAAAGAGGCGATGAAGAAATGGGGTGTTAATGTGAATTGGGGCAGTGGTCTTCGTAAAAATGACAAAGAACAGGAGAAGCTTCGAGAGAAAGTGAAAGAAGGCGACTGGGAATTGGATACTGATCACGGAGAATTATGGGGACATAAAGATGGAATGAGTGATTATGCAGGTTCGAGACCTACATATGCTGAGCTGCGGCGGAAAGTCGAAGCACGTGAAAGAGAACGAGCCCAAGTGTTGACTTCTCCACCGATCACGCCAGCCCCTGAGGAATATCAACAGCAAAGGATTGCTAGAAGTAGTGGAACTAAACCTATCGATATTCCTGGTGTTTCGGTGCACGAAGTATTTCTTCCTCCTGCGGCAACTCCTCAAGATATCGATACCCCGAGGAAGGCATCCCCTACTAATGGGACTACAACGCCCTTCCTGTCTCCTTCCGCCCCTCGGACCACCACAGAACTTCAAGCACATACTTCTGCTGCTCATGTCATCACGCCGACGCAAACGCCACCACGAGAACAAGAACGACAACGGCGTATTAGTTCTCCTGGTACGGCACTTCCAGATAGTCTTCCCATTGCCGTTATAGAACAGGCACCGACCATTCCTATTCGTGCACAACCCAGGGCCGCAACAATGGTGATTCCAGGCATACATGTCAGTCATCGGAACGACGTCATGGCACTAAGTTCTGCACCGCCGGCCCCTCAACCGAAACCAAGTGAATTGGCATCTCCTCATCCATCTCCGTCACTGACAACGGCAACAGGGGGAAGTACATTAGGAAGTATACAAACAGTTCGAAGATTGTTCCGAGGCAGCACACTTGATGTTAAAGATTATGAAGATAGGAAAGGTTCATCCACGATGCTTCCCGCTCCTACATTAACACCACCTCCTATACCTCCTCGCAAGCAGTCCACAGAAGTAGATCGCTCTCGACAAAGTCCATCACCTGTTTTAATGAAACGCGATAGTCCACCCGAGTCTCCGGCTTCTCGAGCGCTGAAGTCAGTCGTCGAGCAGGATGCAGCTCGACAGGCGCCGCCTCCATTACCGGCTCGGAAAAATATTACGATTGTGGGTACGGAGTCAACTATACCTGAAGGCGAATTTCTCGTTGATACGGTGGCTTCCCCTGTAAAAGCCGAAACCACTACTAAATCGGAGGTTGCGCTGCCAACCCCAGATCATTTTGATCTCAATCCATCCTCCGAAACTGAACCCACCCTAAAGATTTCTATAAAGCCACCGCTGCCCCCCAGACGACTGACAGTCCCAATATCTGAAACTAATAATATCTAAAAGTTTTTACAAAGTAATGAAAGTTCACGTCTAGAGAATTTTCGTCGGTAGTTTGTAATCTAAGTCAAGTGTATAATAACGCTGCATTATATTTTTATCATGATCTTTAGTAACGTTATTTATTATCATGAGAATAAGGACCCCTTATTTATCTGGTTCGCGAGTTTAGCAAATACTTTGAAGCCCGTTTTGTGCAGGTTGGTTTCTCTGAATGGCGAAGATAACAACAGATCCAAGGCTTTGGTTTATTTTGTATCCTAAATGAGACAGGACAAGTCATTTTACAAGAATATATTTGCGTTCTAGCCGCTTTTCTTATTGCACTATTGAACACTACCAAAACCTGTGGGACATTGGGCTGCGATAGGCGGGGATCCGCTACGAAGGTAGCAGATTTTAGCTTCTTGGCAAACCGACGATGTACACTTTTTTGTTATATCAACATAAGTAGAAATCGTGATGAAGAGAAACGTACATTGGTTGTAAGAACAGATTGACGACCTTGATTCAAAGTGAATATTTCAACAAGCGTCCCATTTTGTTCCATGCCTGAGAAGAAAAGATGAACGTTAACGTTTCCTAAAAAAAAAGAAAACGAAATACAAGACTTACTCTCAGTTACTTTATGCCACCAAGTTGCATCTATGTTAGGGACGCAGTTATGTGAGCGATTGTCTAGATATGCATCAAACAAAGACCTCACTGAGGGGCGCAGCGGTTGGCCAGTCAAAACCACCTCCGAAAGTTTCACGAGTGCTATATTCGAAATGATATCTTTTCGATCGTTTAATGAAATGAATGATGAGGGAAGAAATGTTACTTACGAAGCGCCAAATTTGCCCTGACTGTCCAATTCAGAGAATGAGCTGACGTTGGAGAACCATGTATAGGCTTCCAATATACTGTAGACATCAAATGAAAATCAAACATATTGAGTACTGAATATCTTACTCAAATGTCACCGGATCAACCTCGTACATACTAAAGCCTGAACAATATGTGAATATAGTTTATAAGAAAAGGAGTTATCTACTTGCCAGAATTCAATCCAGATAAAGGAGTGACAGATCCCCCAACCCAGGTTGTAGTTAACGCCGTATCAGCGTTCATAATAGTTGCGTTGTTCCTATATTGTTTTATTTGGTTATGAAATAGGACTGATCATGAAAGTAAACTTACGCGTAATAGATATATCGAACTTCGTCGTGAATATGGCCCATGAAAACGTTAGCAATGACATGAGGTGAAAAGCGATCAATGATTTGATATAGCAAGTTAGGTGGGTTAGGAAGAGCACTCGTTGCATCCCATCCTGGTAAAACATGGCCCAGGATCCAAACACGCTGACCTGCATCCTCCGCAGCTTGGAGTTCATCCGTAAGGAACCTCAGCATGCCGCTGTTGTCCGGGTTCGACATCTATATTATGAGCACTGAGGATGGTCAAACACATTCTGTAATTCAAGCCTACGTTAATGAAACTGGGCAGCGAGGTCAATATCGGATGTGACATCTACGTGGAATGGACACTTACTTGAACCAACTGTAGAAGGAGGGAGGTTATTGTTTATTTGCATAAATTGATGAATGCGTGTACGTACTTGTCAGTATACCAAAAGTCGGTGTTGAGACTAACAGAATATGGTCATTACGTGTTACGAGATTCTTGAACATGTTATTCATACGTAATAATTTTCACACCAAAAGGGGTGATTGTAGAGTATGCGGAATATCTGTTTCAGAAGTTGAGCTTGTTGTACGAAAGCTGAATCTGTTTGGTGCTCACGTCGCTCTCGAGACATTTGCGACTTGGCTTGAAATCCACCCCTCAGTTTCCCATAGACTAATTATTATTAATACCCAAGCAGATTGAGTGTTGTCGCTTGACATACTCTGCAAGATGAGCATAATTCCATTCAAACTGATTGGATAGTTGCTCGGGTTGTATGCTGTGGGGTGCGTCGAATGCTTGGGGCCAGGTATCATGATTACCCTATACAGTGTTGTAAGCATTTTGCGGTTATCCGAAAGTGATAAAAGAAACACCATGGCGGCATAAACGGGACCACCTCCCAAATATTCTTTATATAATTCGTAAACAGCGCTTTCCACATACTCAACATAGGCACGGCTGAGTTGATTGTCATTATCGTGTGAAGTGAGATCGCCGGTGAAAATCGTGAAAGATACTGGCTTCTCGGCTATAAATAAAAACCCTTAACATAGTTCGTGAACATGGGAAAAAATCTTTGCCTGTCTTGCTTTCCGGGTTGACACCCGTGAGAGGGCCTACCGCATGCATGACCGCATTCGCAAGCATCCATGGTGTATCACAGAAGTAGGCACCGAATCTTGGAGCAGGTAGTGAGAGCTGACCAAGTGGGACGCTAGTTCTGAAAAGGATTTGATTTCAACATTATGTCTTTGTTTACGAAGTTCGCCTTTCAAATATTACTTACGTGAATCCGCCTGGACGACAACACAGGAATTGATCACAATTGCCCTCAGAACCGACAGTGTATCCTAATTCAGAAACAATAAGACCAAACGAAATAAGGCATTTTTGAAAGGTGGTACATACGTGGATCAATGTGGCTTTTGTAGAAGTGATTAGCCGTGTGTCTTGTGGCCTAAACGAGAACTTACAAATCACTAAGATGAACGACGCGAATGGCTTTCTTTCCACTGGGACTCGGTGCAACTGCATTGGCGGGTTTTGGCTTAGCAAACCATGTTTTGAGAACTTCGGTCAGATCAGATGGACCTGGCCGTGGGCAACTCTTGCGAAGAGGAATGACGTCTCGATTGCACATATTCTACGAAGGGACGGGGTTCAAACATTTATTTTTTCTTTGTGAAAAGGATGAGGCTGCTATTACTCACTTGTCCATCCAGACCAGTTACATTCGCGTTGGCCAGCACCTGTGTGGCCATGCCCCCATCAGAGTTGGCGCTAAACTCTTGTTCGCAACTTCCAAACGCTGGCGCAATCAAACCATCATGAGAGGCTTTGCTGAACAGTTTTGATGCTTCTTACCGTCAAAGTTGGTGAGATTGCAGATTTGGATAAGCAATGGCGGTACCTCCCAAGGTGCGGTCAAAGCCAGCTGTTTTGCAACTGATAGACTTGCTATGCATTGACCACAAGCGGAAGAAAAGGCACCAGAATCGTCACTTAGGATTTGAGAAATTTCAGTGAAGGCTTGGTTCCGAAGAGCAATAGAACCAGGCGTTGAAAGATTAGCCTTTGGGGATATTACAGGGTCGGAATTCGTCAGTAGGGAAGGAGGTAGGACTACAGGATCATCGAAATTGGCGGTTGGGATAGTATCAGGATCAGTTAAGTCGAGAGGAAATACGGTATGACCCTAAATATAAAGTTACAACGCAGTCACGGGCGTAAATTTGAACTTACCACAGGGTCTGTAATTTTTGGCTGTGGTTCCACTGAAGTCTGGGTTGGACCAAATCCTGAATAGAAATCTTTCAAGAAATCAGTAGAAAACAAAACACCAGCTGTGAAATCAGCAGGAACATTTAATGAAGCGGGTGGAGTCGCGAAGAAAGCTGATGAAGTTGTACGTGTGGGTTTGAGAGCAACATCAGGTGAATTGCTTGGAACAGCGGCGTCTACAACATTTGCAACGAATAAAACTGAAAACCCCGCGAGACCAAAGTTAAGCTTGTGCATGTGCATTGTACGAGTGGGGCGAAAGGCGAACCCAGACTTAGAAATGAATTAAAACTTGGGGTCACGCGTTTATATGAACTTTCGATAAGCAAGAATACATACTTCTTTCTCACATTCTCTGCACATTTGCGGCAGGTTTCTGTCAACCTCGGCTACAGTAGTCGTTCGATGCACGTTCGTACGATTTACTCGCTTAGAGGAGATTTTCACTCACGCTACAGGGGTAGTTACGGCATGAGGATAAAGCTCTCGTTGGAGACAACGCATTACGGTGGGAAGGTGTAAAGAATGTAACACTTAAGCGGCAGCTGTCTGGCCCTCAAGTTGATCCGCTAATAGATTCGAAAAGATTCTGATGTTCGTAAAGATATATTGATATCCGAAAAAACAATTTTGAAACAAGAAAGTACAGCGGAGAAAATGTGCGTTACTTGAGTTACTGAGAAAACAATACATATTGAAATCAGATAATATACGAATGTTGAGATGGGGGATTTGGGAATGTGCTTATTCATAAGAGAAAGGTTGATACGAGCATAATCAAGACAACAATCAACGAGATGACCTTGCTGTCTGCAGCTGGTACGACAGCGAAACCGCCGTTCTTCCGTGAGCTGGTTGAGTTGGAGGGTGGGGGTGTTCCTAAAAAAGTCCTCATATTATAGCTAAAAAATACAAAATATGAGGAATCAAACAAACCTCCTGCCAACGGTTGGGTCCAGAGGAAATATGCTTGCGCTGCATAGTTAGGATCTCCAGACGACAAAAAAGAAGTGTATTTGTGTGTAGGATCTCCGTATACAGCCGCTACCGCAGCGACATCGACGTAGAATTCCGAAGGTTGGTCACTTTCATTCGAGGCGCTTGGATTGAGAGTCAATATGAAGTCGAGGGCTGTTTGGATGGTTGCACCATAAGCCGTTGTCTTATTCCATGCATTCGAAGATGGATCCAAATAAGATAAAATTTGCGCATTAGTCTGTGTTGTTTTTTTAGGTAAAATCGTTTATCTTAGACGATATACGTACAACCATCGCCGCCAGATTATAGAATCGGTAATGATACGGCCTAGTTCTTGATGCTTCTAAAGGCTATACAAATCATGTCGCATTCGTAAAAAAAAAAAGAAAGGAATTTATGTGACAAAATATCCTACTTGTTCGCCGGTGGCGTTTATTTGCTGTTGGAACTGGTTATTGAAGTATGTCTCTGTAGCGTTCTTGGCGCCGTCCATATCACCAACGAGAAGCTTCAAAGCCGCCAGTTGACCGTAATAATAAGTCCCATGGTTGCTTACGAAAGAGTCAATTTGAAGGAAGAAGAGATAAAGACAAACTTACTTTGTCGCCTCGCTCTCTTGAATCGCGATTTTTGCCGTCTCCAGCCATTGAACATATTGGTTTGACCACGACACAAATTGATTGTGCATGTCATCCGTCCAGTCTGTGTTGTTTTCCATGCGCATTATGAGGATGGAGCTGACAATTTTCGTTATAGGATGCGCGTCTCTACAATTATTATATTTTTAGCGCAACGTTCCAAACACTTTTTACCGTTTAGCTCACAATACCCCCGTTTTGGTACCCATTTGTCCAGTTGGTCCACGATGCATCTGAGCATAATTAAGATTCGGATTCATTTTCGTTGCGTTGTTCAAGAACCAGGTGTTAATGTAATTCACTTTGAGACATCAGGAAAAATTGAATTGAGAATAAATATAGGTTGGTTTACCAGTCCTTTGGGAGTAAACAGATGCAGAATCGTTGTCTTTATTCAACGACCACGCCAGGGTGTTGTACAAAACGGCGTCCGATAGATTTGCAAACGAACCTACATCGTCAACCACTGTTCTTACATCCGGATTAATGTCACCATCTCGCTGAACGTAGGTGCATTCCGTCCAGACTTTTAAAAAATAGAGTATTAAAGTTAACTATTAACCATACGAAAAAATCATACCTTGCTCGGGTGGTAAAAGGGTGGTGTTTCTAACGTTACTACAGTCTGGCCACCAACTTGCGTTTGATCAATAAAATAATAACTATCTCCTAAGGAAAAAGTATACATACTATATGGCCCAACTCATATAGTCATGTTTGTCACCGGAGGGCGGCGTGACGGATTTATTCATGACACCTAAAAATCGGATTTGTCAAACTTATACGAGCTGAATGGCAAGGGTAAAAACGCACTCCATGGTCCTAACGAGACGAGATCTTCGGCCCATTGGACGATAGTATCTTTTGCTTGCCATGTTGTACTCGGAAAATTACCATTGACTATGTAATTTGGATCAAGGAAGATGCTATCGTAGCTAGCGAGCGGTGGAGTTTCTCCCCGCGTAGGGACGACGAGCTGAAGGAAAAGGAACAAAAAGCTGGTAACGAATGTAATAAGCATCGATGTGTGGGTGTCGTTGAAGAAAGAAACTGTTGCTGCAACAGGTGCAGTACAAGGCAATCGACTCTGATGCTGGGTCGGTTTTAAGTGCCCAAAATATCCAATCCAAGCCACATCTGGACCGGCATCGGTGATATTATTGGATAAAAGTTAAGAGCCACAGAATATACAGCGGCCCGGCGGATTCGTTAGTTTTTGCGCTAAGTTGTAATTTGCATCTGGTGAAGAAGTTGAAAATGAAGACAAAAATAAGTTGAGTTTAAAAAAAAGGAGACCAACTCGAAATTAAAACCTTGACTTGAATAGCCATCCTTTTGGGGTATGTTACGATTTCCTTCGCTATTGGATAATATTGTTAGCTCATGGTGACACAATCATTTCCCAAGGCACCTGCTTCTTAGGACCCAATCATTTTTTCTTGTCGCCGAATTAGAGAAAGGTGTCCGTTATCGGAAAAAAGGGCCGAACTAAAATGGAAGCAAACATGAAGGAGCAGGACGAATCCATGCATTCCCCTTAGGAGAAATGTCAACGGGGACCGGTTCTTGAAAATTTTAAATGACTGACTGGAAGTACCACCTTCTTTGAAAAAACTCTCGAACCCGTGGTTACTGTGCACGTGGCGTCGCAGCTCCAGAGGACGCAGGAAACTTGTAACATTACTGGCAGGCCCAAGCCCAAAAGGTAAAGACGTTTGATCATCAAACTCCTAAATTTGGGTTTTGAGGGTGGGTTAAAGCACCAGACCTTGTTGGAAATATACTTTCGCGGTCCCCACTTTTTATGTTAAAGACTCCTACCGCCCGAAAACTGTCCGTCTTTCTTTGCTCGCTGAAGGTTAATGGAAGGATTTTGTATTGGGCAAGACGCCCAGTCAGTGCTCAGCGCTTAGCTCTCACCTCCACACGGCTCGGCGGGCCTTTGGACACGGGCGCCATAGTTAAACACCTCATGGAACCGTGTACGACAACGCAACTGCTGACCAGAGCTATTCAATAACGACGACATAAGTTTGATCCACATATGTATATAAGAAGTCGCGTCTTGGCCTCAGAGTAGCAGGTGTAATAAAAGGTATTCAATCTTCGACATCTACATATGTATTCAATTGATTAAAAGGGCTCCATTGCTAGTCGGAGAAGTCCACATAATACCACGTTCGTTCCCCTAATCTCATAGAACTATTCTAGTTCTATCATTCAATTATGATTATCGATGCACGTTAGGAGCGCTCTTTATCCAGATGGTTCTAGCTCCAAACAGGCATACTAGACACAAAATGACGGGCCGTGAGCTTCTGGCTACTCAAAAAAATAGTTTTTAGAAAGGAGGTGGCCCACTAGTAGGAAAAGAAGGATTCAATATGTTCGGACAACGCTGACGGATAGAGTCATAATCTTACGAAGAACCTGGTTGTGGTTTTTTCATGGCAACACGCGTTAATGTCAAGAGTATCAGAATCAAGTCAATGTCAGATTGACTATCGTTTACATACAAAAAATTAATTACATGACTAAAGGTATAATATATTACTGATGCCAAAGGATTGGGCTCCTAAGAAAATAAATAACGGACATTCATAGACATGAAGCATAAGAGAGGGACTCAAAAGTCTTTTAATTCAATAACTTAATTAAGGGCGACTACCACTTCTCGATTGACTATTGGTAATTCGGGTTTTTTGCCGTCTTCGAGATGAGATTGTGCATAGCTATATTCATATCTGCCGAATGGAACTGAAGCTCGGTTTCGGGAATAATAAGACTGGTCATGAGTAATCGCGAGTGACTGATGACTTTCCAATGAAGCTGTTTCCATCGTAAGATCATCATCCTCGCCACCGCCACCATTGAGAAGCGATGACGATGGCAGTGGGATGCCCTCTACCCGTTCGGACTCTCTAGCCCGTTTAAGGAGAAGTCTAGTGTCAACGATAACGATTGCAACTATAATGTAGGTCCGCAATACGAATGCAACTTGATCGGAAACGACATCCAATGCGATAACTATGAGCATAACGATCAAAACAATTGTGACCAAGCCCATACAGACGATGTCAAAAAGATAAGGCATCATTGCTCGTTCTCTGAAACCCATTTGGAGGAAATGGAGTAATACGGTGAGACTAAACAAAACAGGAGCCCCTAGTCCGATTAGCCTCCAATTCTCTGTTGGGAGTACGACGCATGTGGCGTTGGGATCAAAATTATGCGAGAAAGAACGAACAGCTGATATAATCTAGAAAGAAGCAGAGAGTGAATGAATACAACGGCACAGCATTAACCAAACAAACATACTAAGGAGGTGACCATCACTATGAAAAACAAGAAGCTTAAGGATAAAGCGATTACTCTCCATTTCCGGTCGCTTCGAAAAGAGGGTGGGAAGGAAAACAAGACAATGAAGTGGATAATGAAAACGGCGATCGCCAGTAACTCCATGCATACCAAGAGGACGTGACATGTAGAACCTTTCGAGACCAGATATGCAAACGACGTGGAAAGTGAGAAGAGAGATAGACATCGCAAAGTGGTGAAACTATCGGGATACTTGATCAATCTATTGTGATAAAAATCTTGATTACGCACCAGAAACTAATTGCTCGATGCTCTAAAAACGTAGATAGCATTTTCATTTCCTGATACAGCATGCTAAAGCTTTTGAAATGGTTTATTGTCAGCCGTTCCCCGGGACGTGGAAGCCGACATACTAGTCCCAAAACACTGCCCCCAAGCCAATAGAAACAGCAGCTATGTGATACTTTTTGAGTGTCATAGTTATCAAGATAAGATCATTCTAGACGCACCAAGAGTCGAGTCAACTGGAGGCATGGTTTTTAACTGTTCAACCAGTTTGCGGCGGTTGGTAAGAACGAAAAAGGAGAGCAAATTAAAGCAAGTTGTAAGTTAGATGAGTGTAAGAAAACGATCCAAAAAATGACGACTAGCGTCTGCACAAAATCAAAGAAAACTGCGAATGGATAAGATGATAGATAAAGTAGGTGATAACGTGCGAGAATGGGCTTTTTTCTAACTGAGGTCCCTGAGTATCGGGGATAAGTAACCGGAAAAATTAATGCGCCCCTGATATACAGCAGCCTCCGGAAAAAAATACAAGGACTTGGAAGCATTTTTAACACTAATCGCACGGTCGAGGTCAATTACTAGTAGGTACGTACACAGTTAGGGTTAATGAGATTGATTTTTTACAGTAATCCGCCTGCATTGCGGACATTAAAGAAAATACCTTAATAAAATTGATTCGTTTGGACTTTATTAGATCCGCCAGCCTCAGGCCTCAGGGCCGGGGGTTTACTATTAAACCAGCTCTCCATTCGGAAATTGTAATAAAGGTCTGTAACGTAGGTCGTAGCGGGGTGCCATGAACTATTAAATTATCTTGAGATTTAGAAGAACCATCCAAACAAACGAGCTAAGCTTTTACCTAGACCGGTGGATCCCAGACTGTGTAATTCTCTCTAAATTTTGAATCCGAACGTAGCATTCTGGCCACAGTACTTGATATGGTTGATTGATCTAGAGAGCCGTTAATAAGGCAAATCATGTCTTTTGAGAGTTAGACTGAACGAATGACTAAAATTCACGGTTTAATGCCTGGGGTGATTAGATAGATGAACGATAAAAGTCTGTGGAATGAGCTAGTAGTTTTGAAACTCAGCCGCCATCGGTATGTACACAATCAACCAACTTAATGCTGCAAGGTCGTTATCTTTTATTCCTTTCATCCGTGCGGAAACATCTCCTCTTGCCGGATCAAAAAAATACCACACACGATATTCCTTGTTAGTCATGTTTATGAGATAATCTGCTCGGGTTCACCGCTCTTTGATCTCTCCAAGTCGTCTGCCCCCTTTTAGTATTGCCTCCACCAGCCATTTCTCATCGTTTGGAATGTGGATCACACACCAGAGTCCATTTATCACCAGAGAAGATAGCGGCAGAAAACATCAAACAACGATAAGGATGCACTGGCAAGTAAGTGATACTTTCATCGCTTTCGACGCATTTCCCCACGTCCTGGTCGTCATTTCCCCCAAGTTCCAAATCATCAACAAGGTCCAAAGAAGTTCCCAATGATAACCAACTACCAGTTAACATTGCTATCGTTGGGTCTGGGACATTAGCCATGTTAAAAACGTCAACCGAGCTTCCAGGCGAAATGAAACCATCTCTTAATTTCATACTATTTGAAGAAAGGGAAGATGTGGACGGTATATGGTATGTTTTGCAATCATCGTCAAAAGTCTTATTTACCTTTTTTTCGGGGCTTCCCAATATCAACATCATACATCCTCCGGAATTGCCAGAAACCCCTCTATACCCTCATCTACGTACGAATACACATGTACCGACCATGTCTTATCCCAATGTTACTTTCACACCTGGTACATCATCATTCCCTTCCCATGTCCATATATTGTCATATCTTGGGTAATACGCTTTACGCTTTGATCTCTATGACCATATTGCATCCCATCATGAAAATGATGGAGGAAAAATGGTTGGGAATGCCCATTGCGGGTCAATGGAATCTATACAAATGTCGACGACGTTCAGCAGCTCAATACAATCGAAGAAGTCGGAATTGCAGGATATCGCAATAGCTCTAGACATTTCCAACATAGGGACACGGGAAGATCTTCAAAATCGAATCAGACAACATCTAACTCAATATGAGCCCGAATTATCTGAAGATCCTCGCTTCAGTGGATTGTTTGGACGTGGTTGGAAAAGAAGTGTGCAGCCCCAGATGTTAACGACGTGCGTATGACCTTCTCTCTCTGTTGCCGCGTTGGGGTTATGTTGATATACTCTTTTGCTGTTGCAGGATTAAGGAAGACGTTCGTTCAGTTACTTCGGAGAAGAACGAACTTGTGTTTATCAAACCATCGCCCGGTCATGCGACGCGTCAAACCTTATCGTATCATACTTTATCGCCACCTTTGAACAATTCTGTCGCTCGTGTCGTTGCTGAACTCGAACCGGCAAACGTACCTTTGCCAATCACACCCGTTCCTTCTGCAATGGTGAAGGTAACATCTGCCATTAGACAGGACGCAACGTCTCTAATAAAAAAAGCGAAAGAGCAGGAACAGACATTGCTCAACGAAGGTCGCAAACGCCTTGCAAGGCAAAAGGTGTGTTCCGTTGTTGGTCTTATTAGTTATCTTTCTCTTACTGAGACACAAACAGGCCTTGTCGCATTGGGTACATATTTACGCCTTCACGGTTCTAACCGAACTCAGGACCATCTTCTGTACCTCTTGGCCGATATATGTCAGGTCCGACAACGACAACAAAGTAGTGACGTTCCTTCTTCAGGCGGTTGCTCTATTCCGATTGCAAGGACCTTTATTCGGGTATTGGCTCATTCCTACTCTTGTATTGCCATTCCTGTTCGGAATGCTGGTATCTTTCAACAGCCCCGATCAAGACCTCGATCCTGTCACCATAGCCATCGTCAGAGTCGCCTGCGGATTCGGCGGCAACTGGTATATTGATCCTACTGTTTTAGGCCCAAGATGGCGTCGGTTGAGCGGGTGTGTTCATGTTGCATTTGCATTTGCTGAAGCTATTGGTGCCAAGTTTTCTGTCCATGAGGTGGGGAAAGCTGATACAGTATAAGGCAAGAGGGAACCTTTTAATACTTTATTTTCATATATTTTCTTTGTTTTTTACATCTGATGTATTGCTCTCACTTGTTTAAGAGTGTGTTGCCAGTCAATTTAAGGTTTTTGTTTTTTTATTTGTTTTTATTTGTTCTGTAACATGTCAATGGTTTGGGTTAGGTTTAGGTTTAGGTTTAGGTTTAGGTTTGGGTTTGGGTTTGGGTTTGGGTTTGGGTTTGGGTTTGGGTTTGGGTTTGGGTTTGGGTTTGGGTTTGGGTTTGGGTTTGGGTTTGGGTTTGGGTTTGGGTTTGGGTTTGGGTTTGGGTTTGGGTTTGGGTTTGGGTTTGGGTTTGGGTTTGGGTTTGGGTTTGGGTTTGGGTTTGGGTTTGGGTTTGGGTTTGGGTTTGGGTTTGGGTTTGGGTTTGGGTTTGGGTTTGGGTTTGGGTTTGGGTTAGGTTTGGGTTTGGGTTTGGGTTTGGGTTTGGGTTTGGGTTTGGGTTTGGGTTTTTTGGTTTGGGTTTGGGTTTGGGTTTGGGTTTGGGTTTGGGTTTGGGTTTGGGTTTGGGTTTGGGTTT
>BPWL01000006.1:3000000-3174166 GCA_020884735.1 Clathrus columnatus
TCTTTTATAGGCTGAGCAGATTAACCGGAGTTATGTTGATTCCCGTTCCGCAAGATATAGATATAACGCCATTGTGTAAGTGTTTTTTTATTCAATTCGCAAAACTGCCGCCGTTCCGCTGTAAAGTAAAAGTAGAGCTCAAATGATCAAGTTCGCGCGTGACATGTTCAGTTTTCAAGGGTCGCCTAAGCGGCGTCCAGTGTCCAGTGTCCACACAATTCCAACTCCTTTGGAGTGCACAACCCCCTCGGCGAACTTTGAAAAGAGGTCATGAGGATGACATTTTGCATGTGGAGTATATTACTTTTTTATGACGAAAATGTTTTCATGTTCATGTATTCTTCTTTTCTGCTAATGTGTTGTCCAGTCACGAGGTCCAAAAAACCTCAACCTGACCGAAAAGAGGGGGCCAACGCAGCAGATGCGTATAGGGGAATAAGCTTTGATAGCATCTTTTCAAATGGATCGCGCGTTTGTTTTCTCTCTTTCTTATCATTTCTCATCGCTGTTTCAATGCAGTCGCTGAACATACTTCTTTTTTTCACTTCCACTGCTGCTTCCGTCTGTTACTGCACAGCCTTGGACATAACTTATAGTAGAAACCAGACAATCAACATTCTCTGTCATAAATCATCATATGATTCTTCACGTGGTTATATGAGGCCTAAAGTCCATGCAACGTCCCTTGAGAAGTTCCCACATCTTGACCATCGATGGGTCGAGCCCCTGCCAGCTCAAACACAAACAATAACAACAACGCTGTTAAACTTGAAACTTGGACAGATTTCTCCGATCACACATACAGATCTGCTCTGATCCATGTGTGTAAAAATGCATCCGATACCCATAACCTTTCCCCAAAAGGACGCGTCGTAGGAAACCCGATATTGCATATTCATATCACCCTGGTTGTCCAAGTTCTTCCTCTTCTTTCTCAAAAACCAATTAATCACTTTCATGTTCCTGAAAAAGATTCAGATTCTTAAATTTTTTTTCTTCAAGTGTTTGAGGTCAAGAAATGCAGGAACTTTCTTTAGCCCTCCCAACCATTTTGTAATGGTACGTCCAGAAGTAATACAATATATAAGTTACATAACCAACACTTATACACGCATCTATACAATATAGGAATAACACGGAAACATCTGCCGTAAATCGTAATGTCGGCTGGTTAGTTAAAAGGGGGGATTCCCAACTATGTACCTAGCGGAAAAGAAAAAAACACCGCGATTACGGGAAATCATTACCTCTTTTTCCTAATAAATGTAAGATGTTCCCTTTTTTAAGTTAGGACTTACACTTATATCTACCCTTCTTTATAACCTCACCCCTTTCATAGAAAATAAGAACGACTGGCACGTAAAATGGCAATTGTTATCTTATTCACCAAATCCAGGCACTAGAAGAAGACCGTTAGGGTTACCTAAAAGCACAATCTGGACATTTGGATGTTTTCAAATTCTCGGGGAAATCGAAGACTTTTAAGTACTTAAGACTTGGTAGTGGGGGATGATGATTTCATATTTATGGGCATACCCGAGGACAGATCTTGTTTCAAAACGTAAACGAAGTTCCTTCCAAAAGTTCTGATTCATTTGCTCAAACTTATTCGTCTTACGGGGCACGCCTTTTCTCTCGTTCCCGACTGTGCAATCCCAAAAGTTATACATATTTCTTTCTGGCAGTTTTTGTTTGGTTTATCCGTTCCTGTCGGTGTCGTGGACTCAAAAGCTTATGATGGAACCCGTAAGGTATAGTGCTGCGCATACTAGATGGGTTTTTTTGCCTCACATTAATTTCAAGTTGACGGAAGACTGCTTACTGCGCATACTAGTAGCGTCTGATAACTAATCCCATGATATCATCACGTTGACCTGTTCAATGATCCCGTGTCTCAAAGAACGAACAAACTGACACCCAGTCGGAGGGGTAGTTCTACTCTGCTGGGCGTGAATAATAGATCTGACATCATAAAGCGAAACTTGGTCCCGCTAAACCGAACGAACCATTTGTAAGATTTGAACCAGACCCCATATAAGGTACGGTCTACATTGCATAATGATGAAAGTTTAGCAACTCATGTTCGCATCGGTAGCAGTTATAGTACACCTGCCACACTAGTCAACTCTGAGCTTCAAGTTAACCTCGTTAGTCAAAAAATATATATCAACGCAGCGACTTCTGCGAGATTTTTATTCATACATGGCGCCTTTTCCCAATCGTCGCATGATCATAATAATTTGGTACTAGTACGCGCAGCAGACTGCTTCGAGAATACAGAATGCGACGCTTACAACACATATCAACCTTTAAAACAAAAGGCGCAAACAGGAGCGGAGGTAAAACCTAGTAAGTCTTTTGCATAAATGGTTTGTCCTGCGTTTTAAGTCTAGTTTTAGAGAAATGCACGCCTATTCTTGATAGCCGGTATAACTTTTGAGGGTAGACCACAAGCAAGGGTCAGGTTAAGAATCCCAAGATACCGCGAGATAATTATTATACCTCATTGCTGGGAGCGAGTTCACTATATGGTGATTGTCGGTTATCAACAAGAGGCCGTGCTTTTTTCTCTGACGCAATTGCCAGGTACCCCATTAAACAATGCAAGCAATTTTGGGCTTCGTCCGTTCTAGAGTTTCGCTTCGTATGAGGAAAAATCGCCGCTGCGGATACTAGTAGCAATTTTCTCAAAAAAATAAAATTATCTTCTTAAGTTCCGTGATAAGATTAAAATTTCTCATGAAGCGGGGGGTCGAGTATAGACCCAGGAAAAAACAATACTGTAGACATCGGTTCTAAGGTCTGGGATTTTACGCTTAGAAAGTATCGATTATATTCTCAGGTACGTTCACTCGTCACTTGTCTGGATAAAAAAAAGAAGCGTTTTTTTAGTGTAAACTTATAAAACCGGCTATCAATGTGGTCTTTGCTTTTTAGCTTACATACCTTGTACCACTCTCTATTTTTTTTCCCACTATAATCTTTGAAACAATGTACACGCAATCCCCACTAGAAATGTATTTCAAAAGAAGAAGGACGGATCGTTTCTGTTTCCGGACGCTCAAAATTTGGCTAGAAGCTCGCGTTTAGTTTCCATTTTCGGAACTTGAGGTTATGATGCGGATAGAAGGTATGTGCGTAATACCATAAACCTTCTCTTCTATGCGTATTGTTATTGAAAGGGTTCACTATTATCCTTGCGGTTGCTCTTAAAAGTGTATGGGATTTTAACTGCGGAAGACTCTACTACTCGAGACTTGTATCCGACAAGAACTAGCTTATACATGTGGTAACATTTTTCTGAATACGGTTAAATCTTTTTTTTTTCTTTTATACTACTCATCTTCTACACTTATAACTAAAACGCATAGGGTCGACAAATGTCGAAATATTTGTCTGTTCATGAGCTGAATGTGGTAATACTTTTCCGGATATGGCTAAATCCTGGTGTTCGCTCGCTGTCTAGTCTTATAATATTGCTCATGTTTTACAATAGAGTTAAGCGCACCGCTCGTTCTTTTCTTTTTCGCTTCCTCCCCTTATATTTCGCAAATGATCCGATGAATCAGCGGTTTCTCTATCTTTATAATCATTTTCCCCAATTTTCCCAAGTGTTGAACCATGCTTTTTTGTTTCCTTCTTATCCCGTGGAAAAAGGTTAATTAAGAAGTATACTGGGGAGCGGAACTTCATGAAACCCCGTTCGTTTTTCTTTTACCCTATCGCGTAAGTCAGTATATGGCTTTCTTTCACTATAAACGATGTGTAATTGAAGTTTAACCTGAAACTTCATAGTTTATACTTTACTCTTTTTAGACAACCCTTGGCTTTGCACAACCGATTATTGATTTTTTCTCTTTTCGATCTGACAAGTCTCTCAAAGTATTTAGTATCAAAAGAGTCTACTTTTTTTGTCTCAAACACACATTTATTTCCATGGATGCAACGCGCTTTTGTTTGAAATTTACATGGCTTAAAGATCGATTCAGATACGATTAAGTTCCGACGATTCACGAATAATAAGTACAACGGATTCGACCCAAATACGCAACTTGATATGCAATGTGCAATGCATGCGTCAGGATTAATAGAATGATGCATAATAAACTCTTGAGAGTTCCCCCAACCCGATTTTTACCATTCCGATTTCAAAACCGGGTTCGAATTCTAATTCTTATAAGTCCTATCTCTTCCGGAAAATTTTCTACTCCCGGTTTAGGCCTACTTGTTATTTCAATTCGCTATTTGTATTGGATACGTGAGTAGAAGAAAGGGTGTTTCCGGAGTGGGAGTGAAAGGTGCATTGTGCATCTTGAAACATGAAAAAAAAGAGACAGACGTATCATAGTATTTCTATTTCAAAACCAAGATAAAAAAGGGGGGTTTATTATTCTTTTTTTTTTATCCAATTGGTTGCTTTTTGTGGTTGCACTGTGCACAGCACTCTGCCTCTTTTGAGCATCTACTCGCGCTTTATTGTGGGTTATGTGTGATTGTGGGTGGTGCCCGTGACCGCAAATTTGTGGAAAGCGCTCACATAAGCCAAAGCCTGTTGAGATGACACTTGTCCACCTACTACATAGGTTGCCAGGCCCATTACGGTCGCTCATTCAACAACGATTTGCTTCAACTTCGGCAAATTCTCATTATGAACACTTACACTTAGCTTATCCGTTTCCACCTCATCCTAATCCAACTCCACATGAAATATTTCATTTACCCCGTGGAGCGTCTCAGAACCAGATCAAAGCTCGATGTAAGTAGTAGTACATGGATACTCTGAAAAAAAAAGATATTGAAATTCTAATGTCGTTATCTTTTTAATCTATCTCCATGTTCATGTCATACATTATACACTAACTTTCTCCCTATCTATATCGATATCTTTCTCTCTTTAAAAACTATTCCCTCAAACAGATTATGAACTAGTACGAATTCATCATCCCGATTGTCCCTATGCAAGGGATTTACCACCAGCTACGACACACGCTCGGTTTCAAGCTATTTCAAATGCATATTCCATTTTATCCGGAAGGAAACTATCGAATAATAGAACTCCGTCAGATCTGGATGGTGGTTATCATGAAGAGATACTACGCCGAAAAAGGGCGCAATGGAGGGGCGCAGCTGGGTCAGACGAGTTTGGTCGTTCCGGTCCTTCGTTATGGGAGATAGAGAGAAAGGAGAAGTTTGATCAGGGAGCTTTGATTTTTGTAATTCTTTTTGTAAGCGTCCCCCCGACTCCCCCCCTCTTCTTTCTCCTCGATTTTGGCTTACCTGGCTTTTTTTTGCTTATGGACAGGCTTTGACAGCATCGATATTACCAGTTACGTTATCATCCCCTTTTGTAGTTGGTCGTCAGCGTCATGAAGAAGCTTCAAAGAATCTAGCCGACGCCAGACGGGAAGCCAAAGAAGTATCCCAAGTTCGACGACTTGCAATACTCCAGAAGGGTGATGACGATCATGATAGTAGTGGTGGTGGTGAAAGCATGGACACAACGGACATAGAGAAAGATAGAAAACAAGGTCCAAGATAGATTTTTACCTGTAAAATAACCCGTTAAGTATGATTATATATAATACCAACTGCGCTGATGAAGTAGCTGCTTTCTTCTGGTTACATTGGATAGTTTTTTTGTTTCTTCCGGATTTGAGAAACTTCAGTCCTGATCCTGCGCGCTCAGTCTGGGCTATGCTTTCCTCCAAGAGGTTGATCTGACTGAGCTATGCTGTGCAAAAAGACCTTCCATGATATCATGTATCACAACCATCATAAACGGAACGCTCCTTGCTATGTCCAAGTTTTCTGGAAAAAATTAAATTAAATCAAAAGTCTCAACAATTTTCAATTTCAACAAAAGAGGAAATCGAAATCCGTTTTCTTTTTAACAGCAAGTGGGTGCTACTCTGTGCCGGATACTGGCGTAAGATATTAGAGAGATAATTCAGCCGGGAGAGATCTCTATTTCTATTATTAGTCGCTCTATCTCCATTCGGGGCATGGTACTCTGGACTCTGGCATTTCCCATTGAAAAGCATGATCATGACGGGCTACTATTACACATCTTCGCCTGCGGACCTCAAAAAATGACTGCAAAAATATCATACATCTTCACAAAAAAACAACCACTAAAAAGAGTATTATACTGCCGACCTACTAAAAAAAAAAGGCCATGAAAATGACTCTAAAAACATTTAGGAGCTTTCAGACTTCCGTTTTCGGCTCGTTTTCAGGCTGTTTTAAAATCGTTTTTGACACCTGATTTCGCCGAAAACGACTGTGGAGGTCTGAACGCCCCGTTTTCACGTCGTTTTCCTTTTATTTTCCGTAGCAGGTTTTCGCCCGTCCCGTCTGAACAAATGCCAACACCCGGCATGTTCTGAATTTATGAATTTCTCCTTGACATTTCCATAATAAATTCATAAGGTTTAATTTTTAAACCTATAATATAATTGAATACGATGTTAGGTGAAGTAAAGGAGTAAAAATATAACTTACACTTTGGGTTTTCCCCAACTAACTGAGGTTCAATCTCCTAATTTTGAAACTGTATGTTAACAAAATGAATTTATTGGTGGTCCACACTGCCGTAAGTAAAAAAAAGCCAAGGTGTGTATTCAAGGTCCGATCCTCCGGCTGAGGTCAGCCGAGTGCTCTAAGCGAAAACGACGGCTAACGGGGAAAACAGCCCCTGGAGCTGTTTTTCCACTCGAGCTGAAAACGGAGTGGAAAACGAAACCCGAAAACGGTCGGAAAAACCGAGGTCTAAAAATTCCTATAAATAGATTATATGCTACAATCCGAAAATCCCTCTCATTCTCCACCCGAGCACGACGGGGTGCAGGCACCAACTTTCGAGTTTTCTCCCTCCAGTATATCACTCCACACGTTAGACTGACTGTCTCACTGCCTTTTCAGAGTATTGTAATCACGCCATGAACCTTAAACATGACGTAAATGAGTAAGAATGAGTCTGATTCCGAAAATAGATTTATTGCACAGCTCCGGAGACTTGCGCTAACCACGCTAACACGTGGGACCATGGAGGGGAAAGCCAGGAAAGTCGAAGAAATAGAAGGTCTAGATTTTTACGGCCGATAAAACGTAAAAGAGCCGGACCCAAAACCTTTTGAGATGTTCGTTCTTTTGGTCTAGAAATCTATATATAGATTTCTACCGTAATACGTAAAAAAAAATCAGGACGAGGAGGAGGATGTCCTTGTGATCTAGAAAGAATCTAGACTCAAGTGGTCTTGTTCACCATGGTTAGAGCCGCGATTGAATTGGAAATAAAAGTCTAGAACCTGTGCTTTTTCCTTCCGATTAATGGATCTGATCACGGGGGGAGTTAAACAGGAGCCCTCTATCTAATAGCCATTACTTTTTGTGTACAGCATTTCCACTCTGGCGTGAGGGTTTATTCATGTTGTTTTCAAAAAAAAAAAAAGGATTTCATTAATGAGGTTCTAGACTTACCTCCCGGAAATTACCACTTTTGATCTGGGTTCTTCCTTACACGACGGTTCAAACTTTCGAATCGGAAAGCCAGTCGATG
Organism: Clathrus columnatus; assembly: GCA_020884735.1. Lineage (NCBI taxonomy): Eukaryota > Fungi > Basidiomycota > Agaricomycetes > Phallales > Clathraceae > Clathrus > Clathrus columnatus. The sequence continues at coordinate 3,007,559 of BPWL01000006.1, forward strand.
AACAGAATCTATTGTCCTCTTTAAGCCTATTAGAGACAGAGTCTAGACCTTTCTATTTTATTTCTTATATCATATTTTAGCCCATTTAAAGCCGTAGTTGCAATTGTCGTCGTTTAGGATTGCCTTTATTATATCTCTACATAGATGTTGGCGTGAGGTCCGAGATCGTTCTTTGTTATTATTAAAGTTTGGTCTAGACTTTGACTTTGTGTGTGTCAGAACACCGCATTTTTAAAGTTGTGTGCCGCCAATCCCACTCCGAGTATATAGAAATTCCTAATGGGACCCGAAAGGAACAGTCCAGACTTTTCATGTACTTCTTCCAAGTAGGCATCAATTGCCATGGCAAGTGGCGGGCAAACGTAATAGTGCCTACCACAAACATGCTGTTCTTCCTCTCCTTCTAAAGATGTTCTTTCTTAAAAACAGAGAAAACAGGGTTTAATCACTTAATCCGATACTGCTACTGCTACGGCTCGAGAAAGTCTAGATTGTCTTTCTGTATTAAGATTAATGTATTCTTTTATTTTACGTCAAGCATGTGGTCGAGAAGGAGTATTCTAATGCGCAGAATAAATAAAAAAAGAGAAGCTGGGAATGGGTTTTCCGCCCCCGCCCCCCTAGCCCTTTACCTCTGTATCAGGTTAATTATGTCTATAGTCGAGTCCTCGTTTTGGCATTCCGACATTGATTCCTTTGCCCCTCATGTTACCGATGTTGACGATCTTTTCTCTGTTGATTGGTCTTTGTATCAACAACAAGGTGGGTTTTGATACTTGTCGCATCGTTTACCTTGACAGACGCATGTTGTCAGAATATGAGGTATGGTCTCTTTTTTTCTAGGGATTTGATCAGACGATATCATCTTCAGTTCACTCCTCAGGGTGAAGATATGAATATAGTGGAGGAATACCTTATCCAGGACTCGGAAACTCAATCGAGTTTTACTACTAGTATACAACCGGACCAGACGTCTAGTGACCGTATCCAAACCCCACCATCCAAAATTCCGGACATTCCCCAGACACCACCTGTATGAGAAACTTTCCCCCTCATTCTACAAGAATATTTCTTGATATTTCTCTAGAAAGAACGGGATAAACATATTCCTCCTCCAAATCCAACAGGTCATCATTCCATCATCCCCATCTCACTCGACAATCTAAAAAAGTTTGTTACACAATTGAACACGACGATCGAGGATTCCGATACTTCCAGGAACATATATTTTCGTTGCCATTTTCCAAACTGTTCTCAAATATCACAAAGTCGTTCTTTTGAAGCTATTATACATCATATACATTCCGTTCATCTTGGAGGGAAGAAATTCTTCTGTCGAGAGTGGTAAGTTTTTTTTTTTTCAGAAACCAATTACATGTATTAGAGATCGGCTGAAACTCAGTTATGTATCTTTTGCTCGTAAACATGATGCTACTCGTCATGTACGTACTATGAACGCGGGGAAGAAGTACAGGTGTGATGTATGGTGAGTTTAGTGGGTTACCTAGCCCCGTGTAATATCCCACATATTTATTTTTGTTCAAAAAGTTCCAAAATATACTCACGAAAAGATTATCGTGATCTTCATATGGCCAAGTGTTTCATCAATGTTTCGACCGGGGGAGTGTAATCTTGTTATGTACACAAAAAACGTTTTTCCACACATCTCTATGTACATCATAGATGCCTCTTTGTTTTTTCTTCTTCTTCTTCTTCATTTATTTTTGATATCATGCAGATCCGTGTTAATCGAGATCGCCCACTATCTTTATACAATTCATCCGCTCATTGACCCGCTCCGTTTCAGGGGGGGACCGGGATTTCCTAAACTTGGCCTTCTATTTTTTTTTTTAAGAATGATAAGATAAGAAGTTCATTTAGATTGTTGATTTCGAAAATCAATGTGGGTTTCCGGATCGTATCGGAACCATCCCCCCTTTCAGTCTTTGACCTTGCTCCGGTTCTTCTTTAGTGGTAAAGGTGGGGGGTTGGGGTATGTAAATCGTCATAGCTCGAAGAAGTTTTTAGTATATCGGTGCTTACCCTCGTACTGAGATATGAAGAGTATTGAAATCATCCCCTTTTTTTTCAAAACAATTATACTATTCAAAAAGGAAGGGAAGTCCAATCCATGTGGGAGAAAATGCGATGCGCGGCTTCCTTTTTGAGCGGAGAAGTTTTACCTGATGTGGGTATGGGATTTAGAGTGACCTCCGTGAGCGTTTAAAACAAGCATGCCAGAGTGCTCGTGAGGCTGTGTCGAAGTGAATGCCTTCCTCTGCTCTAAACGGGTCTTCGTTCCCTTTTTTAGGTTGTGGAATTGTATTTCATACTAATCTGTTTGTAATTTATTCATGTATTCCGGTACTTGACTCACCCTCACCCTTCAAATGACGTACATGCGGCATGCCTGATCCCATGGTGCTCTAAAACCCTTTTCCCCCCTCAAAACGTCGGGTGTTAGATAAATCAAAACAAAACAAAAACATTGCATTTTTTCGCGCAAGTGGTGAACATATATGACTAGTAGTGTTCGATTTTCTCCTTGACGACGACAGACTTGACAGACGTTTTCGAAACGATCAGTTAATAGCATCATTTTTACAGCATGTGAGATGGTTCCTTCCTCTTTGCACTGGAACACTAAAAGATTTTGGCAACCTCCGGAATCAAGGAAAAAAAAAGAGTTTCATCTGATAAACAGATGGACAAGTATGGCTGTGCAAGTCTTTTTTGCGTGACACGTTTTTTTTTCCTCTTCGGTTCCTGAAAAAAACGAGGTCAGGGATAAAAACAAGCGCCCGGCCCACGCCGCCTAGAGGTTTGCAGTGGACCTTGCACTGAGTTGCGTGCAGCACGGGTCGAATAGTAAGGGTTGGTTTCTTTCTTTCTTTCTCGGAGCATGCTAAGGCGATGATTGAAGTAGAGTTTTATGTTTTTTTTACAAAATATAACAAGTTGTTCACAGAAATTATGTGGACCAATAAATGAAGAATCCGCTGAAAAGTCTTCACCGGAGCTGGAACCGTTTCAATTCGGCATGTCAAATTCGGCAGAAGCTTCTTTTCCTCGTACGTCACGGTCACAGTGGAAACAAGGGGTTCCCCCCCCACTAAAAACACTGCCACATACACACTCACACACATTATCCTTCGGTTTTCGGGGATTGTCCTTGGCCATGTCCTATTTTCTTATTCGATTACTTCTGTCGCCTCTTCACCTCTTCCGTTCAAAATCCAGTGTTAATTTCCAAATATGGGTAATAACAGGTTTCCTCTCTCTCATTCGCAAAAACAGTATATATTACTCGGATATTCAAACTATGGAAATGCGATCTACAAGCTTTTTTTTCTTCTTCTCTGAAGCATTTACTCCTCCTTCCTTGACGAAAAAATGAGCGGGTTTGGTTATGAATGGGTACAAGGTGTTTATAGTGGGGATGGAACAGTCTATGATGAATCTTATTCCCCAACCTGTACGTACACCCTCTATCTCTCTCCTGTCTCATTTCCATATACTGATTGTTACCACCTCCATATAGCTGCTTCTACCCCATATGAATGTGTGTTTATCATTTACATCATATACATCACGGTTCTTAATCGGACTGTTTCCTTTTTAGCAAGAGGATCATCATCTTATCTTGAAGGGTTCCAGGCAACAGCCGCGGCATACTCAAATTGGACTCATACTCATCATGCCCATGTACACAATCTCTTAACTTCAACAACAACACCACGAGAGCGAGAGTTATCCAATGCCAATGTCGCTCAAAGAGATTGGATGATGACACCTTCTACTCCTCTTGTTGTTCCTTCTCATGATGCCATGTCGACATGTAGTGATTCTGCAAGGACTAATCCCGAGGTAAATAGATAACATTCACCTTCATTCTACTTCTCTCATCAATTCCATTCTCCTACTCAGGTCGAATCAATATTAACCGATCTCATTCCACCACCTACGGAGAATCATGACAGTAGCCCCGAAAACGCGACAGTTCTACATCATTGGGTACAGCTTAGTCCTGTTACCACCAGTAAATCTATCAAGAACTTTATAGTGGATGCTTCTACACCTGAAAGGAGATTATTCTTTTGTGCATGGGATGGGTGTCAGCATCCTCTTGGGTTTCCGAATAAACCACAGTTGATGACTCATGTCCGGTCACTTCATCTTCAAGAAAAGCCTTTCTTGTGTACTACCTGGTATGTTTCTTGAAGAAAAAAGTGCTTAGATCTGATACTAATCTCTCTCTCTCTTTTTTTTTTAGCCGGACGTTGTTTGCGCGTAAACAAGATGCTATTAGACATGTTAATACTGCTAATAGTGGAAAGCGATATGAATGTAGAATGTGGTTAGTACCTCATTTTCTCTTTGCGTCTTTTTTCTTTTATTAAACCGTCACTTAATAGTGATAAATCGTTTGCACGAAAAAGCTATCGCGATAGTCACCAAAACTTATGTAACGAGCGTCGCGCACTGTTAGCCTCCAACATGTCAAGCACAAACACTGCTTCTACTAGTTCGACTTCTCCTTCAAGTCAATTCATTCAAGATCATTCAAGCCGACGATCGTACTAAAAATATACCCATTATCTTATGCCTTCACCCAATCCACCTCTCTTTTTCCTTTCTCCCCCCCCATCCTCTTGTAATACCAAGTTATAGAAATGCAATTTTATTTTTTTTAGCCAGTACAACGTTTATATATGTATGTTGTGTATTAGATATAATACAAAAAGGTTTTTAGAATCCTTTTTAGTCCTTTATTGATGGATGAAACCATTCGAAGTAGTAAGGCAAGAAACAAATCAACGCGAGGCTTTCTACTATCACATCACGCGAATACCACGTTCAGAAGGACCTCTTGATAATACATGTCCCAGGATTCGTTGAACGACATATCGTCCTTCGCTAGTATCGGTTTTATACGAGTCATAAGCTGGATGAATGTTCCATGTGTTAACGACTGATACGCCGACACCTTTAGTGCGATATTCAGATACTAGGAGTTGTGTTGTTCCTATTAAATTTGTCGAAAAACATGAGTTTGTTTTGAATGAAGGAAGTGAAAGTGAAAGTGCCATACCTTCTAGTGTGTTGTATAGATCTTAATAGAGTAGGATCATGAGTCAGTGATGTGATGGGAATGGATTAGGAGAAAAAGAATATTGTACTAACGATCGTTCTACAATTGAGACGTTAGTAAATACATTATATATATATATATGAGAAAGACATACCAATGAATCTTCTTTTGATAGGGCATCCGGAAAAATCACACTGGTCCAACGGAGGCCTGTTTGTTCCACCACCGCTTTAGTGATCTGAATCACGGTATATGAGAACGAGTTAGTCCGATAAACTAAATTAGCCTCTGAATTAGATCTTCAAGAAGATCAAATATAAAAAGTATTAGAATATTATTATCCATGCAATGCTAAAGTACACACACCTCGGAGTAAAAGTCGGACAATGAATCAAATAATCAATTTTTCCCACACGTTCAATTCCGGAACGTATTTTGGCCCGAATTTGACTATATGATGTATCGCTTGTGATTTTGAGACAGACTATTCCTTCATCGCCTTGGAGGTATTCGGCGGCTTCGTCGGTGGTGACGGTTCCGAGGACTAGATCACCACGAGCACGTGCTGCTCGACAGAGTTGGTAGCCTAGAGGTGATGATGCACCTTCAAAGGGTCTCAGTTTATGTTATGTGATGGATAGTGTGTGGCATATTGTGGGAAGGAAGGAGGGACGACGTACCAGTGATGAACCATACTCGTGAACGATTCGATGAAGACATTTGAAAAGGGAGATGATGATAACGAGGATTGGGATGTGTGTGTATGGAGAAATACGATGGAAGGGAGGATGATAACTTTTGAAAAAAAATGAAGGATGCCACCAACCCTTTTATACCAATCCGAAATACGTATCGGTATCCTTTTCAAAAATCGGGCGTGGTAATCTACCGGGGCAAAAATCTCTTCTTGAGCACCAGAGATATATGACCCAAAACCCAAAAAAAAACACGTTTTATGGTTGTGGTGAAAACGGAGTTAGAGGGAGAGAAAAAGATGTAGGTTACCAACCGACCAAACAAAATGTTAACTGCCTTTTTCACGCACCACAGTAAATAAGGATAACTGATAACTAAAATCAGGAAATCTCGTGTTTTTTTGGACAAGCGATTTCTCTAAAGAATCATTTGATATCTTTTTTATTTTATTTTTAACCTTTGGAGAGGACCAAGAAATCGAAATCTTTGGCACTTGTTTGTTGCGTGTGTATTATGTATGTTTTGCCAGTCGCTGCCGCCTGCCGCCTGTATCCGGAGAAAACTCAACACCGGTGTGGGTGTGATTCTATGTGGTTCTTTAGCTCCTCTTTCTTTTTACACCACCCACTTACCCCCCTCTTTTTGCGGTTAGATAGAAATCAGCGGATTGTTCTTAAACCCGGGGATAGGGTCTTTATATGTACATATTGAAAAAAAAACCTATTAATCAATTAATGGTAGTTTTTTTTTTTGATTAGGCTCGAAGAGGGGTCGGAAATTCGGGGTTTTTTTTGTACTGGTTAAATGATGTTTGGACGTATATATACATAGGCCCTTCCCCCAAGCATATTTACGTAGTATCAACCCTTGGTCATAATAGCCAGCTCATGACTATCGATATATGATTGAGGTTTCAGTTTCCCCGGTGGTACCATTTCTCCTTTTGATTACAACATTTAAAAAAGAAAACACCAGGAATGCTAGATCATTTCAGGTTCAATTCAAAATGGAGATATAGATTCCTTCCTTCCTTTTCGAATTTGAAACAACTCCACCCCATCCATGGCTGGCCAACCCTCGTGAAAATCCATTATTAGGGGAGAGATTCTATTGAATGGTGGTGCCTTTCGTGTGAGAAAAGAATAGAAGACACACACAAACATACGTATGCTATGCATCAAGACTTTCAAATATAATGATGAGACTCTCTTCTCGAACAAGTCATTTTTCGTTGTCCCTTTCTTCCGAGTCGATCGGTTATTACCGGATAACCCTGATATCTGTCATGATTTATTATTATTATTATTATCCATACACATACACGCCCCCCCTTTTTTTCTTTACTCGAATAAATTATAATTATAAGATCTAATTTCCTAAAATGGGTTCAGATTTGCATATCCAGGCTTGCACTTTTAGTGCTGGCTGTTTTGGCGTTTTCTTTGCATGCAATTTGGAAAGGGCGGAAAAACGTAATATCACGAAAGAGATTTTCAATTCATGTAAAAAAAGCTGTCATAATTCAAAGGGAGGATCACGAGTTAGCACGTTGTTGCCAGAAGTTCATTTTTCCTTATTACAAGAAAGAAAGAAAAAAAAAGTGTGCTAGTACAAGAATGACGATAGGCCCATATAGTAATACATGATAACGGGTAAAAGAAAAGGAAAGGTCCTCAAGGCATGGGTACACAAGGGAGAGCCCGAAAAAAAAATTTAATTGAATGTCCTTCCAATCCCACCACATATTTCACATGTCGTACTATCGAATAAGAAATAACTGATACGACCTCTTCCGTCGCAGCGCCAACATAAGCGTCCCCCAAGTCTTGGATCACCAGCTTGGTAAATGGTTGCTCTCCCCCCTCCCCCTGGTGATATTGGAGTTTGAGGAATAGGAGGTGGGCGGGTTGAGATACAAGATTGACGATTGGTTAGAACTGGTCTCTGAGTTGGAGGGGACCGAGGGGTAGGTGTACGAGTGGATGAGTAAGCGGGAATTCTATTAATGTGATTAACAGGTCTTTGGGTTACGGGAGAGTGAGGAGCGCTAGTAGTAGTACGAGAGGACGTATTAGTATTGGCATTGATACGCGGTGATGCAGGTGACAATGATGACATGGATGAGGAGGTAATATTAATGTTATTATTATTACCCCCGTTAAGTTTAGATTCACTTTGACTTCTTCGACGTAAACGCGCTTGCCCTGGTTGTGGAGGTTTCTGTGTTGCGGGTCGAGAAGAAGAAGCACTACTACCATGAGGTGGCTGTAATTTTGGAAGAGGTCTTTGGAAATTGGAAGAAGAAGAAGAAGAACTCGATACTCCATTCGGAGATGCAGATGGAAACGGTGCATAAGCCAAAGCGCCACTATAGGACCGTGCATATTTATTCCAGCATTTCATGCAAGGGTGAGACGGATCATTGTTTCTATAACCAACATTTTTACCTGGTGGAAATAATTAAATAAATTAATAAATTATAAATGAGTCCCCAAAGAGGTTTTTAATAAGCAAATGAATGGACGGAAGAAAGTTTTGTTTTATATATAATATATATACGGGTTGGGGTAACCACCGAAAAGAAAAAAAAAAGATGATGCGAAGAGGAACTTACATTGAGAACATTCATAGCCGGATGGGTATACAAGCAATTTATTCTGGAATAGTAGTGGGTGTCCAGGAACGGGAGTTGTCGTAGGCCGTCCATCATCTATTGGTCTAGTACTATTATTACTATTATTTGACAATCGATTAGAGGAAGAAGCCGAAGAAGAAACAGCATGACGTGAAGGTGGACCACTAGGAGGATCAAACACCTGACTTCTTCCTTCTGAACCAGAATTTCCAGGTGGTGGTGGACCGGGAGGAGGTAAATATGACACGGACAAACGCTCAGATCGAGACCTAGTGGGAGAAACTGGTGATGTCGGAGAAGACACTGATGCCGAACGCCGATTTGTATTTGTATTAGTTGTAGGAGATATCGTTGTTGTTATCGGATGCCGTGGTGGAAGAGGAGGCTGTTGGGGGTTTCTTACCTCCGAAGGCTCGAGCTGATTATCGTTGATCCTTATAGAAGGTTGAACAATATTGGTAGGAACAGAATTGAAAGTTTGAATTCGAGGTGGTAAATCAGGCAATGGGGGTTCCTGAAAGGGTTGACTGGAATGTCCGAGTCCTGTGGGAGTCTCCTCTTCCAATGTATATGGGGGCGGTGCTTCATCCGGAATTGTGTCAAACAAGTTATTGTCCTAAAAGATACACCGAGATAAGTTAAAAATTTAGTAATCAGGATACTACATTTGTTTACACAAACCTGAGTTATCCCAGATGAAATCGGTGTATCAACTACACCGGCTCTTGAGTTTACGCTGGCATTTGTGTTCTGAGGTGACAGTTGAGGTGGTGTCCTGAATGGATTATTAGACAAGATATTCGCCATCCTTTTTGATGGGTGATGGAAACTCCTTGCAAGTTGGAAGCTCTTGAATAAGGAAAGGGCGTGTGTGTTTACTGCGTTGTGCGATGCTGTACTAGTAGAAGGCTGTGTTGCTTCTCTCAGTGTTCGCAGTCAGCGGATGGTGACATACGTGTGACATGTGACATGTTACATTCCCACATTAGGTGATCATGATGATGGACCATGGCTAAGGATCTATAATTATTACTGTGGGCAACTACATACGAAGGTTAGGCATTGCCACTCCTTTTCCATGGTGGGGTACTTTTATATTTGTTTTGCCATTTGACACATATCAGTCGCCTTTTTTTAGTGATGAATAATGGTCCTCGTGCATTAATTAATGTACGAATACCATAATCAAATAGCGCTAAGACATAATAGGTGTCAAATGTTAAAGGCACCCTCCTCGTCCCGGACTCAGTTTCATTCTATCCGATGACCCCAGAAGGATATTCAAATGAGACGCTTTTGATACGTATCACCATTCCCACTTGAGGCTGTTACTTTATACTACCGCAGTCACAATCCACAAGAACTCGAAGAATTGTTAATACTGCGCGCAAAAGTTTTGGCTTTTATATTGTTTATTTATACCTGTGACGTGACAACCCCGACGTTCAATTAGGGGGAAAAAAACAACCGGTGATCCGATGAGGTTGTCAAAATGACTTTCGGCGGCACTTGAACTTACACTAGGCCAGGCAGCAGTGGCGAGATTTATTTGTTTATTTGTCTTGTTTAATGTCAGCACATTCTGCTCCGGTGTTAACATTTTTCCTTCCTTCTTTCTCCTTTTCTCATGCGATGCATGCGTGTAATATAAGCGCTGTTTAGCGAACGTTTAAAAATCTCTTATATACGGCGATTAATATCTGCGATCAAATATGGATTCCGACATGGGTTTAGAGCCTTAAAAGTGAGTTTTTCTCGATGGTTCCAAACAAACAAAACTGATTATCTTGGTCTCTTGACTAAAATCCCATGCTACTTAATCAAAACCGACGTTGCGTAGCAATTTAAAATGATGAAAGGAGAGTCTGGCCTAAATGTAAATATATCACAGGAAAAGTTTCTTCCAGACGGCAGTGTCGATTTCTCTGTCCCTCCCCCTCAACTTTGGTACCTGACGCTCTGCATCTCGGTATGGGACAACTCCTCCAACCAATGAATTTCCGTATATGGGGTTAATCATGGATACTACTTGGCCCGTTGTTTTGACTGCTTCTCGTTTGCACCACCATTTTTACTTTCAACATGTGATGTTCACTGACATTTAGATGTTTTTCACCAGCGCCATTCGACACTGCAGGACACTCTTTTACCTAGGTCAAGCATTGCATTTTTTTTCCTGTTTTAGCTTAACAGAACATGTACAAAAACACATGTCACAATTCACCATCAACCAAGGAAATTACGTTTTGAAGGGAAGTATTTATTATTTTCATATACCCCACTTCAGAAGTGTTATATTTGATATGTTTAATCTAGGAATCTTTGAAAGCCTTAACAGGTCATACCCTTGAAGGTGGAACACATGTGTTAATTTTGTGTATTGGGAAGGCTGGGAATCACTTGGAGTTTCACAGAAGAAAAATACGGAGGTATATAAAGTAACTTAAGCATAGAGTCCGCGGAAACATCGTGGATTGAATTGCTGCACCTCATGGTCACCAACTTACAGATTCGGGCGGTCCGATCGCGAGAGAGGGACAAGGTCAGTCCAAGTTCAGGATCCGAATTTAAACCTTCCGTTCAAGAACACGATCGCGATCAAATTAAGCCCACTAGTAAGAATTTTGATTTTCCATTAAAAAAAATTCTCAGTGGTGCGCCAAATCTTTGAGTTAAAATAGGTCAAGACAACCAACTGACTGACTTCAGGCTTATCAGAAACTAGTCGTATGGGCGCAACTGATATGACACCGATCCACTTGCCCTGATGAAATACAACTCGAAATCTTGGAGTCAGGGGATTTCTTTTCCTAGCTTCTTCGTGGTACAGGACAGGCGAATTCGAATTCCCTGGGCGTCCGCTTGATTTTCTACTTGACACCTAGAGCCTTGTCGTCGATCCACCCGGTATTTGAATTTAACCGTAATCTTTGCCAAAACAGCGTATGGACATGGTGACGCTTCACTCTTTTCGAAAGACAGAAGATGGTGCGACTCTACCCTTGTACCATTAGGGTTAAGATAAGTCCGAAGTTATATAAAATGACTGGGTCGGTTGGAGATGAAGATCTTCAAGATCTTCGTTCAAGTCCGGCGGTGCGTCTCCTGTGTTATAGGATCGCTAATGCTAACTGAAAAAAGGGTTGTATTGGCATCTAAGACAGACAGATTGTTTCATCATCGGTTTATACCGAAAAGAACCCATAAAAACAAAGAACCTATAGGAACAAATCACCATAAGGTCCCTTCGCCCCTCTCCAAAAAAAAACAGGGCAACTTCTAGATATCCCCTTGACTCATGACAGTGGGTTGGATTTGCTTCGACAAATTGCTAAAGATAGATATCCTAAACTTCTGTTCAATGCCAATCACTGTACTCCATGTCAGCGCGAATCTTTGCCGACATGTATGGCCATCTGTCACCCTCCTGGACAAACTGGAGGTGGATGGGATTCCGCCTGGGCCTTGCCGCCATTTTTATCAGACACAAGGTAGATCAAAGTGGATATTCTTCCTTCCACTCGCTACACCGCGTGCTATAAATTACACTATCGACAAGGAAAGTGGCCTACGTTGATAAATTGATAATTGTTTTAAACTGCTGTTTTTTCTCTTCAATAAATAGGAGTTCGTGTAGCTAAGCCACAAATAGATCGTCGAATCAGTAGTCCCGGTATATTTTCCGAAAGCCTCTCAGAATCTCATTTACTCCGTAGCGCCCTAGGGAGAATCTCCAGAATATACCCAAACAATCAATCAACCTATAGCCATGATGCAGAACCAAGTCCAAACGTATTTTCTCTCCTTAGGCAGTCCTGGACCCACGAAGCGTGTATGTTCAAGATTATGCGAGTGCACTAGAATAAACGTTGGGATTACTATCCACCTTTGTTACAAAGCTGGTCAGTCTACGTACGCATATACTTGCTGCGGTAAATGACCACCTAGTTTCACATCAACCTATATGGTTTACAATGAATCCCGGAATACCACTTACAGTCCAAAAATTAAACCAGTATAACTTGGATCGTGTGTGTATACGACGCATAAACAGTATGTTACTATATGTATAATAATAAAAATTGGTCAATATTTTTATGTTAAAAGTTCTTTTGGGAGATAAAAAAAACATACGAGATAATCCGACATAAACATATAAGCCATCCCTGAGAAAAACCTTGTATAATTTCGGCATTCTTACACCTGATCTACGGTTTTGAACCTTGATCCATATATATCTGGCGATAACACAGCTGAAGACAGCGGATTGGAAAACAATTTCGCATAGCCTTTCAAACTTTTAATAAATAAAAGGTAGGTGAAATGTGAAAGAAAGTAGTCTTTGCATTACCAGACGTAGGATATCATTGGGGAGTAAGAACCGCTAGAAACACATTGACCGGAAATTCTGGGGAATGGTGATGGAAATGGATTCTTTATTATGTGATACTTCGGAACTGCTAAGGCGATGATAACAAATACGATGGCTTCATTGACGAAGAAGGCAGCGAGCAATATGTATAGGAGATATTTATTTTTTCCATAAAAAGCATAGGCTATTTTGGATTTGGTTATATATATATCAAACCTCCGAGCTTGACTTACCCCGGTTTACCATAAGAACGTTGGCACAAGCTATTACTGAGGTGCCTGTAAAACACATGAACCAGATTAAGCCGGGACATAAGTTCGTCTTGAAGCCTTGAACCCCGAAAAGAAGTAGGACAGTACCCCTTTAGTATAACTAGGCTAAATTACTACTTGTAATTTCAAATTGACTACTCACAGCGCCAGAATCAGACTCAAGTGACGAACAACAATAAATAAAGCCTTGGTAAAAACATATTTAGCTCTGTGGTTTATTTATTATTACAGCTTTGGTGAGAATTTTGAATTCCAACGTACCTCCAAATAAATTCTATCTGGAGATTACATCTGAGTAAGAACGCAAATATCCAAAGATATGTAATGGACAACGTACTTCGTCGCCAAACGTCAAAAATATATCCCAAAGGAGTACAGTAACATTAGCGACTGGAAGTAAGACGACGTCATCTCAGTCAGTGTTCAGCTTTTCTTTATGTTTTTTGATTTTTTTAGGAGACCCACCATCGTACTCACCTATATTGAACATAAGAAAGGGTGCAGAATTTATGAGAACCTCGATCTCCTCGCTGAGGGTTGCTAATGGTGACATCCTGGTAAATACACAGAGAGAGTTGTAGATCAGTGGTGTCGATCTTTTGGAATCTTTTAGGTTCGTTAATTTATATCAATATAGTTATCAAACATATCTCAGGCGTAGTAAACTGACTTCCCTGATCTCTGCATGGTAGGCGCATGATTCATTTTGATAATAGAAGTTGAGGTAAATGAGTGTGGGATCACATCAATTCACTAGTTCGCATGATGAAACTTATATATCGACTCAAGTCAGGCTTTCCCCACTCTTCCTAGAGATTAAAGTGTTATACGGAGCAAAAATTAATTTTGACAACATACGATGTATAGATATAATGAGTATGACAAAGAATTCCCGAAGCGTCGTTTCACGATTTCTCTTCCCCTTCAATTAGACTTGAACGCTTTCAGCCCGAATAGTTACCCAGATTATGATTATCCAGAAGTTTATGACCATCTGCTGATAAACAGAAAATCAAAATCTGATGGACAATCATAGTAACCAATTGGTGCTGAGAAGACGAGTGGGGAACTCACAACGCTTTCTTCCTTGCCCCCAAGGCTCGGAAGTACTGTTACCAGCTCTGATGTGACGGATTTTTGATTATCAATAAAGCTGAATATTTTGACGTATCCATTTTCTCAAACAGTGTTCTCATATATGTACCAAAGAGCCCATTTCCATTTCCGTGCATTGGATTTTACTGTTTGGCAATGTTGTGATGGAAATGGCGGATGCTGATATGTCAGCGGCAAGCAACGGCAAAAAAATTGAGATACGTCATTTCGTCCTTGTCTCCCACCTTCGTACCATTGTGTTATTTGCTAATCCTAAGCACCTATTTTTTGTCTGGAGACATCCCTCAACAGAAAATGGAATATGGGGCCGTATCGAGGTTCACTTCTGCCCTTGTGAAAATTGGATAACATAAGAACGCCTCCGAGATATAAAACTGTCTTTCACGTTATTATGCAAGGTATTAAGACGAAAATACGGAATACCTTGGCTCAGAATATCTTGGTCCCCGAACTTCGTCGTCTATGTCGATGAGGCTTAATGATGTCCCCAACGTTCTATGGTAAAGTGATCCAATAATAGTCGACCCAGTTTTGATCAGCGTGAGGTTATTTCTTAGGGAAGCTATGAGGGAACCTTCCAATTTCTCTATCATTGTTCGTCACTTCTAACAAAAATTCATCTTTAGTTGACATTCACGTGTCAAGAAGACAGGCCAGAGGGAAAGAATAGAAAGACTGGGAAATGAAACAAAGGACCAGAAGTCAATTGGGAGCAGGTTTTTACGCGTCACAATCAAGGAATCCCCTTTTGACCTCCACTAAGACCGATTAGGTTGTTCCAAGATATCAGTCGTACCGGGATCTCCGGTGATTTTCTCGCCTTAAACTCACCTTCTCCTGACGAAACGAAGCAACCGGAGTGAACTAGTGTTATGGACAAAACACGCATCATTCCCTTTATTACAACTTAATGGATGAATATGCACACAATTCAAAACTCGACTACCTCGTGGTCTAACATATTCTCGGGTGGCCGGCATCTATAGCGCATCCTTTCGGACACCATTTACTATATATAGAATACCAGTGAGTATTTCTACGTCGAAGTCCGTACAAACATCGGTGAAGTTTTCTCAGCAGGGTTCAATAAAATTGGTTGTACACAAGCCCTCGTTCAATACACGCCAGAGCGGTTGTCAAAAACAAAACGTACACGAATCTGAAGTTTACAGATTTTTAAGAAAAAGAAAAATATGGGACCTTTCACTCAATTAACGTTGGACGGCAGATTGCGAACGCTGATTAAGGCGTCGTTGCAGGCAGATTCGATACCGTTGTGTATACCCTGAACCTGGTCTGCGCTTATCGAAGACTAGTTATGTGGAAGAAAAGGGGACAAGTCAGCCTTTGATGTTTGTTTTTTGTTAATTAAAAGCTGCATGATTACCGGTAAGACATTCAATATAGTTTGGGTGAGAGACTGTTGAAAGTGACAGTAAGCATGATGAAAGAGACAGGTTATGTGACGGTGGGAGGAACAGCATGAATGTACGTTGCTTTATCTAAACAAAATGAGACTAACCGTGAATAAAGCTAAAACTCGATTCATTGAATACTCGCATAATCCAGGTGCTCCTTGTTCGATAGAGGCAACACGAACACTGGTAGCAGAGAACAAGGCGGACATCTTGACTTGCACCTCTTTGTAACTATTCAGTATGGCTATACCGTCATCCTGTGTGACAGGCCCCGGGAGGCTCTGGATGAGATGTGCCATAGTGAGTTAACCAAAGGATGTTCAGACATCGTCATCTTAACGATATTCTCACCTTTATGGATGCTATTGTACGAGAGATAGCCGCGAAAATAGCAACCCCTTTCGGACCTTCTTCCTATTATAGCAATTGCACAGTTGCTTAGTCTCTCTCCCAGGTGATGATGAAGAAGGAAAAAGTAGCCGAACCAAAATGAAATCTTCGGAGCAACTATCCGGAAGAGCATTTGTGAGTGAAATCGTTTGCTCCTAACATGTGCCGAAAAATAGCCATCAGTACAATCTTCCAATACGAATAACATTTAATCCTAACGATCGTAGCAGATAGTGTCGCCAACTCATGCCTAACATCAAGTGCTGAAGTTTTATGCAAGCCAAGGCTTTGATATACAGTTTCGGCGATAGTGATGGCACTCTCGGTTGAGTTTTGTACCTGGATGGAGGTAGTATTCGTCAAACCCGGAAAAGGTGGGTTTGTTATTTGTGAGAAAAGCGTATCCATGTGGATGATGGTGAGATGGGCTTACAACTGGGGGGTATAAAATCGCAGGGTTAATCCTCTGGCTTATTTATATGAGAATACTGTTTTTATCAAGGTTCATCTTTGTTCTAACTATCTCTTATGATCAGCTGACATCCAAAAAAATCGGATAAGGAATCTCTATACAATCTGCGAACCCCGCCTGCGCCTATAGAAGCAATATAGAAGATTATGACCAGTGACTAGTGACTGCTGTGGGGAAGAGAAAATCACGGAGAATGAAAGTCGACGGAATCATTTGGAGCAAGAATTTTAATTACTTGTCAGATACCTAGTGGTCTGAGGACCTCGAGCTATTCAATGATCCAGGTGGTTGGCGCGACGCTATTTTTCTTATTCAAGCTGGAACAAGCTTTGATTACAATTGTGTATTACGAACATGAGTGTGTTGACCTTGACACATGTGGCAACTTAGGTTCATAATGTTCTAGATTCAGAACAGCCCATTGTATTATATTAATGATTTGTTGTCTACCGTTCCTCTGGGATTGATCGGGACTTAGATTTCTCTTCCCTCGTGAAACCCCAAACGTAATCAAAATCGACCTTTATTGTAACATTTCCATTTCCATTTCCCTCGAAAAACCGCCTGATCCCTGATCGAATTCCCATTTCTTCTTATTGTAATAGACGTGGAACGAATTCCTTTTAAGGAGGCGCAGAGACAAGTTCGGCGTTGAGAGGAATCTACAAATCGGAGAAACCTCAAGGATGAACCCGGTTGCACCGTGAGTATAACCACTATTGTGCCCCCACGGCAAATCCGTCTAATATTTTTTGCCCAGTTATTTCTGTTGACCAACATTCGACCAACATATGTACACGCACATACAAGACTTCAAGTGTCTGGTTTCAAAGCTGAGATGGGATTGGGATTAGGGGACAAAGGCAAAAATTGTTTGAATGAACAAGAATGGGAAGACTTCCTCCCTTTTGCGACTTGGCACACCAATCAATATCATCTCAGAAAACGCTGTCCATAGCGCCCTATGGTGTTGTCCCTTCCGCTCTAGTCCGTTCTGACGGCAAACCACATGAAGAAATTTGCTCGCTTCAGTTATTTAATTCTTGGAACGATGGATTTAAAATACCAACACCCTAACGATGACAAATAACACACTTCTTCCCCCAAACGTCCCCGATGTCGTCGGGCGCGGAAATAACTACCATTTCTACTACTTCAAACCCCCACCTGATGGATCTAAACCTTGGGTTGAGACTAACCTGCAAACAGGAAAACATTCTTCCAATGTCTCACAGGGACCTATCAGAGAATGTTAGAGGACATGAGTCCGAATATTAAGGATGTATATTATAAAGAGAGTATCGAGTTGTTGTCCATCTAATAAATATGACTAAACTCAACAAATTTTGTTTGAAGCTATTAGAAAAAACAGAACTGAAGTACTGGACGGTCCAAATGGGCCTAAGACGCAATCAAACTCGTACATGCACCGCCAAAAATTTCGAACGAATTAGTCCCTCATTTACTCAAACACCGTTCCAAATTATCAATATCTGGCGTCCCATTAATCACCCCGCTATTGAAAGCCCATTAACACTATGTGATTATCGCTTCATAGATTGGGAAAAAAAATCTTGTTTTTACGACTGTGAGATTCCCAGATTACACCATAGAGAAATTCAGAGTGAATTATAATCCAGGTCATAAATGGAAATATCAACGAAATATGGAACCAGACAAGGTTGTATATCTCAAATGATGAAAGGATATTCATTTATCTCTCTCAATAATCCAGTATTAACCTGTTTTATATTCAGTTTTAATTCAAAAATGGATGGAAAGACCGCTATCCTGGCGCTACATACCGCTTTCACTGACCCGACGACTCTGGAAGATGCACCACGTAGGGAGAGTATTGAGCTCCGTGCGCTTGTGTTGTAAGTCTATCAAGTTTTCCAGTTGCTTCACATTTGACCTTTCTTCAGCGATGACGATCTTCC
The DNA here is from genome assembly GCA_020884735.1 of Clathrus columnatus. NCBI lineage: Eukaryota > Fungi > Basidiomycota > Agaricomycetes > Phallales > Clathraceae > Clathrus > Clathrus columnatus. Next base: position 3,025,962 of record BPWL01000006.1, read on the forward strand.
CAATGAAGCTTGAACTAGACAAGTAATTCACAAATTTTTGATGTGTGAAATCTGTCCATTGTCCAGCATACAGCATACAGCATGCATTTAGCCAGAGAAGCCTTGCATGAGAACAATATCAATCAACTATTTATTTTCCCAGTCAGTTTAAAATTGGACGAAATAAATAAATAAAATCAAAGCTTCTGCCAAATGGACTCAAAAACCAAAAAAAACATTCTCGGAGCCCTGCCACTTTCTGTCTAACAGTTTGCCTAAGTCCATAAAACGGGAAACTATCTTGAAGTTCTGATGGATGGATCACGAAGAGAAAACAGTGATATTGAGAGGAACTGAGTGAAAACTCACTCTAATATCCGTGGTATAGCATTATGATCAGCTCTGACGCGACACATTTTCAATATTTATCGATGAAACCTAAATACTGTGCCCACTACATAGAGGTTGCCAATCGATTCGTGTTGATATAAAAATATTTTTTTAGTTCTCGAGTACCAGGTATTATTCCATGCAAGCCGATCGTCATAATTGAAATTCCCAATGTGTCACTGGAGCACGTCGGCCCACCAAGCCTGGTTGTCCAAAAAAACAATATGTTCTTCTCCGAACATTAAAGCTCCAAGGTTATCATCATTTTCAATTTTGCATCTCACTTAATAACAACCAGAACCCTATCGACGATCGTAGTAGACTGGTCTTCACACTAGGCGGGTTCCCTGCACGAATCCAGCCTTGATTATTGAGGAAAGTGACGAGTGTTAGAGACAACCAAAATCGTTCAAAGAGTTTATTGAGAAATTTTCCATCGACAAATCTCTATTATTTTAGAGTTTCTGTAACATACTCAAGAAACAAAAAAAGGAAATCGAGTTACACACTCAAGCTCAAGCCTTAATTTAGAGGCCATAGTGCAAAGACAATTGAGGGATTCATCACAGGAAGATTAAATCTTATACTGTATCGCTTTTACTTCGTCTTTGTTTATAGAAGACTAAAGAAAAAATGTAGAGAATAATATAAAGTATGAGCAAGTGTTTACTTACCGGTGAAACAGATGATAAAGTTCGAGTAATAGATTGTAGGGGAGAAAATCCTAAAGCATCGTTTCACAATTTTTCTTCCCTTTCAATTAAACTTGAACGTTAACTTTCAGCCCGAATAATCAGCCAGATTATAATTATCTAGAAGCCCATGACCATCTACTGATAAACAAGAAGTCATTTTGAGAATTAAAACCTGATGGGCAACCATAGAGACTAATTGGTGTTAAGAAGATGAGTGGGGAACTCACAAGGCTTTCTTCCTTGCCCCTCCAAGGCTCCGAAGTTGTGTATGGTCGAATTACCAGCTCTGAAGCGACCGATTTTTGATTATCGATAAAGCTGAATATTCCGACTTATCCAAATGTTTTTCATCCATTTTCTCAAACTGTGTTCTCATATATGTACCAAGGAGCCCGTTTTCGTGCATTAGATTTTACTGTTTCACAGTGTTGTGGTGGAGACACTGCTACTTAGAGGAAATGGAGAAGCGGACACTATTATATCAGCGGCAAGCAACGGCAACAAAATTTGAGATTACGTCATTTGGTCCTCGCCTTTCCGATCCGTCCTCATCCCACCTTCTTACCATAATGCTATCCGCTATTCCCAAGCACCTATTTTCTCATCTGGAGTTCCTCAACAAAAAAAGGAGATTCGGGATTCATCTCTGCTATTGTGAAATTGCGGTAGTATAAGTATGCTTCCAAAATTCATCAATATGCACCTGGTCACTTTCACGTTATTATGCAAGGTATTATCTGGTGAGAAGAAGATACAAACATAACACCTTATCTTGGTTCCTAAATGTTATCCGTGTTTAGGCTTGATGGTGTCTTGTGATCAAGTGATCTAATAACAGTCGATCCAATTTTGACTAGCGCGACGTTATTTCATAGAGAAGTTACGAGGAAACTTCCAATTTCAATTTTCCGATTGTCGCTCATCACTTCCAACAAAAATTTTATAGCTGACATTTACATGTCAAGAAGACAAGCCAGAGAAAAAGAATCACATTGATTCCATTTACGCTTCGCCTATAGGAAGGCTGGGAAAAGGAAACAAAGATTAGAAGTCAATTAGAAACAAGGCTTTTAATTACCAGCCAAGTTCCTTAATACTCTACTGTCGAAGTAAACGATATGCTATTCAATGGATCTTTATACGTCACAATTAAGGAATCCCCTTGACCCGTACTAAGACCGATCAAGTTAGTACAAAATATCGATCGTACCAGGATCTCCGGTGATCCTGGCCTAAACTCGCCTTCTCCCGATGAAATGACGCAGTCGGAGACTGGTGAGAACTAATGTCATAGACGAAACACATTTCCTTTATTACGACTTAATGGACGAATATATACACAATTCAGAACTCGATTACCTCGTGGTCTAATTTATTCTCAGAGAGCCGGCATGTACAGTGTTTCTGACACCGTTTACTAAATATAGGATGCGGGTGAGTATTTTGTCAAAGCTCGTCCAAACATCGGTGAAAATTAGTTCTTTTTTCTCAGCAGGGTTCAATAAAATTGTATTGTACACAAGCTCTCGTTACATACATGCTTGAGCGGTTATCAAAAGCAAACTGACGCGAATCGGAAGTTTACAGAAATTCAAGAAAAAACACACATGTCGGAAAAGAAACTATAACACCTCCCACTCAATTAGTTGGACGGCAAATTCTCAACACTAGTTAAGGCGTCGTTACATGCAGATTCGATACCATTGTGTATACCCTGGACCTCGTCCGCGTTTATCGAGGGCTGGTTTTGGGGGGTAAGAGTCAGCGTTTGAGTTTTTTTCTAAAAAATTCAAAAAGCGCATGATTACCGGTAAGACGTTCAATACAGCTTGGGTAAGAGACTGTTAAAGAGACAGTAAGTTCAGGTTATATAGATATGTATGGTAAAAGAAACAGGTTATGTTATGTAATGTTGGAGCAACAGCATGAATGTACGTGTACGTTGCTTCATCGAAACGAAATGGGACTTACCTTGAATGAAGCTAAAAGCCTATTAATCCCATAGTCGCATATTCCGGGTGCTCCATGTTCGATGGAGGCAACACGAACACCGACAGCAGACAAAAGGACGGAGTTCTTGACTTGCACCTCTTTATAACTATTCAGTATAGCTATACCCTCATCCTGTGTGACAGGCCCCTGGAGGCTCTAGATAAAATGTGCCATAATGAGTTAACCAAAGGATGTTCAGACAAGCGCAATTCTCACTTTTATGGATGCTGTTGTACGAGAGATGGCTGCCAAAACAGCAACCCCTTTCGGACCTTCTGTCTATTATAACCAATTGCGCGGTTACTCAATTTCTCAAGCTATGATGCCAGGTGGACAAACCAAAATGAAATCTCCGGAGCAACTATCTGGCAAAACATTTACAACTGAAGTCACTTGTTCCTAACATGTACCGAAAAAAAAATCGTCAGTACAATCTTCCAATACGGATAATAATATTTGATCCTAACAATCGTAGCAGATAAGGTCGCCAGCTCATGCCTTACGTCAAGTGCTGAGGTTTTATGCAAGCCAAGGGTTTGATATACAGTGCTGGCGATGGTGATGGCAGTCTCCGCTGAGGTTTGTAACTGGATGGTGACAGCATTTGCCAAACAAGTGGGTTTGTTACTTGTGATAAAAGAGTAGTCATGTGGGATGGAATTACAACTGTAAGGTATGATAGTTCTCTGGGTGATTTATATGGATGATACTACTTTCCTATCAAGGTTCGTCTTTGTTTTAGATATCCCTTATGATCAGTTGACATCAAAAAAATATCAAATGATAAGGAGGAATCTCACCATCCCTATACAATACCTATACAATCTATGAACTCCGTCTGCGCCTATAGAAGACTATGGCTAGTGTGGGGAAAGAAAAAATCGTAAAGAATGGAAGTCGATGGAATCATTTGGGAGCACGAACATCAATATCTATCAATTACAAATTCCGAATGAATTATTCCAAATCATCAACCTCTGGCGTCCCATTAATAACCCCGCTATCGACAGCCCATTAAAATTATGTGATTATCGTTCCATAGATTGGGAAAAAGATCTCGCCGCTACGACTGTGAAATCCCCAGATTACACCATGGAGACATTCCGGGTAAATTATAATTCAAGTCATATCTATTAACGAGATATGAGACCGGACGAGGTTGTATACCTCAAATGATGAAAGGATATTCATTTATCTCTCTCAATAATCCAGTATTAACCTGTTTTATATTCAGTTTTAATTCAAAAATGGATGGAAAGACCGCTATCCTGGCGCTACATACCGCTTTCACTGACCCGACGACTCCCGAAGACGCATTACCTAGGGAAAGTATTGAGCTCCGTGCGCCCGTATCGCAAGTCTATCAAGTTTTCCAGTTGCTTCACATTTGACCTTTCTTCAGCGATGACGATCTTCCCAATGAAGCTTGAACTAGACAAGTAATTCACAAATTTTTGATGTGTGAAATCTGTCCATTGTCCAGCATACAGCATACAGCATGCATTTAGCCAGAGAAGCCTTGCATGAGAACAATATCAATCAACTATATTTTCTCAGTCAGTTTAAAATTGGACGAAATAAATAAATAAAATCAAAGCTTCTGCCAGTGTTTTCCTCAAAATCTGGACTCAAAGCCAGAAAACATTCTCGGAGCCCTGCCACTTTCTGTCTGACAGTTTGCCCGTAAATTATTTTATTTTATTGCATCTTCGCAAGGCCCGTGTAGGGAAAAATATGCATCTAGCTAAGACTTCATCATAAGCTTGACTGAAGTTATATTACAGTTTTACTGTTATATGTGATGCCACATGATTCATAAATCGTCGTTGATGCAACACCACCTCAAATAAATTTCCGGTCAAAAAAATGCCAAGGCGCCTGGTATTAGTGTACCGCAAGCTGTAGGGGTATTCGAACGCACTCTGTAGGAATAATGAAATCAAGTAATTAGATCAACGATCTTAAGGAAATCTTACATATTTCTCTGTAGTCTCACCAACGTATGTCTGTCTCAAGGCAGGTGGGGCTAACAGTCTAACGCAAATTGTCCCTTCTCAAAGTTTAATTTGTATTAGGTGAACAGACCCCAATAATGAAACGCTACGCTTGTTGTAAGTTCTAATTTCTTTCTTGGAATAGGAACATGACTTGAATACATTCATGCGACAAAAACCCTCTAAAACAAGCTGGAGGCGGAGGTAGATAGTCAGGAAAGAAGGAGGGTAAACTGGCAAGGGTGAGACGGGTTGCTTGTCTCCTTTCATATTGGACAATTAGGTTGTCCGTTGAAGACACGTGTCGCAAAAATCGAAATCGGTTTATTAACCCTTAATAAACCAAAAAACGTTAGTAAGCGCAAACGCAGTTTATTAACTGTTCAACGTCCGGATAATTTCTGACATGAGCTTATTAACCAGTTTGTATATTTATAAAAGGTCTGCCTCATTACTTTTCTTCTCTTTTTTTTTTAATTTCAAACATTTCAATTTTTTCACAGAACGATAAAAGTAGTTTTAAAGAACATAATTATATTTTTGTGATTAATATCAAGTATTTACATGAATTATGGTACTTTTAAAAGTAAATACTTTTAACTAATTATCTAGTATAAATTTGTACTTATGGAAATGGACTTAGGAATAAGTAAATCTAACTTGTCGTCACTCAACTTCAACTTTGGCACTCAAGTACGCACTTACGAATTGGGGCCCTCGCCCACGAAGAGCAACCGACTCTTGAGTTTATATAGAAAATGAACAGCGCGCACAGACCTTTTCCTCTTTGTGGTAATCACTTGAACGATCAAAAACTGGCAGTTAACCGATGAATTGACTCTCGAGCAAATGGCGAGTAGAACTCATTACCGCCCATCTGTAGATCAAAATAAGGTGATTAAGGTAATTATTAAAGCAAAACTAGAGCATCGGAAGGTTTATAAAGCTTTGGAGGTTAATTAACCAATTTCGATTTTTGCGACATGCCCATGAGGAACCAGTTTTGTGGTTCAGCAAAAGTTGTCCATTTGGACTGTCTGGGATTTGTCATGTTCAATTGTCCACCGAGACCTGGCTTGCTCATTTTCACTCAGTCTTAGTCACAATATCTTTCTTCCCCTTGGAAAAAAACAGAATTAGAGGCCATGATGACAGAAGAATCAGGGTTGGGGATGCTATGTTTTCAAACTTACATTCTTTTTCACTTTATATATAAATACCTGACATCAGATATAGATAGTACTTGTTCTAAAGAAGATAAACATCGATGAACAAAAATAAGGTTACTGGTTCACACTCTGGATTAGAATGGGGCCACAAGGGAAAAAGGTTAGGGGTAAATCGCAGTTTGCATACCTAGAATTTTTGAGTTAGTGATACCCTTGCTCATTATAGAGGACTTGACTGACATGTGATGGGGAACATGTGCAAGTGGCAGTCCTTGAAGTCTGTTTATCGAATAAGGTTTTTATAGATCACATGTACATGGGGCAGGAACATAATTTCAGATTTTTAAACTTTAAATCAGTGAATATTATGCTTTATTTAGAAACAGACAACAATTCCCACCCAGAGAAAGATTTGTGTTAAAGTGCACACTATCAAGTTCTATCTTTATAAACCTGTGTTTCCATCATTAACCAACCACTTGTCTCCGATATATCCATCTTAATTGTTGTTGAAACCGCAAATTATGCTGCATATAAATGGTAGTAAGCTTGTCCAATGTTGTTGCGGATTACAAAAACAGGAAGGAGAAGAATGTCAACATTTGAATGGAAAGTGGTTTGATGCGGGTTTAGTATGTTATAGTTATTCTTGGATGATGGGAACTTTCTCTGTACTTCTTACTACTACCCAATTTAATCTCATAGGGCCAAGCACATGATAAAGCAGGGTGATAACATAATTTTTTAGAAGCCTGGCTTGCCATCATTCAAATTGATAATCTGCACTTCTTTCCTGCAATCAAGATGGAGTGGCCTTTCTTGATCAATGATATGATATTTAGGGTAACCATTTCCACAATTAGGACAATGGAGGCAAATGAAAATGAAAGAAGCATTTTTTTTTTCACAAGTTTTATCCCGACATGGCTTGCATTCACCAGTTACATCAAGAAGGAAATGGTTGATTTTTCTAACATTTGCTCTGGTAATTGTCATTTAAACACCATCAGACAATGAAAACTACATTCATAATCTGATTTTCATATGTATGTACCCATATCTTATGCCAGACACTGCAACACATGATACTGGTTATTAAACAGGGGTGTTTAAAAAAAGGATCGTGTACTAGTAAGTGTACACACTTGCTTATTCATGTGCCTTTCAGTTTCCTCAGTAAAACGTGTATGTATTAAAGTATTCAAGATTTTACCATCATGGTAGAAAAGAAGTGGTCCATCAGTGAAAGTGCACATGTCTGGTTTAAGCTTGTGATGAATTGTCACACTTACAACAACAACGGGGTGGTTGCACCATATCTTGATTTATTCTAATTGCTCCTCATCCACAATGATCAAGGCACCACTTGGTATGGTGAAAAAATGATGGCACCATGTGGGAACAGGATTGCAGTGATCTGACAAGATGATTGGAAGTTGTTAGGATAATTGGTACATCTGCTCATTTGTTTACAATCCTTTGTAACCTGACATGATATATTCGAGAATAGTATAATTGTACTTTCCATTCCATTCAAAATATATTTTTCTACCTAATACATGTCTTGGATAATACTAAACTGATTGGTCATTGTGGCTTGCTGTCAAGGTCTGATACCTTAGGTTTGTAGTCAATCTTGCAATTGATAACTCTTTTGAGATTATTGATCGGAAGTTTGACTGAGTCGGGACGTGGCCTCAGCTTATATGCTGTGCCCTCTTCCTAGACCCTGAGTGTATGTCCCCAATTTAATGGTGACAATGCCGACTATAGTAGTCAACAATAGGATCAGATGAAGTTGAGGTTAATGACTACAGTAAGAGTAATATTGAGAGATGTAACTTAGTGTCGATGACGAGCAAGACCATCAAGGTCGAGTTGTCGACAGCTGAAGTCAGAGAAAGATTAATGAGAGATGAAGAAGAACTGATAATAGTTTGTTTATTAGATATCGACCAAGGTTGATATCAAAACTGAGTCTACATTGTATTTACAAGAGGGTTTATATACATGTGAGACTCAGGGAAAATGTATGATACATGAGTGTTGTTACAATCATTAGTAATCGGTGAAACGAATGTATGGAGAAGGTAACCCAAGGGGTTACCAGAGTGAAAGTATTTCCTGTGAGAAATACCGAGGAATCCAAGGCAATTGAATCGGTGTTGAGTTGGTGAATCGAAGGTGTCGAGGTGGATTGAGGGTGTCGAAGCATAGTAATGTAATATAATGAGTGAATACGAGTACAGGGAAACTTTGATATATCCGATAGTGAATAATTATATGTTATGTATGGATAATCATGTGTCAGTTTGTGACAGTGGGCAATCTCGATTAGAGCATTGAGTTTATGCTCCAACAACGAGACGATGGGATTGAGGTCTGGAATGGCAATGCTGGGACCGGCAACAGACTTTGTGGTTTTCTTCTTCGGCACCACCTTCTTAACCTCCCTCTGTGTAACAGCCTTCGTCTCCAGCATGAACAAACATGTGACACGGGACTTCTGACATTCAAAGCAACAAGAGTTGCCACTCCTCTGTTCATGGCATTCGATGTTCTTCTTGGTGCAACAATAGCACCCATCCTCAATAACATCACCCATCTCGAAGAAAGGTCCTTTGGGAATGGGAGGACTGAATTTTGCCTTTTTTGCAGGCACAATCTCAATGCCATCATGAAGCTCATCCTCCTCAACAAGATCAATAGTTCTCTTGTGAGAACTAGACAGTTTAAGGGCAGGAGCAATTGTTTTCTTGGGAGAAATGGGGGTTTGTGATACAGCAGGTGTCCTGCGTGTATTGACAGGTCTGGTGGTAACAGTGGTGGTCTTCTTCAAAACCAGCTTTGGTTTTGGTTTGGGTTTCAATGTCAAAGTCGTTGAAATAAGTACAGGGGATGAAGGTGTGGCAGGTTGTGTTGCCGGCACAAGAACCTGTTGCGATGATAGCTAAAATGGAAAAAAGGATAAGTTAAAAAACAAGAGAAAAGAAGAGAATAATTCAGATGACTTACCTTGTCCATGTCTGCTGCAAGATTGGGGAATAGTTCCTGCATCTTGGCCATATCCTCCTCCTTTTTCTTCTTCTCGGCTTCCTCTTTCCTTTTCAACATCTCTGCCCTCCTAGTTTCTACCTTCACATTGTATTTTTTCTGATATCTTGCGATATCATCATCATCATCATCTTCTTCAACAGTTTTTGTGATGATATCAGCCAGTTCTTCTTCAACCTCAATGAAGACATGATGATGCTTTTGGGCCCATGAGACATGCTCCTCTTGAGTCTGGGGAGCACTGACAAGCATGGATATGGGTTCGGCGATGGGAGAAGACATACTATCGAGACATACTATCGAGATTCTGGGGGTTGGGGATGATGGTGGTTGTGGTTAAAGGATAATGAAACATGTCCAGCAGCCTTATCAGTCTTAAATTGAACAATTTGTCACGTATTGTCACGGAGTGATAACAAAAAAAAATAAAACTAAGTCCAGAGGTCTCGAGGGCTCAACCTTGACAAGGGGATACTGTCATAAACTGACACACAATCATCCATATGTAACATATAATCATTCACTATTGGATATATCAAAGTTTCCCCATACTCGTATTCACTCATTATATTACATTACTATGCTTCGACACCCTTGATCCATCTTGACACTGATTCGATTGCCTCGGACTCCTCGGTATTTCCCACAGGAAATACTTTTATTCTGGTAACCCCTTGGGTTACCTTCTCCATTCATTTGTTTTACCAATTACTCATGATATTAACAATATCACAAATCACATGTTATACCTGAGTCTCACATGTATATAAACCTTCTTGTAAATATGATGTAGACTCAGTTTTGATATCAACCTTGGTCGATATCTAATAAACAAATTATTATCTGCTCTTCTTCATCTCTCATTAATCTATCTCTGACTTCAGCTGTCATTGACTCGACCTTGATGGTCTTGCTTGTTGTCGACACTAAGTTACATCTCTCAATCTTACTCCTACTGTAGTCATTGACCTTGACTTCGTCTGATTCTATTGTTGACTACTATAGTTGGCATTGTCACCATTAAATTGGGGACATACACTCAGGGTCTAGGAAGAGGGCACAGCATATAAGCTAGGGCCACATCCCCAATTCAGTCAAACTTCCGATCAATAATCTCGAAAGAGTTATTGATTGCAAGATTGACTACAAACCTAAGGTATCAGACCTTGACATCTTGGGAGATTACATGATACTTACGTATAGTTGTGTGTCAGTTTGTGACAGTACATAAGAGTATCCTGTGGTTCCCTGCAAGGAACCCCCGGGATATTGAAGGACACTGAAGTAGTGTTTGGTAATACTAAATATTCCCCTCCACTACCTAAAGTCCCCAAAGGTAATTATGTGAGATGAAATTGAGGAAAACCTAGGTACTAGCAGTATAACCTTGAAATACCCCTAATTACTCAGGTATTACAAGTGAGGGAACCTGTACTTATTCTTCCTCCGGTGATCAGAAGGTATACTTTGCTTTACTTCAGGAAACCTCTAAATCATATCCAATACTTACTTGTGTATACTTCTGATTTTTTCGAATAACTGCTGTAGTTTTCAGGACTCAGTTGCAGTATGGTGAGGTATTTACTGGTATTGGATAGTATTGAGAGGTAAAATAGGATATTCCAAAGGTATTCCGGAGTTGACGGGGATGACTGCAAGTTACGTCGGCAATCAGAACAATTTTTGTGGTATCCCGCAGTATCCTGTCGGATCTACACACTAACCTACAATTAGTGTGTTTAGAACTTCGATGTTTTCATGTTATTTGGTTTATACTTTATTTTTGTCCCAAACTACCTGTCATAAATGGTGACCATGTTGGTTTTTTTTCGAATTTATTGTCCACACTGTACAGATTTACCTATAAAATGGGAGCATCGGACAGATATTAAATACGAAGTGTATGGGCATTTTCTCCGTCGTTATACACAGAACAGGTAACACCAAGCAGCTGTGGATAAATTCCCCGGGAAAGCTCCGGGGTATATTATATTATGGTATCAAAAAACGATGAACTCTGATCCATTGAAAATTCCAAGGCAGAAAACAAATGTCTTGCTTAAACGGACAATAATCCAAAAAGGTAAAAATCATTCCACTGACAACCAGTGTTGTGGCGATGCTTGTTGCAAAACCCCTTTGAACCAAAATTGAACAGCGTCAGATGATAATTTTTTTTTTTACTACCAAATGTCCGTTCATATTCGATAAGTGTTTTCTCTGAACGACAAGTATAGTTCTTTTTCCGACGTGATCCTGGTTTTTTATAGGCATGCCTAGGTTTCTCTGTGGGTTGAATATCATCTTCAGCTTTCATCCTAAACAAAACTGTTGATAACCGCCATTGGAACAAAGACTTGGAAACCAAGGGAAAGACAGAATTTGTAACTCAGAAATGCTAAAACAAATGGACTTATTGTATATTAACGGTTATATCGAGACTAATGACGGTCCACATGCACACAAATCCCGAACAAGGTTTTGCGGGCCATGTTGTGTTCGACATAGGGACTATTCTTTGTCCTTACAATTACAATTATTTGTTCGCTTCACGGGACACATCGAAATCGGTTTGTCCGGGGGAGGGCGTCCACTTTCAGAAGATCGTTGAATCTCGGCCGAAACTTCAAACTGTTATAAAAAGCCAAGTCGAAATCTGTTTCGTTAATTGTGGCCCTCAGTACATCTTTCTCAGCCCCCATCCTTTACTCATCATGTCTTCATCCTCAAAAACTTCCGATTCCCAGAATCAGACTTCTTGTCTTCCTAGTACCTTAACTTCTACCGACTGCAATGGCGTTCCACAGTACAACTTTAACAACCTCTTAACAAATAACAGGGAAACTGAATTATTCCAAACAACTCAAGATTCATTCTTTTCGTCTTCGTCTCAGAATAATCACACGGCGATAGGCTCTGGGATGATTAATAATCCAACTGAAGATGCCGCAAGTTCGGGCTCAGCTGTTTCACTCGACCTACAACAATTTTCAAGTACCGAGAACCACGCGTATTTATCCAACGCGAACCCAACTCCAAGTTTCGATGGTTTTGGTTTAGATTTTTTAAATTTTATTGACAACAACGGTTATAATGGTACGTCACTTATACCTGTTGACGCGTTTTCCGACCGTAGTCGACGCGTCAAAACGTGTTATCTCTTTACTCACTATGTTCCACAGACGGTATCCAAACTTTTAGTTATCCAAACAATGAGATGTTTTTTGGGAACCAATATGTACCCGACTTTGATTTCGGTTCCGAGAGTACCTCTACTGGATACGTTTCGAGTTGTATGTCTCGTTGTCTACGATATATTATTAACATTGACGTGTTTGTGATAGTCTTCGATCAAGCGAATAACTCATCTGCCGGCTTATCGTCTGCTCCTTCCACATCCCAAACTTCAGCGGACGTTAACGTTGGCACGTTTATCAATGATCACTTGGCTCTTTCAAACACGGCTGAATATCAATCCACCATTAAGGGAAAAGCGGCCGTCCGAACCAATGGTGAATCTTTCAAGTCGATGGAGAACATTACAATATGTTGACGTATTTTTTTTTAGTTTCATTTGACTCTGTCACTTTCACATCGGATTCTAGCACAGTAAGTTCAAGAACTGACAGTAAGTAACAGCTATTCGGTGCAGTAAATATTGTATTGATTAATTATGGATTAGATAACACGATTTTGGACGCTGGCTTCAGTCAACGTTCAAACGCACAACAATATTTAATATCGACTGCTGGGTATGGTGCAGAAACAGCCATACCCAATGCTCACTGGCATATGGGAATGCCTTCGACATTGAAGGCACCGTACGTTGACAATACACCTGGTCAAACGGAAGGAAGTGACAATGGCAACCCGATGGGAACACATGTCACTGATCCCAATACTCAACTCCCCCAAAATTCCCTACCTTCTCCGACCACAAACCACATTATCGACCACGATGAAAATATACATACCACATCAACCACTTCCCCCGCCACGACAAAAAGGAGGTATCCAAAGAAACCACTTCCATCAAAAACATTGTACACAATGCAAAATGGCAAATACGTCTGCCAATATAAAGGACCAGCACGTCCAGAAGGCTGCTCGGTGAAAACAGCGGATGTTCGCAATCTTTGCCGCCATTTGCGAAACCACGCACGAAAAGAAAAAAAGATGAACATCCCCCAAGAAGAAAGGGTGGCGTGCAATGGTGTTCCGGGAGAATCGCTATATCTTGAGGTCAGCTGTCCCTTCAAAAAGGAGGCTGATCGAGGAAAATGTCGGTTTTATAGGGAGACTGGAACGATATGGAAGGTGATGACTTTGGAGAGATGGGAGCCGGTCATGAATAGTCATAGGGCTGAATACCACAGTCCTGACGATGGATCGTAATCGGATTACCATATCTGAATGTGTATCGTGTATTTTTATTTGTATTGGATAAAACATCTTACCTTGATATGCTCGACATAACTTTGCCACAATTTTTGGGCGATGGGGAAGGAAGGAAAGAAGGCTGTCTTGTTCAAAATGAGAGATGTACCCTGAAGAGCCATTTATTTAAGCCCGTGGAGAACAAAGGCGGAGCAAGTACCTTTGTTCCACAACGTGACTTCGGTAGAAAGCTTGATGACAAGCATGGTGATATTAAATACACATCTGTGTACAAGGATCCAAAAAAATCAGCTAGGCTCGCTTTGAGGGTACTGGTCGAAAGTTGAGATCAACGTGGCAAGATCGATAACAGAGCGATTAGTCAATGGGCGCCTGTATTTGTCCGACACTGTTATATCAGCGGCACGCAACGGCAAAGAAGTTGAGATTACGCCATCTGATCCCCCCGCGACCCATCCTCCCGCCATGGACATGGACATTAACATTAATGTTATTCGCTAATCATAGGCAGCTTTTTTTTTCATTTATCCTCAACAAAAACAAAAACTGAAATACACAGCCGTATCACCTATGCTGTGAAATTTAGGCTACAACTGTACATCTGGTTTCTCTCGCGTTATTTCAACTTATCGATCACTTCCGAAAGGTATTATCTAATAAGATGAAAATATGATATACCTTAACTCAGAACTTTATCTTGGTCCCCGAACGTCCGAACGTGATAAGGCTTGCTGGTGTCGGCAAAAATATTCAAAAATTAGATTAAATCCTAGTCAGCATGAGGTTACGTCCAACTCTACGATAGTCATTCGTCACTTCTAACGAATCTTCATCTTTAGTCGACCTTGGGAGGACGACCCGGAGAGAAAGAATGGCATATCGTCATACACCATCAACTTCAACTTCATTTATGTGTGCACCTATAAGAAGATCATAGAAACTAGAAGCCAACGAAATGTTTTTAGGAGAGAAAGTCTTTTAATTACTGATCACGGTCAAGTTCCTAACAGTTAAGTGTCGAAATAACGGCGTACTACTCGATGGATTTTTACGCATGACAATCAGGTCTTCTATTTCGCACTTTCATTTCTCATCGGTCCCAGGATCTCTGGTGGGTTTATTTGCCTAAACTCATCTTCTTCTGACGAAGCAGCCCGAGTGAACAGTAGTGTCGTGGACAAAACGTGCTTAGATATGGCCAATCTCGTGTCTAACATATCCTCGGGTGGTAGGCATCCAGTGTGTCGTTCTGACACCGTTTAAGTGCGGGTGAGGATCTCTACGCTGAAGCCCGTTCAAAATCTGCGAAATCTTTTTTTTTTACTTAACAAGGTTCAATAAAAATTGATTGTATATGACAAGCCCCCGTTCGGTACATGCTTGAGCGGTTATCAAAAGTAAAAATTACACTTTACAGAAATGCAACATGGCGGAAAAGAAGAAATCGTACACCTCCCACTCAATTAACGTTGGACGGCAAATCGCGAACCTTGGTTAAGGCGTCGTTGCATGCAGATTCGATACTGTTGTGTCTAGCCTGAACCTCATCTGTGCTTATTGAAGACTGGTTACGTGAGATAGGAGTCAGAAGTCAGTTTGTATTGGTTTTATTTTTAAAAAAAAGCCATATGATTACCGGTAAGACATTCAGTAAAGCTTGGGTAAGAGACTGTTGAAAATGACAGTGTGTTCAGGTTATATAGATATGTATGATGAAAGAGACAGGTTATGTAACAGTGGGAGGAACAGCATGACTGTACATTGCTTCATCGAAGCAAAATGGGGCTCACCGTTAACAGGGCCAAACCTCTCTTAAACCCATACCCGCATAATCCAGGTGCTCCTTGTTCGATGGAGGCAACACGAGCACCGACATCAGACGATAAGATGGAGATCTTGACTTGCACCTCTTGGAAACTATTCAGTAAGGCTATACCCTCATCCTGCGTGACAGGTCCCGGGAGACTCTAGATAAGATGCGTCATAGTGAGTTACCTACAAGGATTTTGGAGTCATCATCAGTCTCAACATTATTCTCACCTTTATGGATGCTGTTGTACGAGATATAGCCGCGTAAACAGCAACCCCTTTCGGACCTACTCCCTATTATGCATGGTTACTCAATCTCTCAAGTTATGACGAAAGATAGCCAAACCAAAATGAAATCTCCAGAACAATTTTCCGGCAACGCATTTACGACTGAATTCGTTTGCTCCTAACGTGTACCAAAAAAAGATAATCATCAGTACGCGCTCTTCCAAAATACGAATGATAACATAATTATAATCCTGACGATCGTAGCAGATAAGGTTTCCAACTCATGCTTCATGTCAAGTGCCGAAGTTTTACGCAAGCCGAGGCTTTGATATATAGACCCAGCGATAGTGACGGCACCCTCGATTGAGGTTTGTAGTTGGATGGAGACAGCATTCTTCAAACCGGGAAAAAGTGGGTTTGTTACTTGTGATAAAAGAGTGGCCATGTGGATGATGGTGGGATGGTGTTTACAGATGAGGGTTACAACTGTAAGGTATGATAATCTTATTAATATGAAAATACTGCTTTCCTATCAAGGTTCATCTTTGTTCTAGACATCACTTCTTATGATCAGCTGACATAAAAAAAAAATCGGTTTGATAAGAAGGAATCGCACGTCCCTATACAATCAATGAACTCCGTCTGCGCCTATAGAAGACTATGGCCGTGGGTGGGGAAAAAAGAAAATCATAAAGAATGGAAGAAGTCATAAACACCTGCCACTTAATTAACGTTGGACGGCAATTTGCGACCGCTGATTAAGGCGCTGTCGCATGGATTCGATACATGGTGTATACCCTGAACCTCGTCTGTGCTCATCGAAGGCTGATTATGTAGGAGAGAAGGGGATAGCAGTCAGCATTTAATATTTTCTTTTTCAAATTAAAAGCCGCATGATTACCGCTAAGAAGGTCAATAAAGCTCGGTAAGAGATTGTTGAAAGTGACAGTAAGCTCAGGTTATATAACGGTAGGAGGAACAACATTGCTTCATCCAAACAAAATAAGACTCACATGTGATAAAGCTAGAAATCTATTAAATACATACTCGTATAATATAATCCAGGTGCTTCTTGTTCGATGGATGCAGCAACCTCCCAACTATCCAGTGTGGCCTTAGTCTCTTCCTTCGTGACTCGCCCCAGGAGGGTTTAGACACAGTGAGTCAAGTAAAGAATCTTTTGACGCTATTTCTTACCTTTAAGGTTGCACTTGTGCGAAAGAGAGCTGCATATACAACAACCCTTTTCGGAGCTTCTAATATTATAACAATTGCAGGGCTACTCAACTTCCCAAGTCACGATAAAGAAGAAAAAGGTAGTCAAATCAAAATGAAATCTCCGGCATTTATGACTGAAATCAGCGCTTGGTCCTATCATGTGCCGTACACTGGCAGTAGGGTTTGACATGGTTTTTACGAACACAGGAAAGGAAGGGAAGATAGGGTTTAAAGAAATTGGAAATCATGGAGAAAACAGAATGTGCTTGAACAAATCATTTCTGACTTGTCAAGGCTCGGTGGCAAAACTCGGCCATGCGTTGCGCCGGGCTTTCATGAAGAGGCTGTTAGAGGTGATAATAAGTTCAGGTGATGTAGATAAGGAGATTAATGGTCTGAGGAACACTAAGTGTAGGTTGCCCCATAAATACTTCGAATGGCATGCATATCCATGATTTTCAAGGACTCACCGTGAATAAAGCCAAAAATCTATTAAACCTGTACTCGGATTATCCAGGTGCTCCGTGTTCGACGGAGGCAACACGAGCTTTGGCACTAGACATTAAAACAGATATGTGCCTTGTTTCATAACTATTAACTAATGACTATCCCATCCTCCTGCCTAACAAGCGTTATGAATCTTGTTCTCATAGTCCCAGAATAAGGAACAAGATGTTAATAAAATTATATTTGGCTCGGAAGTTGGTTTTAGACGGATTTGATAGAACTTGAATTCTATATTGGCCACAATATCGTAGCGAAAAACCTTTTGTGAAGGCAAGTCAAGACGCGTACTTACATTTGGTCATTCTGGCCTCGAGGCCGCCCGGAGCATCGATTTCATTTTAAATAGGAAGAAAGTTTCTTAACGCTCGTGGAAAATTTTCGCCGTTATAAAAAGATCAATTGCCCCATCATGACACCCACGATTAGAATGATCAACGTGCCCTCCATTCACATTCATCTCGCTTTTCCCCCGTCAAATAAGTAACACTGTTAGGGTTTTCTTCCGGTTACCTGATACAAAGGTTCACAAATCCACAATTCCTGATTTAGGATGATCACTGACAACGTGCCGCATGTTAGATAATAAGCTCCACACCCTTGCCCACACATGCATTACACATTTCATTGGACCCTCAGGAATTATGTGAATAAAAGTATGCATCAGTGCCACCGACCCAAACAACTTGAAACACCCACTCGCCACACACAGCAGGTTTGTTCAATTAAACTCTAAACTTATAGCCAAAATAAAATCACATTTCTTACAATGTAAGTGAAGGATAACAACAGCAAAAAAGAGTATAAAAACTGACAGGATTTCGTTAGGTTAAACACCAACTTGCCTTGCCCTTTTTCAAAGCACAAAGCCCCGTCGATACTCAAGCCCATCAAGGATGTCCACTCTCAATGCTGAAGCTACACAATATCTGAACGATATCTTGAGCAACCTGGTATATTCTAACCCCACATGTTAAAGACTAGAGTAATAATAATTTTGACAGAATAACTCCTATATAACCGGAACTATAGTAAGTAAACAAAAGCAATGTTTTCACGACAATATAGGACATTGAGTCTCAACAGGGAAAGAATTGGTTGGGTTCTGTAGCTCTTGCCACCTCTGTCATCAACGTGAAAATAATTCCTCCTTTTTTCTTAGTTCCCTAGTTTCTGATTAAACTCATTTGTAGGATATGCAGGGAAATACACCTCCACTTGCATTGGGAGAAAATGATTTAGTGACGTTTGGGAATATACAGACCATGATTCTGGGAAACCTCCCCGACATTATTGGGATGACTCGGGAGGTCAGGGGGGATTGTGTTCCCGAATCACATTCAATGAAAAGCGAAGTGATGATCCTTGAAAATGTACAGAACGTCATCCTGAAAGCCTTCGGAGGACGTTTGCCTCTTTCCCTCGTTCCCTGTTTAAGCTGTATCGATTTTCTCAGGACACGTTTGAATAATTTGACAGACGCGGTTGTCTCTGCTGTTCCGGTAAGGAAGTCATAGTCCTTTAGTGAACATACTAGTCACAGATGAACTTTTATTCAACTAGCCTGATACAAGCCCGGAGACTATTAACCAAATAAGAACAATGCAATGCAACATTAATTCCGCCCTAAACTTACTGACTACTAGTCTCCCGACTGAGGATTCACCCCCAAATTCCGTAAGTATTTTAGAAAGCAAACGAATCCAATGGATGATTAGTAACCTTTTTTTAGTCGATTACACCTTCCAGCAGTTCAACTAATGCAATCCAATTCCAAATTAGTTCGGTCTTTTCAGCTAGTGGTGCCATTGGTGCCGGAGCATGATACATCCTGAGGACTGACTGAGAAATTGATCAACATCCAATGATGCCGAGAGTTTTCCTTCATCTGTTTTGTTCTTCCCATTTACGTACATACGTATATAATAATAAAAAAATCATGTTCCCCTACTTCAAAAATATTTTTTTCATCCTCGGCATCAAAAGCTTCGCAGCCGGTATGATCAAAGACTCTCTTAGTAAGTTCAAGGGAAAGGATACATAACTTTGCGACAACTTTTTTATGGGCGGCATCACTTAATTGCTAAACTGGCTGCTGTTGGTGCAACGCGTCTTGGTGACATTTGAGAAATAGCTTGACATGAGTCAACCTTTAAAAATAATTGAAATTCAAAGAAACGGATGAGTCAGACAAGTACCTTGAGTGTATGCCGTCCGTACGCGTACGCTACATCGCCTAGAAAAAAAGGAGGACTTCTCAAATCGACGACACCAATCATTAACCTTTTTTAAAAATGAAAATGTCGTTCTATCACCATGCCATTGCGTCATCTATCCGCGTTCTGGTGGGATTGGACGACTGCCTGTCATGTTCCGTCCAACCAGGAAATTTGCTTACTCTATCCTTACAACCCCGAGAACTCCTTCAAACGATTTGATTTGATGGAAGACCCTTTTGCGTCAGCTCGCTCCAATCCATGGTGGACCGAAACCGTCCGCTAAGATATCAGTTCCGGCAATGTCCTCCCATTGGTATGGGGGTCTGGGGTATTTGGGGCCGTCCGGGTCTGTCGGGGCGACTATCCCAGTTTACTGATGCTATGGGGGTATAAATACCTCTAATAACAACGAGAGATGGGTCACCACATACATACACTCACCTCATCCTTCTCAACATCATCCTCAATGTCGGCCGTAGAAGTAGCTTCTGTTCCTACTTCTTTAAACTACTTTAAACCCCCACTTGACGGATCCAAACCTTGGATTCGAGTCGAACCCGATCCAAAAACAGGAGAACGACCTATGAACTACTCAAAGGAAGAACAGCAAGTTATTATAGAGAACGTCAGAGGACACGAGTCCGAATATGATTTAGACACCACCGGATTTTTATTCCATCAGCATGAATCGCAATTCAAGAATTTTGAAGACGAGGCTTCCATTAAAGATATATATTATAAGGAGAGCGTCGACCTGATCAAGAAAATAACCGGTGCGAATCGGGTCGTGTTATTTGATCATAGTGCGTCGGACATTCCTGGTCAATATTACTAGATGGGCAGAGATTAACGAGTTCTGTTCACAGCGATTAGGAAAAACCGACCTGGTGTACCGGATGGTCCGGACGGGATACGTGGCGTAGCTGCTATAGTGCACGTCGACCAGACACCCGAGGCAGCAACCGCCCGTGTACACAGGCACACCCCTGCAGAATTAGCCCCACTTTTACTCAAACATCGTTTCCAAATTATCAATCTCTGGCGTCCCATTAACCATCCGGCTATCGACAGCCCACTCGCACTATGTGACTATCGTTCCGTCAATTGGAAAAAAGATCTTGTCCCTACGAGTTTGAAATTTCCAGATCGCGTTGGAGAGACATTCAGTGTAAATCATAATCCTGGTCATAAATGGAAATATCAACGAAATATGAGACCGGACGAGGTCGTATTCATCAAATGGTGAAAGACCTGTTTATTCTCTCGCTAATACGGTATTAACCTGTTTTTATATTCAGTTTTGATTCAAGAATGGATGGAAAGACGGCTGTCCTGACACCACATACCGCTTTCATTGACCCGACGACCCCAAAAGACGCACCGCTTAGGGAAAGTATTGAGCTCCGCGCACTTGTATTGTAAGCCTCTTGAAATTTCACAGTTGCTCCACACTCAACCTCTAATCGCGCTTTCTTATTCAGCTACGATGATCTCCCTAATGAAGCTTGAACTGAAATCTTGAAAACACCAAGTCAATGAAAATTCGTAGTTGTCCTTCAATATAAGTCAATGTATATCCGTGTTATATTTTTCCCGCGTTCGGTACCTCTCCATTATCATCCATATGTATCTACCTAGGAGTTTGTTTACTTTGTTTCAAAAAATAACTCGGAATTGCTTACACATTTAAACTTGCCAGATCAATTATAGCATGTCCGGATAACAATTACTCTTTACACTGAATGACGATGTCAAAAGTTGGTATTTGATATACTCCCCCATTTGATCTACCCTCGTATGTACTCGGAATCTCTGGCTCGGAAACATTCGGCGATAAAGCAACCGGAGAATTTAAATGAGCCACCAGCTCAGTGAGATCTACATTCTAAATTTGAATAGTAAAAGAAGATGAAGATTCTTTTATTAGCTGAGCACCTGACCTCGAGCCAAGTCCTCCTTTAAGTAAGTTACATGTTTTGGAATCCACCTGACGGAGTGTATCGACTGGCGCAACTTGCGCTAGAAAGAACCTGTCTTTGGCAAAAACAACTTTAACAGTTACATTTGAATTTCGGAAACACGGTGCGGGTGGTCGCGTGTTTACAAGGAGAAAAAAAAAATGCCGGCTGCCCGGCACTAGCAAGGCGAAGTTGGAGACTTGTGACCATGACATAAGCCAGTGAGTGACCCGTAAATCGCTAATAAATCTCTTGCTTCTCACTTTATGCTATGCTAGCCAGTCACTGAGCCTGGGAGGATTCGCCACCAAGGGATATAAGCTTTTTTATTTTGTCACATGGCTTACGCTCGAAACCGTATTCACGTCAGCTTGGTGACAAACGAGTTGCGTTGGCAAAAAGAAGTAGAAAATCACTCGGGAAGTACTAACCCCATAAAGAAAGTACTTAACGTATGACTCCTAGAAACATATTCATATTCTAAACTACATCCATTTATCAGCGCTCTTTCTTTTCCTAATTTCTATAGGGTGCCTTTCTCAAGTTTTGAGGGAACAAGAGCAGCTGTCAGTCCTTTCGTGTCATGATTCGTGCGGCAACAACTTACATTTCGCAGGAACCAGCTTACATTCCTTCGATTGTTTGCTTATCTTTATCCCGACCAACCGGATCCCTTTTTTTATCAAAGTGAACCTATGCCGCCCTAATTCTTTTATAAACCGAGTCTTCTTCCTAAACGCTCTGTGATTATGCTTCCCCTGAATAGTCGGGTGCTTACCGTATAACTATCACGATATCAGCCTAGGTTCGACGTCATAGGTGCCATCCATATATACATGTACAAAATCCCCCCTCAAATGGCTAATCGCTTCTCTAGTTTACTACCACTCTCATGCCAGCTTCTCTCTATATATTCCTATCTGGTGCTTTTTTATTCATCCTCGTTCGCCTGCTTCATGGAAGTTTGAGACGACGATTTATTGATAAAATACCTGGACCACGACGTACAAGCTGGATTAATGGTATGTCAAAGGACTTATTTCTTCATTCAAATTCGTTAAAACTCCCAAGGTAACGTTCCCGATCTCCTTCGTTCACCGGAAATCAGCGATGCACATTTTGCATGGTTGAAAGAATATGGGACTGTACTAAAAACACACGCTGAATTTGGTGTAAGCCCCCCATATCCACATCCAAAACTAGGTGATCGGGATTTCATCTTATCAAAACACAATATTATAGCGAACTTCTCTTTTCATATCCGACCCAAAGGTGTTTTTTTTTGTTTCATATCTTTCCGATCATTATACTCATCTAATATCTTGTAGGCTATCCAATATATTCTGAATACTTCTGGATACAATTTCCCCAAGACTCCTTCCGGTCGTGCCTCTTCTGCACTTATTCTAGGGAAAGGAATTGTTTGGGCTGATGGTACTATTAAAAGGATCATTGTGTCGATATTTACTAAATATTCACTTTAGGTGCTCAACATGCTAAGCAGAGGAAAATTATGACACCCGCATTTTCATTCAACACTCTTCGTGACTTTATCCCCATGTTCCGCAACAAGGCGCAAAAAGTATTTTGTTTATTAAATTTATCAAACACAAATTAGTTTATAATTTTATTTCCTCGCCGTCGATATAGACAGTAAACAAAATTAAGGAACAAATCGAATTGACGGAGAATCCCGTAGTGAATATGGTGCCATGGTTTTCTCGGACAACTTTGGAAATCATCGGAGCTGGTATTGTTCTTCTACCTCTCTTTATATACAATAACCAATTTTATGCCTCGTTACTAGCTTCCGCTGACTACGATTTTGAAGCAATCGACGGCGGTCAGACTAACCAGCTAACTCAAGCATACAGCAACCTAATGTAAGATTTTATTTTTCTCTATTTTTACCCTGAGACTAAACCTCGAATCTTTGTTTACGTAGGGCAGATGCATTCTACAAACTCAGTGACAGAGATATCACCGTTACATATCTCATGGGAAAAGTCCCAGATTTCGTTTATGACCTTATGAAACTCTTACCAACCCGAAGTTTGAAAAGGATAAGGCGTTATATGCCAGTTGTAATGAAAGTCGCTCAAGAGGTCGTTGATAAACAGACAGCTTTATACGCTCATGGCAAAGAAGGTTCTAAAGATCTTATGAGCGTATTAGGTGCGTTTTTTTCCTGAAGTTTATGATCATTCGGACTCGTCCCAATCATATTTTTTTTTGACCAAGTCCGTGCAAATCTGTCCGAAGATCCCAGAACCAAATTGACAAATGAAGAAGTTATCTCCCAGTTAACGTAATGTCCTTCAATAAATTACCCGTTTTCTTGATATATCTTAAGAACTTTATAGAACATTCTTCTTCGCTGGACATGAAACAACCGCTTCATCATTAAACTGGGCATTATACGAACTTTCAAGACATCCCGAATACCAAACCAAACTGAGAGACGAAATCAAGGCTCTTCGTACTCGCGTAGCTGAGCGAGGCGATGGTGAAATAACTATTACAGACCTAGACTCGATGCAATACCTTCCGGCTCTTATGAAGGTATAGTGCCAATCATATACAAGGTCCCAGAATTATTTGATCAACTTTTTTTATTAAAAAAAGGAAACACTCCGTTATCACCCAATTGTCCCCGGTCTCTTCCGTAATGCCGGAAAAGATGATCATATTCCCTTGGATATCCCTATTAAACTCACTACCGGAGAGGTTGTTTCAAGCATCCCAGTTGAACGTGGTCAACAGGTTTTCTTGTCGTTCATTAACTATAATAGGTATTTTCAATTGTTTGGTTTAATTGTTTGGAAACATTGAACTGATCCTATGCAAGGTTGAAGTCTGTGTGGGGTGACGACGCTGATGTATGGCGTCCTGAAAGGTTTTTAGAGGATCACGAACATAAACAGCAAACTAGACTAGGAGTTATTGGCAACATGTACGTCCACATTTCATTAACATGTCATTTGGATATATTCATATCCTTCATTTTCCACTTCAGAGCGACCTTCAGTAGTGGAATCAGAAGTTGTATTGGGTATGTCTTTTTAATCTAAATTTTTCGTTCAACGCACGTTAATAACAATATCAATTCCTCCAGATGGCGTTTCTCGTAAGATCTCTCGTTAAAAACTTTAGATATAATCATACTCAAAAACCCACCCAAAAGAGTACTAGAAATGCAAGCCATCCTACTTGAACTAATAGAAAACTTTGAGTTTTCACCGCCGCCCGGAAATATCGAGATTATTCGAGCTTCAGTCCGTGTAATGGGCCCTATGTATGTTTTTTGTTTTCTCTTCCAACTCCTTGGGTTAGGGTTATTCGCCTAACAAAAAAATTGTATTTTTACAGGGTCAAAGGTTCGAAATCGGGCCGCACCGAACTTCCGTTAACTGTCAAGCCTTTGTAGGCGAGGAGATTACTCTTGTTTTCTTTTTATGCAAACATTTACTTTCTACGAACATGTATGATTATTCTTTTTCAATGAAATAAACGATCGATTATATCCCTCGGGTACGATAGTCGAATGTAGAATATCCTGGTATGCATTGGATTCAGGTAAACCTCTGTACATGCGTTACCCGCTAGAACATTCTCTCTCAAGTATTGCATACAAGGGCTACTTTTTCAATGCCAGTTATGATTTCCTCAACATAAAGCGCAAGTTACAACATCGATAAGATAAAAATGAAAGTTGACATGAACCAAACTTTATAAATTTACTAATCTATTTCTATTCTTCAATCTCTTAACCAATAACTCCGGCTTTAGACTGAGTGAACTTTCGGAAGGAAGGCAATAGGGATATTTATTACCCGATCAACACAATTTGGAGATGATCCTCAACCCCGGAATGGAAATGGGAATATCATTTAAGGGCGCCATGATTATAAAAACGGATATTGCATACCGACAACCGTTTTGGAATGAACAGTAGTGATTTTGAAGAAATCATTTAATTGCCAGTCCAACGTTTCTAAAGTCATCTTTCCATTGTTGATTTTCTGTGGTTTACCCGCTGCAACAATGTGTTCGTACAACACTCACAATAACGAATGTTTTTCACATAAACATAAACGTAAGTCGTTCTTTATTGAAATACTTCTATCTCTTTCAAAAAACCGCTCGGATTTTCTTTTTGGCACTCAATCCTGGAATTCCTTTAGGGAATGTACAAAGCTAAAACTCAAGTAAGTGAAGGAAACTGAAAATGTACAACAGGGTTACTAGTATTGGTATTGTATTATTTCATTTTTTTTACTCAGTTGTTTCTGTCTGGGCAAATACAGACATCAAGCGTTTGACCCCATGTCACAAAAATCGTACCGGGTTTATTTAGATTTATCAGTTAAGGCAAAGCGCTGACTGGATCTGATATATATTTCTCAACCGATGATCAGCCGATTGGAATATATATCAGATCCAATCAGAGCTTTGGATATAAATAAACCAGGTGCGATTTTTGCGACACAAAGGCAAAAAGTAAGTAGAAACTACATAACCAAATCCCTTGAAAGAAAAATAAAATAGGGAGACTTCCTTCCTCTTTCAACGTGAAATCCCAGTCAATACCATTTTGAAATACTCCGTTCATAACACTTTGTGGTGTTGTCCCTTCCGCCCCAGTCCGTTCTGATAGCAAACGGTTATATAAGGGGAAATTTGCTTCCTTTTTGAAACCCTTAGAAGATTACAAACAATAGATATAAATCTCCCCCCACCAAAGTCAAGCACACATACATTTCTCCCTCCAGACGTCTTCGAATCGATGTCAGTCGCTGAAATAACTACCATTTCTACCACTCTACACTACTTTAAACCCCCACCTGATGGATCTAAACCTTGGGTTGAGACTAACCTACAAACAGGAGAGCATTCTTCCAATGTCTCACAGGGATCTAGTAAACAAGTCATAATAGAGAACGTTAGAGGACATGAGTCCGAATATGATCTAGATACCACCGGATTTTTATTTCTTGAACATGAATCGCAATGCAAGAATTTTGAAGACGAAGCTACTATTAAAGATGTATATTATAAAGAGAGTATCGGGTTGATCAAGAAAGTAACCGGTGCGAATCGGGTTGTTGTATTCCACCATGGTACGATGTCCATCTAATAATGAATATGACTAAACTTAATGACTTTTGTTTGAAGCTATTAGGAAAGGCGGACCTCAACTGTTGGTCGGTCCGAATAGGCCACTCCCCCCATCCGACAGGGTGCACAGCGACCACACACCCGAAGACGCAATTAAACTCGTACACGCGCTGCCGCAAATTCCGAACGAATTAGTCCCTCATTTACTCAAACATCGTTTCCAAATTATCAACATCTGGCGTCCCATTAATCACCCCGCTATAGAAAGCCCATTAACACTATGTGATTATCGTTCCATAGATTTGGAAAAAGATCTCGTCGCTACGACTGTGAAATTTCCAGATTACACCATGGAGACATTCAGAGTGAATTATAATCCAGGTCATAAATGGAAATATCAACGAAATATGAGACCGGACGAGGTTGTATTTCTCAAATGGTGAAAAAATATTCAATTTTTCTCATTCTTTCAATAATCCTCTTTTATATTCAGTTTTGACTCGAGGATGGATGGAAAGACCGCTATTCTGGCTCCACATACCGCTTTCGTTGACCCGACGACCCCGGAAGGCGCACCACTTAGAGAAAGTATTGAGCTCCGTGCGCTTGTGTTGTAGGTCTATCAATTTTTTCAGTTGCTTCGCATTTGACCTTCTAATCCCATTTCTTCAGCTATGACGATCTTCCCGAGGAGGCTTGAATTTAGACAAGTAATTTACAAATTCTTGAGGGTATAAAATATCCGTGATCCGCTTTCTTAAATTTTAAACGTGAATCTGTTGATGTGCATATATCAAAATTTATTTCAATATATAAATCAAAAATTTCCCCCTTCTCGAAACGGAGTTGTAGCCAGAGCTGAGAGAACGTTTTTGGAGCCCTGTCATTTTGTGACGCCAATGAGGTGTCTGAATCTGAGTCGCACGATTCGATATTTAATGATATCACACCAGGGCTTTTAAATTAGAAAGTTATATGTTATATAAGGAAGTTATAAAATGGCTCAGAGGGTTGGAGAATATAAAGCATTATAGTGATCCACGGACCATAAAAGATGAGTACTTTGTAAATTTGATATAAGGCCGAAAAAAGGGGAGAAAATACCAAATTAAAGTGAGAAAGAATACGTGGTAAAGTTTGAAAGAGAAAGATATTATATCTATTATAAAATTCCAAAACTCGATAAGAAGGCTGTAAAAGGGGGAAAGAAAATAACCAAATTATGCAAAGCGATTATTAAAAAGGATACGAAGAGAAAGTGATTATAGGGGTGATAAGGTTCCAAAACCTTTTTAATAAAATTCCTCAAAACCCAAAGTTCAACGCTTGAGTTTATCTCGAGTACATATTACGCACGTCCTTAAACGTCCGCACCCTGTACTCGTTCACTGTTGCGAGGCTTGATGAATATCTCCTAAATGTTGTCTTTTATGAACAGCCAAACAATCTTTCCGCTCGGTTTTATATGGACTAAAAACGAAACACGGTAGTAGTATTAGTGTACACCACGATATTATCCTGTTAGGTAAAATCCAACTCACCAGAGATCGCAAGGATAGATAGCACCATGAGTAGCCGTTACGGCATGACGTCTTGCATCCTGTTGACGTGTGTACTGATGGTTACTATATAACAAAAAAATAGTCGGAAAGAGTAAAAAGAAACCAAATTGACTTCTCACCAAAGAATACAAAAATACTCTTTTTCAACATTTGCAAGATGTTCTTGATAGATATGTATAAGAACATCATTGTATTTCCGGAAGAACGTAACGTGTCTACACCCAGGGAAGATGGAACCGAATTCATTTTCGATAGGAACGACAAACGGGCACAACGAAGCGACAGTAAAAAAACCGTTTTTCAGGCACTTGTGAGCTGGGAATCTTTCGAAATCTTCCTAAAATTATGGTTTCGTATTCGTATCCAAATTGGATTTCTTAAATAAATTCATTGATAAAGACTAACCAGAGATTGTAGCCCGTAGTCATGAACCGGGATAGGTTTTGGCATTCCTGCAAGAACAGTGACTGGAGTATGCTCAAGCTGGGTGAAATTAGGCGGTAAGAAACTTCCGTGGTCGCGTCGTCTGACTAAAAGTTTTTTTTTTTTGTTGAAGCTCTCGATATACAAAGGAAACTGTTTACCGATGCATGTATTTTCAGCATCAACATCATAACATTCGGTTTGCGCGTAAGTTAGTTGTTTCCCGTTGAAAGAAGACATTATAATATGATCGAGAAGATGCAAGTATGGAGTGGTGAGAGAGAAAACACACTTTTTTATGGAGGAACACGGAAGAACCTGTTTGTGTAGAGATAAGGACACAAAGACGACTTGAGCCTCTTTAAAACCCTTTTTTTTTATCGCACAACCTACATTTTTTTTAACTCTTCATCATTTTACCCACAACTGCCATGAAAAAAAAAAACTGTTTAGGGAAAAAATTTGATGGCACATTCCTACAGTAGGTCAACACGGCGCTCCACGAATTGAAATCTGGTCTCACTGAGATCCGGTTTCAACCTACACGGATATTCTCCCTATTCTCCTAGTGACTAGTAAGTCAATATTTCAAGGAACGTTCAAAACACCGGCAAGTGTTTGGAACTCACCGAAGAACTCGTGGTACGGACCTTGAGTGTGTGTCGGTCGCATGGCTCTTCTTTGTTTTTGTTTTTTTTCCTTTTTTTACGTTAGGACATTCATTTCCTCTTTGGTAAATATGCCCAACCAAGTTTTCCCAATATTTTCTTGTTTCGCACTGCCAGGATGGCCTGTGCTTTTGATGCTCTAAGAGCTTCAACACGAAAAATCTTTCGTGTGTAGTTTCGGACCCCAAAAAAAAAACTTCTTGTCGAGATTCTGGAGCTAACTGATGTTGTTCGCACTTCGGACCAGATGATATGGATATGTGTCGTTTTCTGATCCTCCAAACAGTATTCGATGGCAATTGTAGGAACTTTGATCAATGATGTAAAACTGGATCCGTTGGACAGATAAAATAAGCATTAGTTGGAGATCTTTAACATGATGTTATCGTTATCAAAAGTGAAATGAAAAAAGCCAAGCTCCTCCGCAGAGCGCATCAACGAGAAGTCGATTTAAGTATGATGAATGCCTGCGCTTTCGTAATATGAGCAGAAGGTAGATCAACCCCAAAAGAAAAATCCGTACTTTGGCAATGATGTAGAGCATATTAGAGTTAAAGTTTCAATCTGAAATCGCATTGTTTGAAGTTAAAATGTTTGATTTTGACATTTCATTTGATTGTCTTCTGAAATCTCCTCCGTTTTTCGGAATAGTTTCATCGAGTAATTCAAGGATCTTGAAAGAAGGAAGATGACACTTATTGTTACTCGGTATCAGTTTATACCAGATCTCCTGACACTGCTAGCGTTAATAAACCTATAAGACATGTCATTCAATGGGGTGATACCTGAAGAGGATTGAAGGGCATAGGGTCGTTTAGATAAAATTAGTGTAGATCATCTGATTCCCGAGGTCCGATATCACACAGAAAGGGCACCGTTGGGATTTGGGAAGATCATCCACGAGGGTCCTGGATGCCCATATTAAGGGAAAATTGCTTTCGCATTTGGCAGTTATAGCCTCGCGTGATCCAACATGAGCTGATAAGGAATAAACTGTATGGGTTAGTACCTTTTACTTTTACCCATTAGTACGAAAGAAAGAAAGGATTGGGAATCGGATTACGAGATCAAACGCTCCAGCGACTCCACAAAGGCCCATTATCTTCTGTAATCAGCGCGCTTCGTTTCCGTTACTTTCATCTGGTCACGTCACGGTTCGTTTCGCTGACTCACTGTGGACTCGGATTAGTAAAGAAAGCAACTTCCACTTCGATGAATAATCCCGATACAAATTCTCAGTATTCAATGGTGTCATTCGTAACCAATCCTATGAGATATCGATAATGAGATGATTAGATGACGGCCACCCGTGGGGTCACGGTTCTTGCTTACTACACAGAACGGTTACAAACCATGGATGATGTTGATTGATAATTGACATGGAATATTCTTGTTGTTTCCTTCCTTTTAGTGAAAATTTGAGTCTCAGTCAGCTTCATACGTTTATTATAAAATACCTTCAAGACTACCGAACAACCCTCATCCTCCCCACAGAACATCCACCCGGGCCCCGCCAACCATCAGTATTCATCACCACAAATTTAAACATATATTACTCGCTCCTAAACAACTTTATCAATGTCTACCGCTAATATTGATACCGTCCCCGCTTTGCTAAACTACTTCCAACCTCCTCTTGACGGATCTAAACCTTGGGTCAAAGTTGACATCGACCCTAAAACAGGCGAACGCGGTAGCAATTTCTCAAGGGAAGAAAAATCAGTCGACATAGAAAACATTAGAGGACATGAATCCGAATACGGCTTGGACATCTCTGGGTTTACATTCCAAGAACACCAATCTAACTTTACAAACTTTGACGATAATGATGCTATTAAAGATGAATATTATAAAGAAAGCATCGAATTAATCAAGAAAGTGACGGGTGCGCATCGAGTAGTGCTATTTGATCATAGTACGTTTAATTCATTCATCATCGAACAAAACTTGAACTTCCCCTTTTTAGCTGTTCGACGAAACCGACCTGGCGTATTGGACGTTTCAGAAGACACTCGTGCTCCCGTTTCTAGAGTACATGTCGACCAAACACCAGAATCAGCAACCAATCGTGTGCACATGCACACTCCGAAAGAATTAGCCCCGCTTTTACTCAAACACCGCTTCCAAATCATCAACCTCTGGCGTCCTATCAATCACCCCGCAATCGATTTCCCATTAGCACTATGTGACTACCGTTCCATCAACTGGGATACCGATCTCATTCCCACAGCTTTAAAATTCTCACATCGTACCGGAGAAACATTCAGCGTTAAATATAATCCACAACATAAATGGAAATATCAACGTGGTATGAGACCGGATGAAGTTGTCTTTATCAAATGGTGAATGAATATTCATTATCGTTCATTTTGTCCGAGTCATTAAATTTTGTCTTAGTTTTGATTCAAGAATGGATGGGAAAACTGCTATTTTGACTCCACATACCGCTTTCGTCGACCCAACAACGCCGAAAGACGCACCTCTTAGAGAAAGTATTGAACTCCGTGCACTCGTATTGTAAGTTCTATTGTATTCCTCACCTTACGATCGTCTTTCTTATCGCACATATTTATCTAGCTACGACGATCTTCCCATTGAAGCTTAAAGCAAGACATCGCCCGAAATCTCCATAATTACTCCTTCAATATATATCCTATCATACATTTTTCTGTATTTATGTATTGTTCAATATCTATCACGTATTTAAAAAGCTTATGTTCGTAACCCACATTAAACGATCAAATTTTATAACCCAATGGTATCTAGAATATTTACGCGGAAATGGTTTCCATTATCCATTCTATACAACGCCTCCAAAATAAGATGTGTCTTCTACAGCACGCTCGCTTCCTTACGACGGCGCACCCACCCGCGTGACGTAATTAGTCATACGGTTTTACACGCCGTGTGAACTACCTACATGACTGGGACTCTTTTTTTCCGCTTACCCATACAGAATTGTTACGAACGATGGTGTGATTGATAGAAGATTCTTGTTGGTTCCTTAAGTTCCCCATCTAAATTAGTAAGATATCCCGAATTTATATAAGAAAGTCTGACAAAAATCACCGAGGATTCATTTTTCAACCGTACTCACTGCGACACTTCCCACCCCATACTCATTCCCGCAAAAAGATGTCTATTTCAAATATCGTTACTGTTCCTACGATCTTAAATTATTTCCAGCCTCCACTTGATGGATCTAAACCTTGGATTCAAGTCGACATTGACTCCAAAACAGGAGAACGTCCTAGCAATTTCACACAAGAAGAACGACGAGCTGATATAGAGAATGTTAGAGGACGTGAATCCGAATATGGATTAGACGTTTCTGGGTTCACGTTCTATGAACATCAATCGAATTTCAAGAATTTCGAAGATGACGTTGCTGTCAAAGATGTATATTATAAGGAAAGTATTGACTTGATCAAGAAAGTGACCGGTGCGAATCGGGTCGTATTATTCGATCATAGTATGTTTTTCTTATTTAATTAATGATAATGAGACAAGAACGTTAAACTTTAATTCCTTTAGCTATTCGACGAAACCGCCCCGGTGTACTAGACGTTTCAGAAGAAACCCGTGCCCCCGTTCCTCGAGTACACGTCGACCAAACTCCCGAATCAGCAACCAAACGTGTACACATGCACACTTCAGAAGATTTAGCTCCCCTCTTACTCAAACACCGCTTCCAAATCATAAACCTCTGGCGTCCAATTAATCACCCCGCTATCGATTACCCACTAGCACTATGCGATTATCGTTCCATAGATTGGGATAAGGACCTCGTACCTACAACTCTGAAATTCGCACATCGTATTGGGGAAACGTTTAGCGTCAAGTATAATCCACAACACAAGTGGAAATATCAACGCGGTATGAGACCGGACGAGGTCGTATTCATTAAATGGTTAGGCGAATCATATTTTATAACCCCTCGTCTCTCTAACTCTTTAAAAATTTCAGCTTTGATTCAAGAATGTATGGAAATACCGCTATCCTGACACCACATACCGCTTTTATCGACCCGACAACACCGAAAGACGCACCACTTAGGGAAAGCATCGAGCTTCGTGCACTTGTATTGTAAGCCTTTTACTTTTATATTCAAATATCTCTCATGACACTCCCTTATTTAGCTACGATAACCTCCCCACTGAAGCGTAGTCCGAGTTCGTTTTTATTCATTCATGTTACACATGCGTTTCTCTCTTTCTCTCACTTGCTTTGGTGTGCTATCATGCAATATGTATTTAGGAGCACGTTGTTTTAATACAACTCCATAGAAATTGTTTTACATCATTCAAGGGTAATCCCCGCCAAGGGGTAAAAGTCGGTTAAGGTGATAAGAAAATGAGCAAAGTAAATTGTTACTTCAGTCGCATGAATATACGCGTTCTCGTCAAATTTGACGATAAATTCTCCCGCTAGTGTAGGCTAGTTTGTGTAAGAGTATGTGGCACTACCATTCTCACACAATAATAACAACGTTTAGTATTTATTTTCATTTTGAATAAATACGCACCTTATACAGGTTACCACACTACAGGTTTGTTTTCTTCCCAGAAGACCCTCTCTCTATGCGAGATTAAAAGGCACTCATTAACGGAACAAAGTCCCTAGCAACCTGAGTCCTCTTATGTATCTTCATAATTCAAAAAAAATCTCGCAAAGGTTGATGAGTATTCCATTTCAACACGTTTACATTCCAAATAGGTTCATTATAATACCGTGTAATAGTAATGAGTGAAGTTAATAGAAAATTTCTTTCCAAATACATACACCTAATTTCCACCTAACCTCGGGTTTTAACTCCTTCATTCCAACATAAAATCTGAGTCCCTCTTCTACAATTATGCCAGGGGATACGCAGAACAACAGAACTAACAAATCGTCACATATACCAAGCACACATGTATGCATGCATCTATTCCACACACAAACCTCCAGCGTAACAATGACGATGTGGTTCGACATTCCCAGATAGAAGTTATAAAACAAAAGTACACCTGGCATATCACACATACTCTATATCTCTCACCGGGCAACGGTTAGGGTACAGTTGCGAATGAACATCCTACTGGGAATAAAACCGCATCAAATCTTTAGTTACGCTCTGGAGATCGCGGATCGCATAATAGTTTAACTCTTCACAAAGAGCGATAAGCAACTAGCAGGTAGTGTATTAAGGCAAAGATGGTAAGAGGAGGGTTGAAGGGGAAGGGGAGAGAGAGAGAATGAAAAACGGGTGTGAAGAAATTCCCCTCGCTCGCTTTATATTTTTCGCCCTGATCTTATCGAAATATATACGTCACTAAAACCCTGTCTCGGGTATAAAAGAGAAAAGCGCTGATCGACAAAGAGACAAGGGCAACATGACCCGGGTCTAAACACAGCGCCCAAGGACACGTTTCTAACGGTCATATCACCCCGGACTACAAAAAAAAGAAGTCAATTTTCGTCCTTGTTTTTGTGAGAAGAAAATAGAATTAATTGATAATCGTACATCCTCCAAAAAGATACAAGAATGCTTATCTATATACATCATTGATTTGATCAAGCTCCTTCCGTTTTTATGTAAAATAAAAAAAGGGATATGAAAATGAAATGTGAAATGAAAGGCGGGTTGTGAAAGGGTATCACAGGTATCAGGTGTAAAATAAAAAGTACATGAAAAAGGGGGGGAAATTTTTTTTTTTGTAAACGAAAGTGGTGAATAATAATAGATGTATATACCTGTATATACTCCTTGGCGGCCGAAACGGATCGAAAAAAAAAAACAACCTGACGGGCATATAAACTCGCAAAGTAATTTTCGTCCCTGAATTTCTGCACCACAACAGCGGATACGAAACAGCGCTTCGTGTGTACCAGCGTCACGTATCCCAAGTAAAACTTCATATGTAGGGAGAAGGGAGAAGTTTCAAATATAGCGAGCCCCCTTCTATGCTGAGATATCCCCAACAACTCCACCCCCTTCTTTCACAAGCATCTCATTCAAAATACGAACGACTTTCCCAACACCATCCTGAACTGCTTTCCTATCAGATTTAACGACATTTTTCAAAATAGTCGCGTTAAATCTATCAGGATGCCATCTCAATAACGCTGAACGAATACGTTTCTTTGCCCAATTGGATGACGTTAATGCGGATGTAGCAGATCCGGATCCGGAAGTAGAAAAGGGTTGGTGATAATGATCCTGTTGTTGTTGTTGTTCCGGATGCGGGTTAAATAAAATGAATTCGAAAACTAATTGCGGATCGATAGCTTCCACGTCAAGTATAGTAGTCTGAGTAGTGTTTCCATTTGCTCCTAGAACTAAAGGCCAAGGTATATTACTAAACGTGAGTCCCGAAACCGATTTAAGTGACCGCCAACGTGTTTCGTAGTCTTTCCAAGCTAGAGCAGTAGCGGGGGATAAAGGTGATGATAATGACTGTGTTGGTGTAGATGGGGCCGACAGATACGCACTCGTCGTCGCGTTATTTTCGGTCTTGGATAACGGGGATTTAGTTTCATCCGATGGTGGTGCATTTTTGTTTCTTTTTTTAACTGACGGTGAGGAGGATGATGGTGTCCGTTTACCGGACACCGAAGCTGATCCCGATCCCGAAACCAAGACCGACGCCGTTGTAGATGTATTTATTGATGTCGAAGTCGTCGAAGCAGTTATCCTTAAACTACCACCACCAGTCGTTTTCATACTAGTATTAGAACTAGTCCGTTTTATACTAGCCGTTCGACGTATTTGAGTTTGCGTCTGAGTTTGAGAAGAAGAAAGTCGTGCCGCTGAACTAGACTTTGGGGATCTTATCGAGCCAGAGCTCGGATGATCGAGTTCACCATTTGGCTTTTGTTCTTCCTCATTATCTATGGCAAGTTCGGTTTGAATCTTGATTCTGTTTGTAGACTTTTTCACGCGATTTAATGGAGAACGGGCACCACCGGTATTACTACTTGAGGAAGTAATTCCCTTAGCTCTAGAGTCAGCCGCGCTTGAAGGATGTAAACCTAACCATTCACGAGTCAATCAGTCCCAATACTTTCTGGACAATGAAACAAGAAACCCACCATCACCGGGAACACCATTCTCATTCGCAATATGACTCTGACTCTGGGCATAAGCGAAACCGGCATCAGGTGATATTCGTTCCAAACTTTCATCGAACAATTCTTGACCAGGTATTTGATTAGTAATAGGCGAATAAGTATATTCACGTTTGGTTAGAGAAGGAGAATAAGGATGATGCGAAGGTTGCTGTTCTTCAACGTTCTGATTAGGTAATGACGGTAATGTTTCAAAAGAAGGTTTCGACAGCGATATCGATATCGGTGTCGGTGGGTCTGACATCGGAGTTGTTATTGATGTTGATGTTGATGCTGCTGAGGTGGAAATCGATGTAGAAGTAGATGCTGACGTTGAAGTTGAAATCGATCCTTCAAGTTCTCTTCTCCTCGGTTGTATAACGGATTGACGTCGGTTGGGTATTTCGTCTGTTTCATCATCATCTTCGCTTTCAGCA
Source organism: Clathrus columnatus (assembly GCA_020884735.1). NCBI lineage: Eukaryota > Fungi > Basidiomycota > Agaricomycetes > Phallales > Clathraceae > Clathrus > Clathrus columnatus. Next base: position 3,062,866 of record BPWL01000006.1, read on the forward strand.
GCAGTAATAGTAGCATGTCCACGTCGATGATGAAAAGATTGAGATCCCGATCCAGCTTGAGAAGAAGCAGACGGTTGCTGTACCCGTTGTGAAAGTCTCTCCAGCGTCAAGTTAGTCGTCTCCCAAGCATTTCGCCATGATTCTTCCGCCTGATCCTCCGTTTTCCATGCTCTACCAGCATCGCGCAACATCTCAAGCAACTCCCCATCATCCGAACGCGTCTGTTCTTCCATAACAATCCGTCTGACCAACCCATTCCACTCCATTTCTTCACATTTGGCCTCATCCAAAATGCCCTCCAACCCATCCATCAACTTCTCGAAAACCCTCTCCCACTTGACTTCTAAACCTTTGATAATTCTTTGTTCGAACTTGGCAGACTCCATCTCCCTTCTTTTCATCTCCTGTTTCAAAAACGAAGATAACTGAACCCTATTCCGTTTTTTGGCTTGTTCTTCTACTTGTTGAAGTAACGTTTGGAGATTAGTGGCATACTCTGTTCTGCGAATCCGAGACCTATGTAATTGAGATTGTTGGAGCTGATGATGTTGGATGAGTTTGGTTTGAACATCGGCAAGAAGAGTGATGAGAGATGAGATAGAAGGAAGGGATGATGTGGAAGGTAACGGTACATCCGTTATTGAATCAACCGCCGCGTGTCCATTTGCGCTCGTCTGTAGGTTTCTCATTGTTATATATGAAGCGTGCGTGTAATGGTTAAAGGTTGTGAGTGTGATAGTAGTGATAGTGACGAAGTGGTTGTTTTTTTTTCCCGGTTACTGCGCGAAATTAATTTAATCAAGAGTTTCAACAAAAAGCGAGGAGACAGTCGAGAACACGCAATTAATTTACTGCCTTTGTCCTTTTTGTTTGTTTTTACGTACACTCTTCAAATTCCCTTGGCACGTATATTTCCTTATCGTTGATTATATAGGCGAGACCATCTGGAAAAAAAAAACGATCGATCTTGGGGTTAGCGTTGGCGTTCTTGGGTTTGGGGTGTTGTCGAAAGTCAAGGACGAGTACCAGTCCTAATAGTTTTTTAAAAGATATACAATGTATGAATCCGAAAGAAAAGGGAGGGCCCTGGATTTGAAAATTTGTTCCTTTTTTTATCGGAGGACCGTAAACAAGAAAAGAGATAAGAAGAAATGGAAAGTGAAATATAGCCGAGGAAAGGCGTCGGCCGAAAGTCACGTGGTCGGACTCCAAAAAACTTTTTACGTGTGTACGTCGGTTACTTTACGCAGACGGCTATCACGCTCAAAAACATTAATGTTCCGTATGAGAACTCCAAAGTTGAACCTAGAATGAGCACTTGCAATTGTTCACTAAACGTGTCATGTTCTCAGATTGCGAAACCTGTTTTGATCCCACAGCCTGAAGTCCCCAGAAAATCGCAGCCAAATGTTGATAATGGCTTTCAAATTGATGGTACGATGAGGCTCACTTCATTCATAACGAATCCTATGTTGATGTCAACGTAAGTGAATCTCGCCTATATTCACACCCAAAGTTGCCATCCGCAGGAAGATTTTCACGTCCCAATTTCTCACCCACTCACCGTTTGAGTATTTTGTGGCGTATCAAATCTGCGTATTTTGTATGAGCAAAAGAAAAATAACGACAATCATAGAAAAGATTCAACATAATTAGCTCTCCATAAAAAAGGCATCAAAAAAAAGGCAACCACATGACCTCAAAGAATTGAACAATTTGGTATTCAATTCATTCACTCCAAAACATATCAAATTGGGCGAATCCTTGGGCTGATGTCAACGTAAGTGGACTTGCCCATTATAACGTACTCACCCAATGAAGCCATTCGCAGGAACATTTTATTTTCACGTCCTATTTTCTCACCCATTTACCATTTGGGGATACTTTCGTGGCGTATAGCCAGCCTGTATGTTGTGAACGAGAAAAATAACAACAATTATAAATTTCCTGCCCATTCCTCCAAAGTATCCAATTGAATTAGCAAGCCAAAAAAAAAGATGGTATCAAAGAAAAAGGAAGCCCACATGTCACGCTACGTGGACTGTTCCTCTCTCACGAAAACAGGGTTAAATCTTCTCCAAACAGAACCTGACGAATCAGAAGCATCTAAATATATTCAACTCGTGATTCTGGTTGGCATTGTTTAGCCACATGCCGAGACGCCTTCGTCCTCAGGGTTTTATCTTAACATAGCTTGGCGCTCTCTCTGGTAACTACTGGTTCTTTTGGGAAGCACATGCAACTTGCAAGGAGGATATAATATGTAACATCCGTGAGAGAGAAGACACCTGTCGGCGCATATTACGTTGTCTCTCCGTTCATTTCACTTACCTACCCCCTCCCTTTTGTCATCAGTATGCCCGGTGTTGGGCTTTTGTGAGTTCATCATAGACGATTAATTACTAATACTAATTCACGGTATAGGTTCGGCCCACTGCTTATCGGAGTGTGTCTTAACATCGGTCTTTATGGAGTAAGTTTCAGAAAATTAGAAAACAAATCCTGCTTGGTTGCTCATAATGTTCTAGATTCTGTTAGTTCAAGTACGTCTTATTTATAACCTCTTGTTTACTATCCAGAATCACCGAGATCTCTTGAAAGAGTTTCATTTATTATCGCACATATCGCAAGTTCGTCCATTTTTTGTTTATTTGAATTTCCTCGTGGTGACCTTCTGCTCCTTATCTCTAGAGACAAATGGTTCCTGAGATATTTCGTAGGACATTTCTCTTGCAATACTTTTGCTGTTTGAGCTCAAAAAACGAGATTGTGTATAGGTGTTATACCTGGTCATATGCGATACTTTGAACACGGTGTTTGATATAGGAGTCATATACGAACCTCTTGTTTTTCGTTATGGTACGTTGACACAAGCGTATGTTTTCTTTCCTGATCGATTTTACCCAAGGGACTCCAAGAGCAGTAGAACGCATACCCGTCAGTAAGTATTATCTTTCACATCATCGCAATATATAAAATTGACTCCACCATTATCTAGTGTTATACGTTGGTACGTTATATCAAAATCCTGATCATTTCTTTGATTTCGAGCTCCAGTTGATAGATCCTTTAATGACGGTAATTTTTACATTCACCAACAAAAACCGTTTAATACAACGAATGGTTTAATATCTCTTCCTAGGTCATCATTTCAACTTCAGTCCAGCTCTTCATCTGTTGGCGTATAAAAATAATCACCGAATCATGGACCATTCCCTGTTTTATCATAGTATTCGTTTTTTGTTCACTAGGTATGCGACCTTATCTCAATGCGCGCCTCTTCTCTTTTTTGATTATTATAACACAAGTTGGTGGAATCGCAACAAGCATCTGTAGTACGATTCTTTTCGGCTTTGCTCAATTGGAACAATTCAAAGGGGCGGTTATCACTTGGCTCGCATCTTCGGCCATCGCCGATATATGCATCACTTTAAGTCTAGTCTTATCTTTGGTAAGGAAACCTTGTACCTTCTTGTGTTTCTATATCTTCTTTGTGTTTTATAGGTGAAACGTCGAACGGGACATTCAAGAACAGATAATGCAATAGATCAGATTATTCGTCGTATGTGAAATAAAATATTCCCAAAAGCATAAAAAAACTAATCTTTTAAAAAGTAACGGTTCACACAGGCGCAATAACCACTTTTTTCGCAACCATGGATTTGATATTATTCGTAGCGTTCCCAGTATGTGAAGAAACTTTTTCATCACAAGCTAATTTGACAATAACCAATTCCAAAGAACACCTCACTGTGAATTAATCTATCAGAATTGCACCCGGTCAACTAACTATTCTATATAGAAACTTCGCCTTTGATTTCCCTCTTGCCAAGTTGTACACAAACTCCCTTCTGTCAACGCTAAACGCACGAGGTGGATGGTACACCATCGCACAAACTCGCCCAGACGATAATGTCCTCTTCGGACCATTATCCTGGGATAGTAGCAACAACAGTCTGAGAGTATGTACTCTTACCTCCATTTCATACTTTTATCTCCCGTTAACGTAGTTTACAAAGATGACGGATCAGTATATACATAACCGGAAAGCGATAGTGCGTTTGTTCAGTATAACAAACCTGAATTTTTGTTAACACCTTTCTTCCTTCTCAGCGTAATACTGTTGGTAGTAATAGGCCAGACGTGGTCGAACTCAACGCTGCATTCAAATCCTCAACGACAGGTCATGGACAAGAGGACCTGAGAGAGACAGATGACGGCGTCCATCCGGTTCCGGTTTTAGATATGAACGGTAGTCACCAATCAGATCTAGACGTGGAACTGAAAGATTCGATACCCACGTTAGAAAGGTTGGTGTAGTGATAGAATTCGTCCTTGTTACTATTTAGAGCATTTATATTTAAAATGTTTCCGCTATGCTACTTACATTCTTTAAGCATTGGCTTGTGTGTTTATTGCAAGCCTCTATAGGCGATATCATCCCCCGAAAGCATCGATATTGTGAAATCTCAGAGGTCCTGGTTAGCGAGAATAGAAGGTATGCAGCAGTATATGGTCAAAAGAGAAAGGACCGTCCAGAAAATCAGTAAATAAATGAAAGAAAATAATACCTCACGGGTTGTTTACTTGAGCCTGAATACAAATTAAACTTGCGAGTACATTGGTAACTTGGAATCGCTGTTCAAGCATTATTTCGCGAATGAGATTTATTGGTGTGTAGTACACCGGTAGCAATGAACAAGTATTTAACATTCCAGGTGAACGGTTGATGTCCAAACCATAAGTCTTAATCACCTTCTAATGATCTGGACGTCAGTTCCAGGTTGCAACTTGCGACTCGGCTACCGCGCCGCCGCCGTCGTGTCACTCACGAAAGAAAAAAAACACTTACGAACCCTTTCACACCGAGAAAAATCTAATACATAAGAGCATTTTACTCTAACGTCAAGTCTTATGTATAAACGGGTAATACTGCTTGGCATCTTTGAATATGCTTTTGACTCCTTATAGCCTTCAGCTACATCGAAGTGATGATACAATGATGATATTTTAAGGATCCGATGAAATCAAAGGGCTTAGACATGCAAAACACCCCTGCCATTACGTCGCCTACAGAAACAGGACAAAGCCAGTATTGATCTTGGGGCTGCTTTAGATCCTCCCCAATATACATACAGTAACAAGTGACTAGTGATTCTAATAGGATGGTCCGCTCTTTCGTTGTTTAAAAAACTAATATATTATTGTCCCTCCGGTCATCCTCGGCGCATGTGCACATATTATATTGTACTCAAGATTCTTCTGGACTAGAGCATATATAAAAGATTTAGGTCTCTTTTTTAGAATTAGAAGGCGGAGACGTTGAAGTCCCGGAAAAAATGATATGGTCATAAACACTAGCTGCGGGCTATCCCTGCAGCTAAAAAGGTAATTGTTTGGGTTCATTTAAAGTAAGCCACCAAATCCGGACAAAACCTTGAACCACGCTGGGTTAGGTTTTCACATTTCGAAATGAATTTTATAAGCACTTGACGCTTACCAATAACGGAAGTTCTTACATTGCTTCCCGATTCAATCTGAATACAGAAAACCCGCGTCAACGAAAGTCTAAACTTTATATGAACATAAAAACAAGGGTCGTCCGAAAGTATAAAAAGAATAACCTCCGGACAACGTGAATCAAACCTGCAGCTGATCTCGCAAACCTGGAACCAAAGATGATAATACTGTCTCTCGCACTAGTTTTAGTAACATCTCTCTCCATTTTTGTATCTCCAGAAACGGTGAATAAGAAACAGGCAGACGACATAATGCAAGTTATGAAGGACATCATCGAGTTATCAGCAGATGTGGTGCGTTGTTTCTGTACTTGAGTTAATGATCAATGGGCATAAACGTCCGCTTCATCCGAACATAATAGACAGACCTGAATATGGCAGTCAACGCCATACCTCTTACTGGATCTAATTTCTTCAACGTAGTGGTATGCTTCTTTTTTGACTCCTTGGGAATTAGCATGCTGATGGGATTCGACTTTTAGACAACAGGGCTGAACGCGTTGAACACAATTTTGTCCCTCACCCATTTAACCGCAGACGTTCAGGTAAAAAAAGAACATCTTGAACCGAAAGTCACGGCATTTCTCATGTATTTCATTGAAAGGGGATTGGTCAATTCGATCCTGCAGACGCAGCAATCATCCTGGATGAAATGACCACTCTTCAGTCCCAGACGATTCAAACCATAACCGCATTTACAGCGAGAAAGAACGTGGTTGAAGGGGCACTTTCAGGATTCGGATTATTCCTAATAAACAATTTTAAGACGCTAATCGATGTTAGTTCATCTTTTCTTTTTTACTTCCTTTTTTGATATCAAATGTTCCATCGATAATTTTAGGACATGGCAACCGCAATGCAGAATGCCGCTCCTGTAAGCGTTTTATCAGTCATAGCCCGAATAAACAAAGCTAACCTAGTATCATAAGCCACAAATAAGCGAAGCATCAATAACAGCATTGAGGACGGGAGTTGATAATGCGTTGACCGCTGCTTTGGCAGATTTTCCATCATGTGGTTCTCTGATAAGTATTGGCCTCTGAAGAGATGGAGGAAACCAAGTGGTAATATTGTGCAGTATGTTTGCATGAACTTTTGATCGAAATTGAAATTGGAGCCATTGAGCAACGAATTCCTGTCCTTCCATCTGTCATCGTATGATCGTCCATTCGCGTCTGACGAACTTTACGGGTCTTTCGCAGGCTCTCTGAGGGAGCGCGAACGCATAGCCAACTACCTAATACTTATGCGAGCACTCGGTTTTATTCGAGCTTACCAGATTCTGACAGCATCAACCAAATTGTCCAGATGATAAATCGCACGAGACACTTAAGATAGTCCTCTCTGAGCATCCAATAGCGACTTATTTGCCTCCATAATCAAATAAAATAATAGATCATTGACAAAATGACCTGAGTGGCAATGAGAGAGACGGGTTCCATCCAGCTCTAGTTTTGAATGATTCGTTACCCTTAACTTACTGCTTTAGTTGCGCCGCTTGTAGTATACGCCAGTATACACTAATAGTATTGAAAGGCAAAGTTCAAAGGACCAGCACTTTTCTTCCAAGGAATACAGTAAACAGAGGAAAGGCAAAAGATATATTGCCAATCGCCTATTTGAGTACAAACTTGCCAGTACATTGGTAACTTGGAATTGCTGTTCAAGCATTGAAACGCAAGTGAGATTAGTACATGTACACTGATCTTAATCATCATGGTCATAAACAGGTGTTAACATTCCCGCTGCCAAACCATAAGTTTAATCACCTTCTGTCAAGGTCAGATACCTTGGGTTGTTTGTCTTACTTGTCTTCGGTAATCTCAAAAGAGATTATCGAATTGAAGTTCGACTAGTTGGGGATGCGGCCTCAGCTTATATGCTGTGCCCTCTATCTAGACTTTGTGGATGTCCCCAATTTAGTGGTGACAATGTTGACTATAGTAGTCAACAACACGAACAACGTAAGTCGAGGTTATCGACCAAAGTAAAGGTTATGGATAAAGAGAAAGGTGACTTAGTGTTGTCAACAGTCGAGACTGTCAAGGTCAAGACAATGACAACTAAAGTCAGAAGAAAGATATGAAGCAACAATGAAGAACAGATAAAGGTTTGTTTATTAGATATCGACCAAGGTCAATATCAAAACTGAGTCTACAATGTAATTACATGAAGGTTTATATACATCTGGACTCAGGCTATGCATGTGATACGTTAACATCATTACAATCATTAGTAATCGGTGAAAGGAATGAATGGAGTAGGTAACCCAAGGGGTTACCAGAGTGAGAGTATTTCCTGTGGGAAATACCGAGGAGTCCGAGGTGATCAGATCAGTGTTGAATTGGTGTATCGAAGGTATCGAGGTGGATCGAGGGTGTCAAGGATTAAAATGGAGTTTAGTGAGTGAAGATGAGTACGGGGAAGCTTCAATATATCTGATCATAAATGATTATGTGATTCTTATGTAGAGTCGAGTGTCAGTTCATGACAAGTTCTAAATTCGTTGTTAGTATGTTTAAAACATATTTATTAGGCAAATTAAAATCCCATACACATATTCTTTCCATATGCGGCTGTTTACTGATTGTACCATACTGTATGAGGGTCTGTCTTTCACCAATATGGTATGAATACTGTATGGGAGTGCCCATAAAAAACCATACTGTATACAGAATTGCCTGTAACATTGTCAAATACATTCTCTCACATATATCTCATCTTGTCTGAATGCATCCTAGATGGAGTGGAAGAAAACTAGAACTAGAATAAATAAAGATTTACATTATATTGTACGAGTGTGTGTGAACAGAGTTTTTTAATCCTAGATTCACAATTTCACTCGGTGCACCAAAACCGTCACGTGACTCTGTTCATGGGCCACACTGGACACTTTCCCAGTGAGCGGAATTTTCCCTAGAACTTGAAAGCAACTCGTGCTCAACAATCCAAAATTCAACAGCATTTGGCTTGACCATTTGGCCAGCATGCATTTTAAAACAAGGTGCGGCAATCTAATCAATAGTACATTCAAGGTTTGATTTCACTAAAGTATTATTACAGACACCATTCAGCATTGTCCCCAGGGCATAGAGATATGGCTAATGGCGGTAGATCTAGAAGTTGGGGTTGAGGCCAGCAAAGGGTTTTATGCAAAGGTTCTTTAACATCATATTGTACATTGAACCAGTGTTGATTATGTTTATCACTTATTTTGTTTATTTGAAGGAGACTTAAATTGCCAGCTGTTGATGCTCAGATTCTCCTAAGTCATACTGTGAACATCATACCTCAATCTACAAAATGGTAAAAGAGTGTTCCCCAATCATAAAGCATTATGTCAACATTCTGCCAGTCCCAAAAAGATGCGTAAAACAAGGTTGGTTTTTTTATGCTGGTGTAGTCATTAGCATATCTGAATATAGTTATAGAGAATCGTTGGAAGCAATACTCAAGCCCTGAAAGTGAGGTTATGGTGCTGCTGTCGGGTTAGAGGCTCAGAGTAGTAAACTAAGTGTTGCATACAAGTTGTTGATTTGGGCATGATCTGTTGCAGACACTGAAAGAGTAAGTTTATTTTGATCTTATAATCCTGCATGTAGCTTATCTGAATGAAATCTATGGTCTTTAAACATCAGCAAGAAGTTGGAAGGACGATTGCTAGTGACTTTATCAGCTATCAACTCATGATAGGCAACAACTGCCATGAAACAAACATGTCTTCTCCATTGAAGCAATGCAAGGAAGGTGTAAATATTCAAGTTTGTTTTGTTTTCAATCTCAACAATATGGGTTGTTAATTTATTTCATGTAAACAAGTCCAAGCACCTTTGAACGGCAGTGACCTTGGTTCTGATAGCTTGACTTCACATAGCATTTTTGGTCTCTAAAACAGACCAAAGCTATGACTTCAATTAATCTCATGCATTTAACTCTGAAACAACAGAAGCTCAAAGTTTTTATGAAGAGGGTCTGAAGGTTTGCTGCCAAGTTAGTTTGACGAAACAATTCTCCAATAAGCAGGGATCCCACATTTGCTGGGTCATACATAGTTTGCAGACTGATATATGACAAGTCTCAAAAAAATCATCTGGCTACATGGGCCTCGTAAACCAAAGGAATAAAAGTGTTGTTGATTTATAGCATGAAGTGATGTATATACATTTTAGGTTCAGCTACCTTACAATGTGCTTTGGCACCTCAGAACATATATAGTTGCTTACGTGTGTGTCAGATAATGCGTTATCATATACTCCAGATCAGATCTTCATTTTTCTACCAACACTCTAATAAGTTGCAGCAGTACTGTGGGGGATTGTAACTTGACTGGATTGTATATGATTGAATGAAATGACATTACAGATTCTCACACAAGTTGAGAAGAAGACAACAAGTCTATCAGTCCACACACTTCACCTGATCAAGCTTGTCTCATCAATCCTGTTAAAAAGCTGTCCTGGCCAGAAGTATTAAAGGTGATCAAGCAGTCCTGCTCAATCCAAAGTTATTCTCTGTAAAGGTCAGTTATGTTTTTAACATCTTATTTTTTAAAGTATTACATATCAATGTTTAGCAAAGGAGGAACTGAAGCTAGTGAAAGAAAACTTACAGTTATGGGTTTAATTGAGGTGTGTAGCTATCTTTGGAACTTCTTGTTACTATCTTGATCATGATTATTAAGTGTCGGTCCTTTCAGCAGGTTGCTCCATATACTTCATCAAGACATCCTCACCCCTGTGAATTCGCTTTCAATGTTGGAGAATATGGTACAGGCACAGAAGCCAATAACTTTTGGATGTATTTTTTTGTTTCTGAACAATATATCATTCTGTAAGTTTCCCAAAACCACCTATCCTGAGACCAAACCAACCAACTCATGGAATTGTTTATTCATTGATTGATCAAAATAGTACATCAATCCTTATTGGATGTGCTATTTTTACTCATAAAAAAGATAAAGGATTACTTTGAAAATATATAGATATATGTATCAATCATGCATTGTCTGCGCACAGTCATAGGCTCATACATCAGTATGGTACTCACAGTCTCCAACTACAATGTGTTCTGTCCATCTCTACACTGATTCTCTGGTTGTTAATATTCTTTTAATGTGGAGTACTATTTCTTCTGTTACCTTTATCAAGATGGGACAATTGATATCGAGATCGAATCGACTGACATTTGAAATGTTTATCCCCTTGCAGATGATGAGACCTCTATCCCATTCCTCAACCACAGTCATGCATTGCTACAAGTCAGTATCTCTTTTTATTGTGTCTATATTATATGTCTGATGAACCACATAACAACATGAAGTATTATTCTCAAGAAACATCATGCGAGCTGAAGATATCCAGATTGCATGCTGAGTTATGGTGGACCTATGATTGATTATGTTGTTGAGTCAGTCTGAATCGTCAACCGTGGCAATGTTGGGGCATGCCAAGATGGGTGTTTATGGATGTTTTTGGTGGACAGATGTGGCCTGTTAGCAAGTACATTGTCTCAGGACGTAGACTGCACCCGAGGGTTTGACTCAGGGATGGGCATAAGGGGATGAGATTGCTGAGAATGGAGATATTTTATCAGTTGCGACATAAGGTTTGGTTTAAGCTATCATCTGGATAACACACTAAATCTGTTTTCTTTTTATACTGTAGAAGACATGTCATGTCATCTCTTTGAAGGGTACTAGTGTGATACATGGGATGGAATACATTGACCAACCCACGACAAGTCTGTCAACTTGTGCTTTTGGGCTTCTACTCATGTAGATTATCCTGATGAAATGCTGATAAGATCTTTAAAGGATGAGTCAAAATGCTGAATCAATGGCTTTATGCATAAGACTGAAACAAGTATCTCACTCACTTATGGGCTATATAATTAGTGAGTAAACTTTTACATGATAATGAATTCAACCAAGCATACCTAACTTACATTTAGTTTTGATTGTCATGGTGCTAATTCTTTAACACACTCACACCAGTTCCATACTGTCATTGAAACATCATCGATTTTTAAGGGAATGATCAGGGCTTGTGACAACAACTGCGTTCACAGCCTGTATATGTTTTTTTTTTTTTTTTTCAAATTTAATCTGTATAACCTTTTATAAACTGATTGTCTTTCTTTCACACAATAGATCACTCTAGTTTGGACTCTTGCTATGCAGCTGATATCCATTACATAAGAACTATTATAGTTTAAAAAGTCTGACTGACCTAGCACTTCAAGCTTCAATTCCAACATCCACAATGGTTAATCCTGCTTTTTCTGATGGGGAAGATGGATATTCATCTGAAGAGATAGAAGTTATGCTGGTTGCTAAACTTAAAGAGGTATTGATTTATTTTCATCAGATTACCTTAACTTACCAATATCAAATTAGGCTATTTACCAATTGCATGCCTGCTGTTATGATTATATAGCCAAACTTGGAGAAAAGGAAATGCAAATTGCTGATCTTTTGAATGGTATCACTGGAAATTCTCATCAACCTTGTAAAAAAAACAACTCTCCCAAATACCAAGAATCTCAGCAAGTGCTCAAGCTTGGGAAAAAGTTTGCATATCTCGAGACATTATGGCTGCGCCATCCTAATGACACATTTGATCAAAAGATAGATTCTGCTTATGATCCCAAGCAGCACTTTTTATCCAATGATATGGGAACATTGCTCAAAGGTCAATTTTTTGACCTTATGAACCATATACCACAGGATATGCACAACAAGACAACAGATTTGGTATTTAGAAAATGGGTAAGGGATTTCTTCTATTTGTCTTTGTATTTCTTATTATTCGGTACAGTTTTTAGATGGCATGGCTGAACAGTGTGCTAATGGTGCTGCACGTGTTCGTAATCACAAGATAGATATTTTCAAAGAGAGTGATATCAATCTGAATGACAATAATGCCGTCAAAGAATTAAATGGCTGGATTGCAAAAAGCAGAAGGAACATATCAACTATTACCACCCATCCTTTATGCCAGCTATATCGGCAGGCATGATAAAGCAAACATATTCCTTAACCCCATCTTGTTTCGTGTAAGTTTGTACTGGGGAAAGTTGGACTCTTATTTATTGTTTTCACAGGTGTACAAGGCTTTATTTCGTGGACCCAAATCAATTCAAGATAGGCCTAAAACTCACTCTGGTGGAAGAACTCCATTGGAGGTCGACTGGGGGCTTGATAGGGTTACTCCAGGGATAATCGTTACCTGTGCCGTATATGTGGGTAGTCTGTATTACTCTTGTATGTCAAAACTGACAATGTATTTTTAGACATGCTATCTACTTACAGAAGATTCCTCTTTTCAACCCGAAGGTGATAAATCAAAGATTAATTATCAAGATATATCTGAAAAGTATCTTCATTTTCTTACAAGCAGACTTAGCAAAAACAATCATGCAGTTTTGAGGATATTTAAAATATGGAACTGCACCTTATATCAAAAGTCTATCACCAACATTTCTGCAGATTCCAATAATGACGAAGCTGTCAGGGTTCGTTTCCACTTTTTCCATATTTCCTTATTCTACCCCCTATATGCCCCTATTCCTTTGCTTCCATTCCCTTAATCCTTATTATCCCATGCTCGCTACCACCGACTATCCATTCTTTTCATATTCAATTTCATAGTTGATGTTTCTTATTTTTATATTTCCCTTCTTTCCTATTTATTCTGTCGTCGATAGGATCGACTGTGTCGATCCACCTCGACACCAGTGCTAAGCCTTCGGCTTTGCTCGGTCTTTATCCCTGCTGTCGTATACTAAACTAGGATCCTGTTCAGTATATACAATCGATGTTTGATTATAGAGGCCTTGGTTCTAAATAAGTCGAGCTTTGCCGCAGAAATACAGAGGAGGGGTGGAAGGTGTTAGAGGGGAGATTTAGTATGTTTTAATCGTAATAGATGTAAGGGGGTAGAAAGAGAATAGTTCGGATGTTAGAAACAACTTGATGTTAGAAACAACTTGATGTTAGAAACAACTTGACGTTAGAAACAACTTTGACATTAGAAACCGTATGACGTTAGAAACTGTTAGGAACAGACCAACTATCAGCACTTCGCTAATAGTGGAAATGATTTAGATGTTAGAAACCACTTTAGAGACTTAAGCTTATCCCGCACTTTAGAGGGATTGGTAAAACTTATTGTTATTTTAACTGCTATGAGAGTTTTTATACAAAGTTTAGTAATTATTATTTATTTAAATGAGGAAAATATTTTTAGAGGTTGTCAAATTTTACGAAAGGAGAAATATGGTGAAAGGGGTGATAGGTGAAAGGGTGAAAGGGGTGATAGGTGAAAGGGGTGAAAGGGGGAAAACGGGTAACTGTTGTACAATAGAGAGAGGCAAGTGGAAGGACTCATAGATGGAGGGACAAAAGAATGTTCAATTAAGGAAATACTCTCACGATGTTACCACTCAACTACTGAGTGATTCTGGAACTTTCTCAGCCCTTCTTCTAGATGCTTTTCTTCAGCCAGACTCTGATTCTTTCCCTTGAACACTCTGATGGTGTAGGATCTGATTTTTCAGAGTACCTTGTTTATTGGTGGCGTGGGTAGTGGGGTTGGCGCAGGGAAGGAAGAGTAGAAATGGTCTTCTGGATATAGACAGGGTGGCATGAAGAAAACTTCTTCAAAGGGGATGAAGACATAATGAGAATGATAGGGAAGGGAGGAGTATGGTAGTATGCATTCATAGGGCACATCAAACCCAATGTGCTCAAAGGCAATTCCTAGACTGGCAGTTGCAATGATTCGAATAATTTGGTAAGGAGGAGCGCAGCGTGAAACAGTAAAGTAATGGTTAATGTGATATTGCCCCTCGAAACCTTTTATTGAGATGGCATCTCCATACTTAATGGTTTCAGGGAGACCAAGATCTGAAATCTTACTTCTAGTTGATACGTCCTTGGACATGAGCGGGTGCTGAGGCCATAGGGTGTCAGGATCGATTGGGAGTTGACTACTCGAGCTTCGATATACACGAACTTCCATTTCAAGGTCTTCAAAAGGAGAAGGGAGAGGAGTAGTAGGGCGAGTAGAGGGAACTTGATCATCTGTTTCCGAATCAGACGGAGGTTGGTAGTGGAATTGGGAGGTATAGGAAGAAGAGGATCTGGAATTAGTTGAAATGTTTTGGGTGGTTATGTTAAAAGAGAACATTGTCTGAGTTTCAGGAGGTTGAGGTGAGATGGCGGTGTGAGGTTTTGATGGGTGATGTAGGTTTCTGGAGGTTTGTTAAATATATGAGTCCCTTAGAGCTCCAACAGCTGGATTTGTTTTCGGGGGTAGTCTTCCATGTCGCTAAAGGTCCAAAATGCTGTAGAGGGAACATTAAAGGCAACGTGAATGAATTGAGGTCCATATTTTTGGTGTGCGATCACCCTAGTGATTCTGACAGGGGTGTAAGGGCAACATTTCTTTAGGCTGTAACTATTTCCAATAACAAAGGTTCCTTGAAATCCTCGGATTACGATAGGTCTGGCGTAGTGCAGGGTTTCTATTATCTCCAAGTCTTCTAGATCCTTATGGTAAGTCTTCGTGGGAGTTGGGCTGGCCATGCGGTAGTGGGACTTATCCTAATATCAAGCTTTTCTCCAAGATCAACATATAATCGGAGTTCTGTTTGGAATGGATGATAGCTGGGTTGAGTCAGATATAGGATGGGAGGGAAGTCAGAGTCTTTGGGAATGGGATAAGGGGAGTCATATTTTGTTTCGTCCTCCAACAAGTATGTAGGGGAGGGTGAAGGGAGAAGGTGGTCAGGGTGAAACTCTCAATCAATGATATCATCTCTATCGTAGGGGTCACGTTCCCAGAACATGAGGGAAGAAGGAAAAGGGTAAAGGGGATGGAAGAATGAAAAGTCCAATTATGTTTTTTATGTGTTTTTAGATTTTAGAAAATATAAGGAAAAATGGTGGAAATAATCGAAAAATTTTGGGAAGGTGTTACACCGCGGGATATCAGTGATAACAACGATGCATATATAGTCAGGTAGCTGCCTAGCAGAAGTCCCCTAAGCTTGATCTCTTAGGTTATCTTCCTGCTAGTATCTACGTTGTGCAGTCGCCCTAACAGTAGATCAAGCTTCCAAAACCTCGGATCCATCATTTTCGTCAAAAAGAACCCAAGGGAAGACCTTGGTAGTGCCACCTATCACGTCCCCCTGCTTCTATCTTCGAAAATTGACCTATCCCCCTTTCCGATTTGCTTGATCTTGACACCATGGACCCGAACCAGCCTGTTCCTCCTCCTGTAGACAGACTGACCGTCCTGGAACAAAATCTGGCTAATCAGAGCAACCACATCCACCACCTATCACTCCAACTCGACCACCTAATCGCCCAGGCTAACACTGCCGCTACTGAAAATCAAAACCCCACTCCTGTTCCCCAACAACCACCGACACCGACTGTTCATACCAATAGTTCGTCAAGTCAAAATGTTCGTCCTGCACTTCCCATGGCATTCGACAGTGACAGAAAGAATGGTCGTGCTTTCTGGAACTCGGTCGTCCTGTATATGAATGTATGTGGACGAGAATTCGAAAATGAAGATGCCAAGATCATGTGGGTCTTGTCCTTCATGAATAGTGGTCGCACTGCCACTTATGCACAACAAAAGTTGTGCACTTATGAGTCCAGAGAATTTCCATTCATATCCTGGAACACCTTCCGACTCGACTTCACAGCTGAATTCCTTCCCTTAACTGAAAAGGAAGAAGCCATCAACACACTCTTCTCTCAATGTTACTTCCAGAGAGAACAATCTGTCGAAGACTACATCAATAACTTTAACGAGGTCATCTATCAAGCCGGACATGCCGATGGACTCGCTATCACTTTGTTGTTTTGACAAGGCCTGCATCCGACTATTCAAAATCATGTTGCTACGATGCAGGATCGACCTGATCTAGATGACTACAATGGTTGGTGTCGAGCTGCAAGGAAATTCGATCAGGATTGACTCACGAACCTCGCATTCAATGCTGCACAAGGAAGAACAGTCAATCGTGCCCTCCTAGCCTGGTTCTGACTCAAAACCCTGTTCTTCGACAGAACCTGCCTTGGACCCCAGCAAGACAACCTGTCTTCCCTGTCTACCAACCTCCAGCAGGCCCACCTCCTGCTGTCATATGAGCTCCTGTTATAGTACCAGCTCCGACACCGAATCCTGCACCTACCAATGCTATGGATGTTGATGCAGCTCATAGGCGTGCTTCCACTGCCACCCTCTGATGCTACCAATGTGGACACACCGGGCACTTGTACCGTGACTGTCCCAATGCTGCCGACATCCAATTCCTCAGTATTGATGAGATTGATGAAGAAGTCGGAAGGCTGTTATCTCTCAAGGATGCACACGAAGCTCAAACTCGACAAGTGGTGATACTGGAAGTCGAGGAGATCCCTGAAGAGCCTAAGGAGGATTTTCTCGAAGGCAGAGAGTGAAAGATGCCCTCCCTGCCTGTTTCTAATCAATTCGAAGTCTTGTATGTAGAACCCCAATATAGTTCTGATTCAGAATCTGAATCCTTAGATTCTGACATATCTATTGCAAATAATATTCCGTCACACCCTCAACATTTGAAAAGATCGATCCAATGTTTAATCTGGACACACCTTCCAGACCGACTACAGATTTCATCAACCTCTGGAAGAAAACATCTCGAGATCCCTGTTGAGCTGCAGAGCACTGACACCGTGGCTCGATTCGCCACCAAGGCCCTTCTGGATATCGGAGCAAGTGGTCTATTCATCGACATAGACTATGTCAAGAGGAACAACCTTCCAACAGTTCGACTCTTGAAGCCCCAGACTGTCTACAATGTTGACGGGACAGAGAATGAGGCAGGAAAGATAACCCATGTTGTTGATCTTGTCATTCAATATGGTGAGCACTTGGAACGTACACTCTTCGTGGTCACTGCCTTGGGAACCACAAACCTAATTCTCAGTTTACCCTGGTTCCAGAAGCATAACCCTGAAATCAACTACCAGACAGGTCAGGTTCTACTAACTCGGTGCAGTCTCGAATGCTGTGCTCGTAAACAGAGATCAACACCTGGTCAGTTACGATGTAAGTCCTGGAGACGGGATCTCCGAGTTGCCCTTGATACCACTGAACAGGATGCAACTGAGGATGACATGCCTGAACTAGAAGATGTCGATGTTCCAGAACTGGAAGAAGGTGACCGACTGCTGGCGATAATTCTTGATGACAACAAAATGCATCGAATTGCAGCCACAGAAACCCTCTCCCAACAATTTGCTCAGGCCTCGACTCCTGCATCAAGGAAAGAGTTCTCAGAACTGGTCCCAGAAGAGTTTCATGATTTCCACGATGTCTTCTCGAAGGAATCATTTGACACACTGCCACTTCCCAAGAAGTGGGATCATGCTATCAAGTTACTTCCAGGTTCAGAATCTTGATTCTGCAAGATTTACCCACTTTCTCTGAAAGAACAGGTCAAACTCGATGCATTCCTTGAAGAGAACCTCAAGTTGGGACGTATCTGTTGCTCTAAGTCACCCATGGCATCCCCAGTATTCTTTATCAAGAAGAAAGATGGCACACTGCAACTGATACAAGACTACCAGGCCCTGAATGCTATGACTATCAAGAATCGATACCCTCTTCCTCTAATTCCTGAACTAGTCAACAAGTTACAAGGTGCTCGATACTTCATGAAGCTCGACGTACGCTGGGGATACAACAACGTCTGCATCAAAGAAGGAGACGAGTGGAAGGCTGCATTCCACATGATCCACATGAATCAAGGACTCTTCAAGCCTCTGGTAATGTTCTTTGGTCTTACTAACAGTCCTGCAACATTCCAGACGATGATGAATGAAATTTTCGAAGATCTGATCACTGAAGGTGTCATTGCAGTGTACATTGACAACATCCTCATTTACACCACTGACCTTGAGAAACATCACCAGATCACATGACAGGTCCTATCCTGACTACGAGAACACAGCTTGTATCTGAAGGCAGAAAAGTGCGAATTCGACAAATCAAAAATCAAATACCTCGGCATGATCATATTGGAAAACACAGTTGAAATGGATCCTGCAAAGGTATCAGGTGTCAAGGACTGGCCAACACCAGCTGACTCTGACAATGTCAGGTCTTTCCTTGGATTCGCTAACTACTACAGATGTTTCGTAAAAGACTTTGCGAAGATCTGCAAACCAATGTTCGATCTGCTGAAGAAAGACACCCTGTTTGCATGGTCTGAAGGCTGCCAACATGTGTTCAACCAGATAAAGACAGCAATGACAACTGCCCTGGTTCTCCTGATCCCTGATCCTGCCAGACCGTATTGTCTTGAGGCCAACAGTTCCGACTTTGCAACAGGGGCAGTACTATCCCAACAATCGGAGGAAGACAACAAATGGCATCCAGTAGCATTCTACTCAAAGGCACTTAGCCTGGTCGAATGAAATTATGAGATCCACGACAAGGAGATGTTAGCGATCATTTGAGCATTACAAGAATGGCGTCACTATCTAGAAGGTGCAGATCACCCTATAGATATCCATACAGATCACAAGAATCTCAAGTACTTCATGACATCTTGGACATTAAACCGTCGACAAGCACACTGGTCTGTATATCTCGCTCAATTCGACTTCACCTTACAGCATATACCTGGTAAGTCAATGGGAAAACCTGATGGCTTATCACAACATCCCGATCACGGCTCCAGTAAGAACGACAATGAAGGGATCACTTTACTTTGACCCGAAATGTTCACAATCCGCGTCTTGCAAACATTCCGTCTCAGAGGAGAGGAAGAGGAATTCCTCAAGGCCATATGAAAGGTGAATCAAGAAGGACTCCACGAGGACACTGTTTCGAAAGCTGTTCAACTCCTTTGTGCACTCGGAGGGAACGAGGTCCACAAGGGTGAGTGGTCAGAAGACCAGGACATCATCTACTATCGAAGCAAGATATATGTTCCAAATGTCGACGAATTACGCTGAAATATTTGTCGAAAGGCATCACGACTCAAAAAATCGCAGGTCATCCTGGCTGATTCAAGACTCTAGAACTAGTCTCTCATACCTTCTGGTGGCCCAGAATCACTCAGTATGTCCAACAATATGTCCAAGCCTGTGATCTATGCCTACGAACCAAGCCTGCTCGACATGCACCATATGGGAAGCTCCATCCTACTGAGACTCCAACAAAACCCTGGGAGGCCATTTCTGTCGATTTCATTGTTGAACTCCCAGAAGCACATGGTTTCGATGCAATCCTCGCAGTTGTTGACTCTCTCATGAAACAGGCACACTTCATTCCGACATTTACAACCCTGGATGCTGTTGGTACTGCTAATCTCTACCTGCAGCATGTTTGGAAGCTTCATGGACTTCCAGAAAAGGTTGTCTTGGATTGAGGGATGCAGTTCACATCGAGATTCACAAGAGAGTTGTCTCACATCATGGGTATCTGACTTGCTCCTTCGACAGCATATCATCCCCAAACCAATGGTCAAACCGAATGTGTCAACACCAAGATTGAACAATACCTCCGACTCTTCACTTTGGAATGACAGGACGACTGGGACACCCTTCTCCCGATGGCTGAGTTCGCATACAACAACCATATGCACTCAGCAACTCGTGCAACACCTTTTGAACTCGATATGGGTTGTTCTCCATGTATGGGCTTTGAACCTCAATTCCAGCCATCAAAGATCAAGGCTGTGGATGAATTCAAGAACCATATGGCTGCATCCTTGTCAGAGGCACGAGCTGCAATTGTCAAGGCAAAGGATGAGATGTCTAAGTATTATGATCGTCATCGTGTTGATCCCCCCAATTATCAGATTGACGACAAAGTCTACCTCGATGCATCTGACATCCGAACAACCCGTCCTTCTGCCAAGCTATCTCACCGATTCCTAGGCCCTTTCACAATCACTGCAAAAGTTGGGACTCACGCATATCGCCTTCGACTCCCCAAGTCCCTATCTCGACTCCACCCTGTTTTCCATGTCTCTAAACTATGCAAGGCACCGAC
Source organism: Clathrus columnatus (assembly GCA_020884735.1). Lineage (NCBI taxonomy): Eukaryota > Fungi > Basidiomycota > Agaricomycetes > Phallales > Clathraceae > Clathrus > Clathrus columnatus. The sequence continues at coordinate 3,083,447 of BPWL01000006.1, forward strand.
TGATCTTATTCCAGGTAGACATACCAAACCTCCACCTCCACTGGAGATTAGGGACGACGGGGAACACTACATAGTCGAAAGGATCCTAGACAGCCAGGTACACTGGAGGAAGTTGGAATACAAGGTTCGTTGGGAAGGCTACGGAACTGAGCATGATCAGTGGTTGCCAGACAAGGATCTGGTCATGCCAAACTTACTTCAACAGTTCTATCGAGATCACCCAGATGCACCCCGGGTAATCAATGGAATGTTCTTTCTACAATGCCCAAAATAACAATTCTTACAAGTCGTCAGGTTGACACCTTAATTCAAGGAGGGGATAGTGTCAGGGTTCGTTTCTGCTTTTTCCATATTTCCTTATTCTACCCCCTATATGCCCCTATTCCTTTGCTTCCGTTCCTTTAATCCTTATTATCCCATGCTCGCTACCACCGACTATCCATTCTTTTCATATTCAATTTCATAGTTGATGTTTCTTATTTTTATATTTCCCTTCTTTCCTATTTATTCTGTTGTCGATAGGATCGACTGCATCGATCCACCTCGACACCAGCGCTAAGCCTTCGGCTTTGCTTGGTCTTTATCCCCGCGGGATATCAGTGATAACAACGATGCATATATAGTCAGGTAGCCACCTAGCAGAAGTCCCCTAAGCTTGATCTCTTAGGTTATCTTCCTGCTAGGTGAGTATTGTATTGTCGTTCATTCCAATATATACTTAGGTTATCTTCCTGCTAGTATCTATGTTGCGCAGTCGCCCTAACAGAAGCCAGCCAACTATTCAGGAGTCTCAGCTCAGATGAGGAAGATGAAAACAAAGCACAGTGTGACATATCAAAATCTTGGTATAGACGCAAAGATGGAGTTGAGCATCAAGGACAAGGAAATTCTGACTTTGATTATCATTTTTCTGTAAGTTTTCAGTATCTCCTACACAAACGAACTGTTTCTAATAACATACTTTATTTAGTCCGTCATTCCTCAATCTCCAAGTCAAGTTAAAATCCTGAAGATCCTGAGCGTTGATGAAATATTTGGCACTCCTGCTGTATGTTCTAGCCCTGTATACATATACTTTACATTCTTAATAACAAAATAATCTAGCCTGATTGTCCAGTCCAGAACCGTTTACCGTCATGTTTGGATTCTTATCCAAACCTAGATTTAGACAAAGATCCAACCTTGGATTTGACTTTGGATTTGGATTTGTCTGCTCAATCATCTTTAGGTGTAGGTACAGGACCAAATTTCAGTCTAGGTTTAGGTGCAAACTCGGGTCAAGATGTAGTCACAAATCAGGATATAAATCCAGGTGTTGATTCAGGTGTTGGTCCGAGCATACAATGTTCCAGTATAGGTTCTGATGTCGCTCCTGGACCCATTTCAATGTCTGTCCTTCAAGCTCTTCCTACCAATGTACAAAATACGGCATCATCACGAAAATGAAAACGAAAACCCATTAATGAAGAATGTGGTACCGCACCACTTTGCAAAAGTCAATGCACTGCCACTAAAGCTATGATCACATATGGAAAATCAAAATAGTTCAAATATAGACTTTTTTGTCTTAATGTAGTCGGTCAAACAGTTTATTGTTCACATAATAAATAAAATATAAGACTCTATGGTATTGCAGACTCCATCAGATGCTGCATGACATGTATTAGCGTAAGCCACCTTGCTCCCTCTGCCTTAAGTGTTTGATCATAGAGAAGCCTTAACTCGTCAAAGCATTCCTGCATTCGCTGTATATAGATGAAGATTTTTCGAAAGAGAAGTACCATCTGATCACTGATAGTATCCTAACGTGGTGGGAAATCGTCGCGGGGTTGAGCATTAGGAGGAGTATCGCAACATTCAGAATAAGGGATAACAGCCAACTCTAATGGCATATCATTCAACTAGAATCCCGACTTTTTAGCCCAGATATTTTCTCGCAAAACAAAAATTAACAGACCTGTGGAACTGTTGTAGTTATTTCTCGAATCAACTGCAGTCTCATCTCATTCAGACATTGTTTAATCTCTGAGTGATCATATGTAAGCATGATTTTAGATAGAAAAAGATACATACTCTGCGAAGGATTTTCTGGTACCTTTTCTAATGGTGGAGTGACATTCTGGGCTGGGATTTTCTTAGCAGCATCTAAAGTATGTATTAGTCTTCAGATATTATATAGTAAATTGAACGTACTAGGTTCTGAGTCAGAAAAGATACTTTCTGGAATAATTTCTCCAGTAGAGACAGAGGAAGTATCCAAAGGCATTCCTATATGTATGTGTGGTTCACAAAGAGATACGAGCCACGTCAGTTCTGACTGGTTGATATACGTTCTGTCTAAACTCCACTAGTCAATTGAATTAGAAAAAATTTCAAATTAAATACAGAGTTAGCGCTAATAGTCATCACGCACTTTACTTTCTCTTTTTCTCCATTTTAGATGGTTTTCCTAGTAGAATGGTAAGCTCGTCCTTTCTTGAAGTCATTTTTTTTAATTTAGGTTGCGTGAGAAGGAGTCTTTTTTATCCAGAGTCACATCAATGGTGAGCTCACCATTGCATACTTTATGAACTTACTGACTCAAGTGTGTTTTTGCGGTGTTATGTGTGGAAATGGAGATTCTGGAGGCTTGGACCTGAGAATCTTTTTGGTTAGTTTAATGAAAGCGAGAAAAATTAGGTATCTCTTTCCATTTTTTTTTTGTAAAAAAAAAATGTAATGGTTTTGATTAGGCCCAAAAATACGTGCAGCTCAAACCCATCGCATTACACATTATTGAGCATACAGTCAAAACCACTTCAGTAGCACATGGTCAGGCTGGTTGTTATTCCAAATAATTTAGGGAATCTACTAGAAGTGAGTTGTCGCGAATTCAATAGCAATATTTTTGTATCAAAATCATTGTTTTTTTCTTGCAGGAATTAGATTGAGATCATCCTAAACCTCGGTTGCTGAGTTATAAGCTATTGGCACAGCTGGGATTACTAACCTAACCCGTTTCCCATACAAAATACACTATCGATATAATCCCGATCACATTCGAATCACATTCAAGGTCGGTGTGCTAAACCTCCTATTAATAAGACAAGGGATAGGATATTACTTATTATTCAAACGCTTTTTGTAGAAAGCTTGAGTGAGCTCTGATTAGTGAGTCAAACAAGCTCTTCGCAAAGGTGAATCCACTGCGCTACTAGCCTTTCACTCGCAAAAGGTGAAACACTCTACCGAGTCTGATGACCATGACTGGCAAGTCCGACATATTGATAGCAAAGGTGCGATTTTAATTTTGTTAGATCAAGGTATTGCGCGGCGGTGATATGATCCTCCCCATTTGATCACAAGGCTGTTGGCACTGCCAGCGGTGATAAATGTATGTAAGTATTCTACTCATTGTTGAATTGTCGCTTCTAAAAATTCTCTTAGATTGCCTTTCTATGCTATCTAGCGCACTATGCAAGTAGCTAGAGTCTTGACGACATTAAGACAGGCTTCTTTGGAGATTATTGGGTAGGCCACTGTTATATTCCCATGAATATAGAATAGAGAACATTGTAGTGGCGGTAATTAAGTATCTAATAAAAACATTTTCAATTATATAAATTATAAATAATAATTGTTCGAGCCATTTTTCAATACCAAAAACTAGCCGTCCAGCCGATTTGTGCTGGTTAACCCTAGGTCAGGTCCGCATACTTATCCTGGACAACCTTGTTTATTTAGCCAAACATATTATAAAGTAAAGATCAATCCACCCATGGTCTGACAATGTTAATCAGTCAAGCACCCGTCCAATTTACACCTGAGAAGCCGGAATAAAGTCCTTAACATCTTGGACAACCTTGATTTAGACGGGCTTGACTTGGTTAAGGTTGATTAACTGAAGCGAAGTAAGGTCATGCATATCAGACCTTCGCCAATATATCAGACTGATCAGACGCGCCAATGCCTGACTTTTCGATAGCGCTTGATATAGGTTGATAAACTGATTTGGGTTTTTGCGACATATGCACACATTGTAAACTCAGGGTTCTTCTGAACTAAAGTATATTAGTTGGGTCTGTTATGGGGTCCGAAGGCGGCGAGATGTTGAAAATCCGGGGAAAACGGTATTGTCATAAACACAAGCTGCGAGTTATCCCTGAAGCTGGAAAAAGAAGCAAGTGGCAATTGTTTGGAAGCAAGCCACCACATCTGGACAAAACCTTGAGCCACGTTAGGATAGATTTTCCCAAATTTTGGGGTGGATGAATATTTTAAATCGGTAAAACACCGAAATGAAAGAAGAGAAGATTAGTCATATCCGACAGTTGGGCATTCGGGCATTCTTAGCAGGTTGACACTTCCACTGATAGCGGAAATTCTTATTGCTTCCCGATTCAATTGAATACAAAAAACTTGCGTTAACCGAAGTCCAAACTTTACATAAGAATGAGCGTCGTCCAACATTATAAAAGAATAACCTCCGAACAACCTGAACCACACCTGCAACTGACTCGCATACCTCAAATCAAAAATGATATTGTTATCTCTTGCGCTATTTTTAATAACATCTCTCTCCATTTTAGTATCTCCAGCAACGGTGAATAGGAAACAGGCAGACGGTATAGCACAAGTTTTGGATGACATCAACGAATTGTCAGCAGATGTGGTGCGTTGTTTCCATAGTTGAGTTTATGCATGGACGATTGCCTCATCTGAACATGATATTAGGCAGATTTGAATACAGCAATCAACGCTATACCCATTACTGGGTCCAGTTTTGTCAGCGTAGTGGTATGCTACTTCTTCCGAGTTCTTGAGGATAACATGCTGACAGGATTTGACTTTCAGACAGCAGGGATGAACGGATTGAACGTAATTTTATCTCTCACACAATTAACCACAGACGTTCAGGTAAACATCTTGAACCGAAAAGTCACTAGTATTTCTCACTCTCAGGTGTCAATAAAAGGGGGTCGGTCAAGTTGACCCTACAGACGCAGCAACCATCCTGGCTGAAATGACCACCCTTCAGTCCGAGGTGATTCAAATCATAACCGCATTCACAGCGAGAAAGAACGTGGTCGAAGGGGCACTTTCAGGATCCGGATTTTTCACATTAACCAATTTTAAGACACTCATTGATGTCAGTTCATCTTTTTTTTTTTTCACCATTTTTGACATTAAATGTTCCATCGATAATTTTAGGACATGGCAACCGCAATGCAGAATGCCGCTCCTGTAAGCGTTTTATCAGTCATAGACTCAAACAAGGAAAGCTAATCTAGTATCATAAGCCACAAATAAGCCGAGCATCGATAACAGCTTTGAGGACTGGTGTTGATAATGCCTTAACGGTTGCTTTGGCAGCTTTTCCGTCATGCAATTCTCTGATAAGTATTACCCTTTAAAGAGGAGTTCCGCCCGAACTCCCGGCATCGTATTAATGCAAGCGAGGATAAACATGGGTATACAAACTTCTGCGAAGGAACAATATTTTTCAATATGTTTAATTATTTTTAATTACTTTCAATCGAAATTTGAGGCATTGAGGTTTTGAACAACGAATTCTTGTCCGCGTATGCGGCGTATCACCTAATTGTAATTGTCACGCGTCACGACGACCCTACAAAGGCTGTTTTTGTTTTTTGACAGCTGTCATAGAACCTTTTGCCAAGTGCGGCAGCTGCCAAACATCACTGGCTACTATCCTAAATTCTTCTATTCGCATGTCAAGAATTTGACTGACGTTACATACTTCTTGCTTCATCTTGCTCCAAAATCTCAATATTTCCCACTTCGACGGAGAAGCGATGCATCAGACTTTATGACAGTGATCACTTTTGCGTACTCAAGAAAAGAAGAAACGTCTTCTGCATTCTGTGCTCTGACGACATTCAGGCATTCAAACAGAAGAGGTCCTGAGAAAAAGGATTAAATTTAGCATTGGAGCTGGTGATAAATTTGAAAACTACTTAGCGGAAAGGCGCGGGCTATGAATCAATCCTATGATATAAGTTCTAGGGTTGATGAATGTGCTGACTGAGGTAAAAGTGCCGTGAAAACCTTTCGAGAGAAAAATCTGAGAAGTTGAACGGAACATCGCTTCTAACACCGCCGTTTTCATATGTCTCACCGGGAAAAAAGGATCATTTCATCTGAGATGCATATTTGAAGGGACGACCGGATGGCGTGTGAACGAGCCAGAACGACAAAATCGATAGAAACGAGTTCGAATGACAAGTGACAGAACTTCAGGCAATTGACTGGCAATTTAGAACTCCTAACGTTATGCTTACTAGGTATTCAAAAGGATTCAACGCACTCGTGACTGCGTCTTCTCATCTCGGCCAACTCAATCTCGGGGATGGATAAATACATACTCACCTACTAATAAAACTTATCAGAAGGATGTTCAGTCACCTTGCCATTGTTGGGAACCCTTGGCCGACGTAATGCGGGAAGTCGACATTGCTCTTTAAATTCCTCAAGAAAACGTGTCCATCGAAGGACCGCAGCTACAGGTCCTGTAGAATGCAAGGCATTTCAGTCGTTCTTATCACGTGCCCCATGTCTTGCACTATCGTTGTCGTCTTACTTAAAATAACCACGTACTCATCAACAATTGCAAATGCCTATCTGAAAACAAAGCTCTAGTGTTTGATAATGCTCTCATCTATATTTATATTTTTCGAGAACCAGTTGACCGTGATAACAATAAAATTACTAATATCGTTCTCATGCCAGACTTCTCTGTCGAGGGGAATATGATCGCGTAGACTTCTTATCGCGTTATGTTATGCTTCCTAACTTCAACAGCTTGTTCAGTGTTCAGGCTTCATTAAGAAGGTCGTCAGAGCTGGATGAAATGATAAAACGCAATCAGAAGATGAAATGTAATGTGGATAATTAAATTCAATAGACTCACAACACGAGTTCACGGAACTTCAATACCTTCCATAAGAGGTGCATCCCCCGTTAAAAGACCGAGTTATTGAGAGATGAAGATTGAAATATCATCTACCATTTGATAAATATAGCCTTGTTCGGCCTCCTGAGTCCTATTTCGTGAATATTTCTATGGGTTGACGTTGAGTATTAGCTTCAAGTTCCCCGATACGATCCGTAGATTTCTAATTCATTTCGACGAAATCTTTATCCAATGGTCCGCTTTTTAACATCTAGAATAGTTTTTTAAACAACGAAACTTTCGTTGTTTAAAAGTAATATAGTGTCCCTCCGCGGCCATATGTCCTGGCGTATATGCACGCGTTGTGTGCTACAGGTTCTTCTGGACTAAAACACATCATATAAAATTTAGGTCTAATTTTAGGATTTGGAGATGGTGACATTGAAAAAATGATATTGCCATAAACACCAGCTGCGGGCTATCCTGAAGCCGAAAAAAGAAGCAAATAATTGTTTGTGCTCATTCGAAGCAAGCCACCAAATCTGGAAAAAAACCCAAGAGCCATGTTGGGTTAGGTTTTCCCATTTCGAAAATATTTTTATGGTAGACCAATATTTCAAATTGGTAAAACACCGAGATGAAAGAAGAGAGAAGGGTTGTTCATATCTGATTCTTAGTCACTTGACCCTGCACTGCACTGACAGCGGAAGTTCTTATTGCTTCCCGATTCAATTGAATACAAAAACTTGCGATAGCCGAGGCCTAAACTTCTACAAAAAGCGAGCGTCGCCTGAAAGTATCCTAATAACCTCCGAACAACATGGACCAAACCTGTAGTGGCAGCAGGCCTATTTATCTACAACTAATAAACATCTATAAAGGGTTGAAAGCTGCTTTAGTTACTCGCCCATGTTTTTAAATATATTGTATCTCGCCGGTGAGGTCGAAAAATCCGTGGAAAATGATATATATTATCAATGGTTCGCAGTGGCTGAGAAATCCTGGCCAGAAGCAACTGTTTGTCTCCACCTAGACAACTTTAGAGCCACCAAACCTAGACGAAACATTGAATTATGTCGGGTTAGTAAAATTCCAGTTCGCAATCAACTTCGGAATGAATGCTAGTTCAATCGTTAAAACATTGAAATGAAGGCATTTGTTCATATCCGACAATTGGGCATTCCTGGCACTTGACACTGAAGTTTTTCCGATCCAATTGAGATGTTGTGTTAAGCGAAACCTAAACTTTACATAAGGCGTCGTCCGAAAGTATAAAGGATCAACCTCTGAACAACATGAATCAACCTAACTTGCATTTCTCGAATCAAAGATGATACTGCTGTCTCTTGCATTACTCCTAGTAACATCCCTTTCCATCCTTGTGTCTCCATCAGCAGTGAACACAAAACGTGCAGACGATGCATCACAGGTTTTGAGTGATATCACCGAATTAGCAGCGGATATGGTATGTTTTCCATCTCTCCGAGTCAAAATGAACAGCGTATCCGTATCTGAACCGTACATTCCTAATGAATATTTAGACCGACCTGAATACAGCGATCACCGCTATACCTCCCACAGGGGCTGATTTCGTCAGCGTAGCGGTGTGTTATATTCCAAGATCGTTACAGTTGTATGCTGACGGCTGTCGACCTTTGACTTTTAGACTGCAGGAATGAACGGGTTGAACGTAGCTTTGACCATAACTCAACTGACGACAGATTTCCAGGTCAGGAGCATCCAGAAACCCAGAGGCTGATATAAAATAGTACTCACATTTATTAATATGCAGGCTCTTACAACCACTGTCACTACTGCGGACGCAACCACCATCCTAACCCAGATGACCACAATTCAGTCCCAGGTGATACAAATCATATCCTCATTTGCAACGAGAAAGAACACGGTCGAAGAGGCGCTTTCAGGGGCCGGGTTCTTTGCACTGACCAACATCAATTTACTGCTTGATGTTAGTTGGTCCCTTCTTTTTGTTGATTGTTCCATTAATCGTCCTTCAGAACCTGGCTACCGCAACGCAAAATGCCCCTATTGTAAGTCATTGTCAGTCATAAGCCCAAACAACGACACTAATCCAGTATTATTAGCCGCAGGCCAGTAAAACAGCGATATTGGGGTTGAGGACTGGAATTAACAATGCAGTTACGGCTGCCTTGGCAGTTTTTCCATCATGCAATTCTCTGTTAAGTATTAGCCTCTGAAGAGATGTAAGGTGATTCAGTGTTGAATATCTCGCAATATGTTTAATTACTTGTGTACTTTTGGCGATAAGATTGCTAAACTTGAACGATAGTAATGAAACTCTTGTCCGTTTTCCGCTGTCCCGCCATCATTAACTTGACAACTTGTCTAGATCACCCAGGATGTTATTTTTGACAAAAGACTTTTTTCACGGCAAATTAACAAATGTCATCTCCGGCTTTCATCCCCGAGATCTCTTCTTCTTCCATTTCACGTACGTCAAGAAATTGACTGACGTTGCATATTTAATTCGTCCTCCGACGCGCTTTTTTTCGCCACTTTTTGCATAACGAAGAGAAGCTTCAAGCAGTGCACCATCACACGTATTGAAAGAGAAGGAAAGCAACACGTCGAAGCCACAGAGAAGGGCAATATTTAGCATACCAGCCGGGTATCAAATTAAAGGCTACAGGGAGGTGCAGGTCAAAAATGTAGAATACAATTAATTCCGAACTAGAAGACCCACATTGATACACTTGTGCCAGTGCGAACTCCGAAAACCAACGCTGCTGATGTCATATACAACAATGGAAGAAGAAACAAATCGGTTTCATCGGATGTATTTATACGATTAAATTGAGAAGATGGTCGAACAGCGCGTAGAATGAGCCGGAATGACAGAAAAGAACACGAATGACAGGCTTCTACGATAAGAGACGTCTCAGAAGACCTTGAAACAGAATTTTAAAAAGGCCGATTGACAACTTAGACGGGCACTGACGTTATGCTGATGAACGCGCGATTGATGTTTCGTCACACGGAACAGCCAAACGTTTTTAGACCATCCCGAGTCCCCATTATACTGAGACGAATCTATCTTAAGTGTGGATTCACGATCAAGCAAGCGCACTATAAACCAACTCGTCATCAAGAACACCAGAGGAGTGAAGTACCAAAATAATTACGCACATCCATACATTTGTGAATGTAAACGCTTATTTACCGTTTTGATTTCAGAGATCAAAGATAACGTTGCGCCGTCAACTGTTGTTGACATATCGAGAAAGTGAAAGAGAGGGAAGAGACCACAAGTATCATCTGAATATATTTGACTGTGCTCTTGTAATTGCATTGTTAATTGAAATACTTGAGTGAATACTACGTTTGTATTTAGGGTGAAATATATAACGTTAACATAAGATTATTAAGATAGAACTTACAATCAAACGCATAGGTTCAGACTTCAGGGATTTCTTTTATAGCTGGTTCTCAATTAATACGTTGCGTATCAACACGATGATCGGGTCAAACATTGGAATACTCCCAGAAATAAAGCGAAATCAAATAACGAACGAACCAATTACCATGATGGACCCCTTGGATTTGGAGTCTCTTGGGCGGGCCCGGGTGTGAGGATTGAAAGCGCGACTTATGTAACGACACTTACGTGGCAATAGCACCCATAGGGCTTGTCTGTTGTCCTCTTCAATCTTTTAGCACGACTTGAAATAAACTTGAATTTCGACGTCAGTTCAGATGTCTGGTTGACTTGGAGTTAAGCTTTTTTTTTTCGCAGATAGTACATCGACATTTGAAACTTACATCAATTTTTTAATGGCCATCAAACTTGAGATGAGCTTAGAGCTCACAGACGCTTCCTCCTCCAACTCTCTTCTTATGTTTCCTCAAGTCTTTTTTTTGGTCTTGATATCCTGTTTATTTTGTTCCTTCGCACTTGCGGATATCGTCGGTTTCCCAGATCCAGCATGCATGAAATCCAACACAAATCCAAACGGTATCTGTTCAAGTGCGGAATGTTTATCATTTACCAATCCCAATCTATCTTCCGTAATTGTATGTTAAATTCCGTAATAGAAAATTTTTAAAAAAAGCCACACTAAGCCTTATTTGCTTAACAGATTTTCCCTTCCGGCCCTTTTTGCTTATCCCTCTTCTCGGATGCAGACTGCACGGTTTCTATTCATTCCATCACTAATCACGGAGGAGCGTCATGCTCCAATATCGAGAATGATCCACCTGCTCTATCTGGCTTTTGTACTCGTGGTATATGTCAATGAACCAGGATAGTCAAACCAGGTTTTTACTATACTTGACTTGCAATTCATGGGGCTAACTACTCTTTTTAGATCACGAAAAGAACTCTTGTGTAAAACAAACTATTGTTATTTGTCTTATCGGATTTTATGAGCGGTCACACTTTAGTCCACCTCTGAATTGACTCTTACATAGAAACCTTCGTATTTTTCGTACGTTGCGAACCGCATGCGCTGTTTGAAGTTTCCTCAGTCCCCGTGGCTACGACGTGTGATGACGAGTAAGAGAGCTCTCCTTTCTAGCATTGGCAGTCTTGACTGGGATTATTAATCTCTTTGACATCAATTCATCACCATTCCTCACCGTCTTGAACTCTAATGGTTCAACATTACACCTATGCCGTGGAACCAGTAAGGTCGCGGCAGGCACAAAAGCACAGTCTGTAGAACACCCGAACATCGCATTGATAACTGTATTGAGCTGAGGTGCTATACAATACATCATCCGTTTCTTGATTCGCCATGGCGCTTTTTTTTCTTTCTGGATGACATGCTTCATTCCCTTTATTCTCGTTTCGGTTTAGTTAATAGTTATTCTGTGTGCGACATGCGGACCATGCGGTGTACACTTCAATCTTTGAATGTTAAAGAACTTCTGGGTCGTGATCTTTAGCCCGAGCCCAAATGTCAAATTTCTAGAGAATCAAAGAGCAACTAAGCAATTCGTTCGTTTGAAGCGAGTACGGCGCGACGAGCTATCATTTGATGGGTGGTTGTGGATGACAAAAGAACCTCACATAAACTCCACCCACAAGACACTATACCTTTGGCGGCTTGCTATTGAAACTCCGGGGGAACCTGCCTTTTGCGCTTTTCCACAAAAGCCAAACAAAAGTGTGTTGACTCTTACTCCCCCGACGAGTCCGAAGCTGAATTTATAGAATATTGATGCCTTTAATTTTTCATTTTCTTCAATACAAGACGATTGACGATTGGTTATACTCCCATCACAGCTCCAACTTGCATTGTTGTCATAGGTTTCTATTCAAGAACAAGAAAGATTTACGGAGGATGGGATACCAAAAAAATGGTCCTCAATTCTCAGTCCCTTCCTAGCCCGGGGTGTGAAGATAGCCTACTTAAGGGCCGGTTCGTCATATATAGAAACCTGTGTTCAGAATTCAGATATTCAAAAAGACCAACTCTATAGGAGTATCTATAACTTGGCTGTTTCAATTGCTATAAAGTTTCAGTGGTTACTTAGTCAAGAAGTTATAGTGGAATGTTACAGATATTTCTCAATCATGGCTCTTGTCCTTCCCTCTCATCGTTGAAAGTATTGAGACATCCTTCAAGGGCATATGGGAGTTCCACATTATATATCATAGTTTGGTTGCTTCATGCACTCTTGCAGTGACAGTTAGGTTTCCCAGAGCTCCTGCTTTTAACTCGATTATTGGTATGTCAAAAGCTTCAATCTTTCTCTTATTATCTCTTACATCAAAAACTCATAATACATTTGAAGTAAATTTTGTGCAGAGTTTGATGTAAGTATACATGGTCACATTTATACACAAACTTGGCCTTTAGTTCTTATCAATGCCAACATAGAAAAAAATCTTTTTATAAGCTATTCAAAGGTGACTGCTTTTATTAGCTTTCTGAGTACTCATAGATGCTAACTATGTAAACATACAGGCTATTTGATATATCCTCAATGCTTCTGGATACAGTTTCTCAAAGTCCATGGGTGCTTGTTTAGCACTTGAAGTTTTATCATGGAAAGGACCTCTTTCCACTGATGGTAAATGTCTGTGTTACAATTACCATATTAATTCTTATATAAAACTACTAAAGGGTCTTCAACACTTCCAACAAAGGAAGATCATCACAGCAGCATTTTCATTCAGCACACTTTGTAACTTTATTCTGATGTTCTGTTGTGAAATGCAAAAGGTACACCTGCCTATTAAGTGGAATAACAGAACTTTTGATCTCATTTTTTGTATAAACAGGCCATAAATAAAGAAGTTGAGTCAGCAGAAAACCCAGATCCAGATGTGGACAATATGGTATCCTGGGTTTTCCAGATGTGTTTGGATATTATTAGTATTAGTATGTTGTCATCTGTGCTTGGTATTTGGTGCTTGGTGCAGCCATGGTAATGTTCTGTTTTCAGCTGCCAGGTAACCCCTTGGGTTACCTTCTCCATACATTTGTTTCACCAATTACTAATGATTGTAACGACACTCATGTATCATATGTTTTCCCTGAGTCTCACATGTATATAAACCCTCTTGTAAATACGATGTAGACTCAGTTTTGATATCAACCCAGGTCAATATCTAATAAACAAACTATTATCTGTTCTTCTTCATCACTCATTAATCTTTCTCTGACTTCAGCTGTCATTGACACTAAGCTACATCTCTCAATCTTACTCCTACTGTAGTCGTTGACCTCGACTTTGTCTGATTCTATTGTTGACTACTATAGTCGGCATTGTCACCATTAAATTGGGGACATACACTCAGGGTCTAGGAAGAGGGCACAGCATATAAGCTGAGGCCATGTCCCCAACTCAGTTGAACTTCCAATCAATAATCTCGAAAGAGTTATTGATTGCAAGATCGACTACAAACCTAAGGTATCAGACCTTGACACCTTGTCATGAACTGACACTCGACTCTACGTAAGAATCACGTAATCATTTATGATCAGATATATTGAAGCTTCCCCATACTCATCTTCACTCACTAAACTCCATTTTAATCCTCGACACCCTCGATCCACCTCGATACCTTCGATACACCAATTCAACACCGATCCGATCACCTCGGACTCCTCGGTATTTCCCACAGGAAATACTCTCACTCTGGTAACCCCTTGGGTTACCTACTCCATTCATTCCTTTCACCGATTACTAATGATTGTAATGATGTTAACGTATCACATGCATAGCCTGAGTCCAGATGTATATAAACCTTCATGTAATTACATTGTAGACTCAGTTTTGATATTGACCTTGGTTGATATCTAATAAACAAACTTTTATCTGTTCTTCGTTGTTGCTTCATATCTTTCTTCTGGCTTTAGTTGTCATTGTCTTGACCTTGACGGTCTCGACTGTTGACAACACTAAGTCACCTTTCTCTTTATCCATAACCTTTACTTTGGTCAATAACCTCGACTTACATTGTTCGTGTTGTTGACTACTATAGTCAACATTGTCACCACTAAATTGGGGACATCCACAAAGTCTAGATAGAGGGCACAGCATATAAGCTGAGGCCACATCCCCAACTAGTCGAACTTCAATTCAATAATCTCTTTTGAGATTACCAAAGACAAGTAAGACAAACAACCCAAGGTATCTGACCTTGACAATATTCTTCATTATCTTTGGTGCCTTGTTTATCTGCACAACCTTGGTTTACTACCTGTGTATTTTCTCCAACTCCTTCTGATGACCTACAATCCCTACCTGCCATCAGCTGTAAAAGTGCTACACCTGCTTGTAGTTCTGCCTTGCTACTACTCTTCCTGGTGGCTGAGCTTGTGTCTGTGATTTCAGAAGATTCTTTCATATCAATTTGCTGAACAGAGGGACTTTCATTTTGGTCACTAGGCCTAGATACTGGCTTTGCTTTAGGTTTTGGTCTTGGGATCCTCAACTTCAGACTTTCAACTTGTTGAGGTTGCAAAAGGCCAAAGCGGTGAAATGTCACATTCAGCCAAAGAGTGGCTGCTCAAAAACAATCAAGGCAATAACTTCTCTCCAGTCTCTTATTTTGTCAAATACTCTTCGTAATTCTTTTTTCTAAACATCAGGGCCAATACATATTGTGATTATGCCTCTTTTCCTTTTTTCAATCTTGAGATAAATTTACATAGGTTTGGTTTTGGCTGGTTTTTCTCATTTTTGCCCCCAGGTTGAATTTAAGGATTTTCTCTTCACAGTAATTTTATTTATTGTCTTAAAAACTTTTTTTATTATAAGACCTAATCAAAATACAACTGTCTTTGCAATGTAAAATTCCATTCTTTTTTCAGGCTAAATGTCACCAAAACAATGCGTGCGTCACGAGTGCACAGTTATCTGCAAACGGCTGTAAATAAGTTTTGACATAGAAGGATTTTAAAACCTTCAATACTTCAGATATATTGTCAATTATGATCATCTCTCTCACCCTAACAGGGACTATCAGTAGTAGTATAATTATCATTGTCATAAATATTATACATTTCATCATCAGATAGAGTTGGGGAGTTAGATGAATTCTTGAGCTGAGGAGTGTCTTTGCAGTGCATGATAGGGATTGATGTGGTGTGTTGTAGGATTTTGATTCTCCAACACTAATCCCATACATACCCTTTATAGATATCTTCTAGGGTCCAGAATGTGGAAGACGAGACATCAAATATCACATGAACATCTTCTAGTCCACTACATTGATAACCTATGACTTGTATGACTCCTATTGGGCACATATGGGCAGCTGATGGGGAGAGTGTGAGTTCTGTCAACCTGAAAGGTGCCTTGAAATCCTTTAAGCTGGAATCATTTTCCTTGATGTAATCTAGCTGAGACTTCAATGTCAGAAAGGGTAACTGAATATATCTGAGCATGAGGGGAGGTAGGCCATAATGTAGCATTATCTATTGGTAATATAACTCCTTGGTTGAGGTATAATCATAACTTGGTTCTGAAGGGATGAAACATGGGAAAAGATAGGGAGGGAATTATCAGGATAAGTGAAAAGGGGGTGGGAATTGGATAAGTTAACTCATAATCTTCTTCTATTATCCAATATTCTTTGTTGTAGAAAGGGATGAGTTTGTCATCTGTAGAATGTGAAGACATTGAATGGATGGGAATGTGAATGGGTAGATAATACATCCTATACCTGACATTATATATTGCCAGATGAGGCATGGAATTATTCGGGATGCCTTAATGTTTTTGTATCAGATGACAATGTGCTTTCAGGTGAAGTTGATAGAGTGTGAGATAAGAAATTGAGATAAAGTGGTTCCAATAGGTGGGGGGTCAGCTGGGTGCATTTGTTGGATCCGACACCATGGGGGTAAAGAAGTTGAAGGAGGTAATAGGGATGAATGAATTCACATAGGATGTTGAAGAGATAATGGTGAAAGTAGTATTGACTGTTTGATGTAACCCATACTGCACTACCATCTCTTGTTAGGTTCCTCAATATACTGATATGAATCATTGAATTTCATATACTTCTTGAAATCCTGTGAACCATAATTGTTGTCCTAGATAGAATGGTTCTTCTGGTAGTAATCAAATAGTGGCTACAGGGAGAACCTGTCCAGGATAATCAGGCCAGTTGTGCATGTAATTGAATGGTAAGCTTTGATCAGAACTATAATATGATCGTACTTCAGTTGGGAAATAGATCAGATCAGGATTGTTGAATTGTTGGGACATAAGAGAGTTGGATGTAGGTGATGAGGTGATGGTGTGGTAGGGGATATTCAAAGCATGGTGTTAGCTTTTAGTATGAAAATAGTGCAATAAAAATTAAAAAATTTTCAAAGGCGTTATAACAGGGCTGTGCTATAGCTGGTGGTGTCAGGAACTGACACACGATCATTCATATAATTATTCATTATCAGATATATTGAAGTTTCCCCATACTTGTCTTCACTCATTATATTACATTACTATGCTTTGACACCTTCGATTCATCGACTTGACACCAATTCGATTGCCTCAGACTCCTCGGTATTTCCCACAGGAAATACTTTCATTCCAGTAACCCCTTGGGTTACCTTCTCCATTCATTTGTTTCACCGATTACTCATGATATTAACAATATCACAAATCACATGTTATACTTGAGTCTTACATGTATATAAACCTTCTTGTAAATATGATATAGACTCAGTTTTGATATCAACCTTGACAGTCTTGCTTGTCATTGACACTAAGTTACATCTCTCAATCTTACTCCTACTGTAGTCAGCATTGTCACCATTAAATTGGGGACATACACTCAGGGTCTAGGAAGAGGGCACAGCATATAAGCTGAGGCCATGTCCCCAACTCAGTTGAACTTCCAATCAATAATCTCGAAAGAGTTATCAATTGCAAGATTGACTACAAACCTAAGGTATCAGACCTTGACAGGTGGCTTCATATATTACTGTTCTTTGCTCATTTTTGTTTATTAATTCAATGTATGTCAAGCACATTATGCTTGAGCAATTGTTAGCAATTGTTTCAAGGATTATCTCATGAATCCCAGGATGTCCAATCTGTATTACCTTTGAATGAACATCCCTCTCCTAAGAGTATGGTGACAAGGGGTGAGTAAATAATGTGGACCATACAATCAAAAATGCAGACATGTAATAATCAAACTAGTGTTGGTGCATTTTAGATTCAGAATTCATACTAACTATTTGTTTCTATTTCTATTCGACTGTTCCTTATGAGTAGGCAATGTAATAACATGTCAATGCTTTATTCAGTGAAGAAAAGGCCCCCTCCATGTTTGAATAGAGATCTATCACTGTAAGGGTGGGAACCACCCTAACAGAGGATAATAATTAATTCTGTTCCTTTATTTTCATTCTTCCTTTATTTTAGACCTCCTTTATGTATGTCTTCCTTTGTATGACGCTGTGCATCATACTTCCTTTGTTTTAAATAAATTTCTACTTTGTTCCACATTTTCTTTGTGAAACAAAGAATATAAAAATAATCGTAATTAGTTACAATAATGGAGAAGAACTTAAAAAAAAAAGTTTTATCCATTTTTATATTGTCTGAATCCTCCTTTCTACTTCGAACTACAGGAATATTAAATTAATTATTTAATATTTACTGCTCTTATTCTATTTTGTGTATCTAATAGTATATTCAAGGCTATACTATTTGGTACCTCACATCACTACGGTCTATTCATTTTGACTTCAGATCACAATTTATGTAAAAATTTTAATACACCTGTGAAATCGACAAGAACAATTTAATTTCCCTTTGTGAACTACCAGAATCATTATCATTTCGTGTTTGATGTAAGCTACTGATATCATGTGATATTTTGAAGGTAAACATGCATGCATGAAATTTGCCAATGGACTTGTGTGACACACAGATATGATTAACAAATGTATGTTCACTGAGTTTCGTCTAACATGTTCAGAAGCCTTTCTGTCTGGAATGAATGATTTATAGTAGCATGCCCAAGGGAAGAAGCAGGAGAGGGTGATATGGTGATCAAGCAGAAGAAAACACAATGTAATGTGGCTGTATTGCCTTGCTAATAAATTTCCACTCCAGTACTAATGTACAAAAAAGCAAGAGAGACAAGAAAAAGAACCAAAAAAAATGGGATCTTTTTTAATTTTACTTTTACTTATTTCATAAATTCAAAAAATTGGTTGGTGCATCGATGGGGTTTCCAATTGAAGAAATGTACTTATTCTTATCAAGTGAAGGGGGTGAGTGTCCATTGCTGAGTTTCCAAATCAATGTCTAGTTCTTGAAATATAATCTGCAGATAATGGAGTAAACCCTTCAGTAAAGAGTGACACAAATTGAGAGACTTGCATTTGCATTAATCCCTGCAGCTGTCAACACTAAACCTGGTGGACCAACTGCAGTGATCCTGTTTGAATTGGATAAGTTATTTTCATCATATGCTTGGGATGGTGTACTACTCACCGGAACACACCTTGAATCCCAGGAACCAGTGTGGTGAGCAGTTGGATTGTGTCCACCACATCCACAGCTCTTCCGAGCATATGGTTTCCCTGAGAGATAAATGAGAAACAAAATTTATCTAGAGAAAAAAAACAAACCATGACAATACCTGGAGGATCAACAGGAGGAACGAGAGCAGCGATTCTAGCTTGTGCTGGTACACCAGTGTGTAAAGTGAAAGCGGCCCCTGGCCCGCCAGTGGTTTCAGTGAGCCACTAAAAATTAGATGACTTCTGTTGGGATTAAGAGTGACTAAACAGTTGAATATGAACATGCCCTTTGGTTCGGGCCACCGTGGTCAGGCCAACATATGATTGGGTTACTGATCACTCCACATTGAAGGTTGAGCACCTGCCCAGGAAAAGCGATGGATTCGATCCTGAGAAAAGCCATTGTTAGAGTAGATATGTGGGGTAGGTAGTATGTAAGAATATATGAGAAAGGGAGGTGGTGAGAGTAGAGGGTTGGAATCATGGTCGGATTATATAGAAAAATGTACTTAGTTATCAGACCGTGAGATTTTACACTCCCCAGCCTCAAGCGGGATCGGGAAATATAAAAAATAATGGATATCTATTCAGAAGCCATCTTTGAGGGGTAGAAGACTCTTTCGCCCTGACCTGATGAGGTTCCGTGAAATGGTTCCAACATGTGTCACTCCTGAATTCATTCAGGTGCTAACTTAGATGGGCAATACATTTATGTATATCATTGGACCCCAAATATTGAATTTATCCCATTATAGATTACTCATGAGGGTTAGTTCAGGACTCAATGTACTCATTCAAGTTTCTTAACCTAACCTGAAAACTATTGCTATTGTAAGGATTGTATATTGTTTTGCTATAGCACAATCTTTCCTTCTCATCCAAACTGTCTCAATCATATCTCTCATTGAGAGATAATATATCAGTCAGAGTGGCCAAATATAATTCCACCAGTATACAATACTAAAAGAAATTCCTAAACTTTCAGAAAACATTGCCATTAACCCAAAAAATTCATATTGATATTGAAATGTAAGTTCAATACAGCATAACGCGTGGCGGCGATTTTGGGTACTTTTTAAGGCATAGCAAAGGAAAGCTGCGTATCAATGATCGATCTCCCCTGTAACATAATCCAAAACTCGAAGATTTACATTCATATCCATGATCATGTGGAATTCGAAAGATACATATCAAATCTGCCTTCTCAGTGTCATGGATTTGAGGGTGAAGACTGTTGTATGGTCTGCTTGGTTGGGAATTGTCATTCTATTCGTAGCAGTACAGTGATTGGACAAATGAACTCTGTTCAACTGTGTAAATAAATTACAATGAAATCATGTAGACACACTCCAGAAACCTTATCCTTTCAGAAGTTTCCCTTATTGAGTGCCCAGTAATTCTCCATTGATTGGTTGCTTTAATCCCCATGAATAGATTATAATCTATTGCCCCCAAAAACTTCAAGGGGTCATATGCATGAGATCCCAGCAACTATGATTTTTGCATCCCGTGTTGCCAGGCACATACCTGACTTACAAAATTTGTATACTTAGTGCTTTTCACAAGCTAAGGTGGGTGGCTATTTTTGAAAAACCAGAATTTATAAAAGGATTGGCAAATTCGGGGATGAAGAGGAAAGATTGTGCTAATCTATAGCAAAATAATATACGATCCTTACAGTAGTTCTCAGGGTAGGCAAAAAAACTTGAATGAGTTCATTTAATCCTGAATGAATCATTGTGAGTAATCTATAATGGGATATGTTCAATATTTGGGGTGCAATGATATATTGTCTGTCTAAATTAGCACTCGACTGAATTCATGTCCACGTCACACAAGTGACATGTGTTAAAACCATTTCACAGAACCTCATCAGGGTCAAAGAAAAAGTCTTCTACCATTCAGAGATAAAGGCTTCTGAATAGATATCGACTATTTTTTATATCTATTGTCTATATGTCAATGAGATAGTGCCTTGCTTTTTGAAAGAGTATACCTTCTGCGCCTTGCGATGGAACATCGGGGTACAGCTCGAAGTGTGTTGAATGAAAAGGTGGGTGTCATATGTTTTCTTTGCTGTGAATGTTGGGTGCCTGCGAAAATATATTAGAACTAGTACGATAGTTACATCCATAAATGATACCTTCAGCCCAATTGAGACCTTTCCCTAGCACAAGTTTAATCCCTGAACAACTGGCCAGAGTCTTGAAGAGACTGTATCCAGAAGTATTAATAATTATGATGTATTGGATTGCCTGGAGGTTTCATCAGTGTATAGTCCTTGATACAGTAATAAAAAGGAGTCGCCTTTGGATAGTGTGGATTTAAGGTCAAGCAAGCACACTATGAATAACCCAACAGCTCCTCATCAAGAACACCAGAGTAAAGTACCCAAAAAAAATTATGCACCACTTGTACATTGGAAAACGTAAATATTCATTTATCTTCAAGTTGGCAAGAGTTTGCCGATTTCAAAATTCAAAGATCAATACTTGTACAGTTGTACTCACTTATACTGCGAAGGAGAAACAGTGTAGAATGCATGAGAGGCTCGATAACATTGATGATTATTTGTATTGGTGATATGTCATGTCGAGAAAATGAAAGAGAGGGGAGAGATAGAGCTCCTCATCCATTGGACATATCATCTGAAACCATTTTATTGAGTTCTTGTAATCTCGACTTATCAGTTGAAGATATGTACTTGAGTGAAAACTACACTTTTATTTAAGGTGAAACATACAATGTTAACACAGGATAGAACTTACAATGAAACGCATGAGTTCAAGGATTTCTTTTTATACCAGGTTCTTGATTGATGATGATAGGTTGCGTATCGACGCTATGATCTGATTCCTGAATAGAAGTTATTGTTTCATAAAGCAAAATCAAATACTGTGTACTGAACCTTTAAAATTACCATGATAGCACCCCTTGGATTTGGAAGTAATGACACTTACGTGGCAATAACCCTCACAGGCAACTGTCGTCCATGATAGACCTATGGATGCGTGGATGGTCCACCTGATATAGCACGATTGAAAATACATACCACAATAATCTCAGCGTCAGTTCAGATGTCTGATGCACTCGGAATTGGGCAAATTTACTTTACAGATAGTACGTCGACACTTTACATTTACATCAGTTTTATGTGGCAGCAAAGGATATCAGACGTGAGATAAGCGGAGAGCTCACAGAGGATTCCTCCCTCCAACTCGCTTCTTATGTTTCCTAGGGTCCCCTTTTTGGTCTCGATATCCTGTTTTCTCCTTCACGCTTGCAGATATCATTGGTTTCTCAGATCCAGCATGCGAGGAATTCAACACAAATCCAAACAATATCTGTTCAAGTATAGAATGTTTACCATTTACTAATCCATCTTCCGTAATTGTATGTTAAATCCCCACAGTAGAAAATAAATAAAAATCCGCTAACCCTTGTATTGTCGAAGGATTATTTTAAAAGTTAGTTCTTATTATTCTTGGGTGTTGTTTCCTCAAGCTTAAATACATTTTCTAATTTAATTTAGAACTATCTACAATATACTATAATGTTCGGATGCTGAGAAATGCTGTGCGGCGATTTATTAACGCCGTGACTCCGAATTGTGATACGGACTTCGTCCGTATCCTCAACACCTTGTTTAACAGATTTTCCCTTCCGACCCTTTTTGCTGATCCCCTTTCTCGGATACACTCTGCGTTGATTATATTTATTCTATTATTAATTATGGAGGAGCGTCATACTCCAATATCGAGAATAATCCACATTCTCTATCTGGGTTTTGCATTCCTGGTATATGTCAATGAACTAGGATAGTCAAACTAGGTTTTTATCATACTTGACTCCCAATTAATGGGGCTAACTTTCTTCTTAAATTACGAAACGAAATCTCGTGTAAGTACTTTTCGTGCGCTGTTTCATCGATCGGGTTGACCACGACGCGTGACGACGAGTAGCAAAGCTCCTTTCTAGCATTGGTATTCTTGACTAGGATTATCAGTCTCCTTGACATCAATTCATCACTATTCCTCTCCGTCTTGAACTCCAATGGTTCAACATTGCACCAATGCCGTAGAACCAGTAAGGTCGCGGCACAAAAGCGCAGCCTGTAGAACACCCGAACATCGCATTGATAACGGTTTGAACTGTATTGAGATGCTATACAATGCACCATCCGTTTCTTGATTTGCCACAGCACTTTTTTTCTTCTGAATTCATGACATGCGTTGTTCCTTTTATTCTCATTTCGGTTTAGTTATTCTCGGTACGAGTCCCGTGCGACATGCGGTACCATTTGGTGTACATTCAATCTTTGAATGTTGAAGAACTGCTGGGTTGGGTTGTGATATTTAGAAGAACCCAAAATGTCAAATTTCTAGAGAGCCTCCAAGAAGGAGCAGCTAGGTTGAATCCATTCATTTGAAGCGAAGCGACAAGTCGTTTTGATATTAGGTTATGGATGACAAAAGAACCTAACATAAAAGCCACCTACAAGACTACACCCTCGCGCCTTCCGATTGAAACTCCGGAGAAGCGTTCTTCCCAACCTGGGTACTGACTATACTGACGCCTCTTTAACTTTTTATTTTTTTAATGCGAGACGATTGACGATATCATAACCCCAACCTGCGTTGTCTCCCGTCCAGTCGTAGGTTTCTATCCAAAAGATAAGAAAGATTTACGGAGGACGGAATACCAAAAAAACGGTTCTCGATGCTCGGTTTCTCCCCGGCCTGGGGCGTGAAAATAGCCGGTTCGTCGTATATGGAAACCTGTGTTCAAAACTTAGACTTTCAAACAGACCAACTCCAAACTATACAGCGTCTATAAGACATTGACGTTTCAATTGCTATAAAAGTTCCGGTGGCTACTTGGTCAAGAAATGATATATAGTGGAACGTCACAAATGTTTCTCAATTATGGCTCTTGTCCTTCCCTCTCATCGTTGAAAGTATCGAGACATCCTTAGAGGGGCATACGGGAGCTCCGCGCCAATATATATATACAAGCCATGATCCATCCATCCCGTTCCATGACTTTTTTTTATATTTTTCTGTACGCCGCTTCCACAATTACCATAGTTCGGCTGCTTCATGCACTCTTACGGCGACGGTTCATTGACAAGATGTCCGGACCCTCTACTTCTAACTGACTTACTGGTATGTCAAAGACTTCAACTTTCTCCTATTGTCTTTTACAATAAAAACTCATAATACATTTAAGGCAACTTACCAGAATTGTATCGCTCCAGGGAAATCAGTGATGCACATTTTGCCTGGTTGAAAGAATATGGGACTGTAGTGAAGTTTCATGCAAAGTTTGGTGTAAGTTGGCACACGAACTCGGCCTTTAATTCTTATCGACGCCAACGTAGAAAAAAAATCTCTTTATAAGCGATCCAAAGGTGACTGCTTTTATTAGTTTTCGGGCACCTCATAGACATTGGTAACCATGTAAAACGTACAGGCTATTCAATATATCCTCAACACTTCTGGGTATAATTTCTCAAAGTCTGCTGCTAATCGTCTCGGACTTGAAATTCTATCGGGGAAAGGACTTCTTTCCACCGAAGGTAAATGACCATGTTACGATTTATCATGTTAATTATTTTAAAAAAAGTACTATAAGGTCTTCAACACTCTCGACAAAGAAAAATCCTCACACCAGCATTTTCATTCAGCACACTTTGCGACTTTATTCCGATGTTCCATCATAAAGCGCGGAAAGTACACCTGCCTATTAAGCGGAATGACAGAACTCTTGATCTCATTTTTTGTGTAAACAGACCGTAAACAAAATCAAAGAGGAAATCGAGTCAGCGGAAAATCCGGATCTAAACGTGGTCGATATGGTACCCTGGCTTTCTCGGACAGCTCTGGATACTATTGGTGTTGGTATGTTTTCATCTGTGCTTGGTGCTTAATACAGTCATACTGATGTTTTTTAGCCACCGCTAATTACGACTTGCAGGCAATTGATGGCGGTCAGCCTAACAGTCTGACTCAAGCATACAGCAATATCCTGTAACTCAATCTATTTCCAGTTTTCATGTGGTATCGATTAAAACTAGTGCAGGACAGATTTTTATTACAAGTACAGCGATCTAGATATACTCGTCATGTTTTTCATGGGAAAAGTTCCAAAATTTGTCTCCTATTTTATGAAGATTTTGCCAATCAGAAACATGAAAAGGATAAAGCGCTATATGCAGGTCGTCAGGGCGTCTTCTCAAGATGTTGTCGATAAACAGACAGCGTTATTTGCTGAGGGAAAGGGAGGTTCTAAAAACTTGATGAGCATATTAAGTACGAGATAACCTCTTGCTTCTTTGAAATTTGTCTAATCCTTCGGCCCAGCCCATGCCAACTTATCTGAGAATCCCATGAAAAGACTAACAAATGAAGAAGTAATTTCACAATTAATGTTAAGTCTTCATGTTCCATTATTTTCTTTCTTTTCCCCTCAGATCCTTACAGCACCTTCTTTTTCGCCGGACATGGCTCAACATCTTCGACAATGGCTTGGGCATTATATGAACTTTCGAATCATCCCGAATATCAAACAAAACTTAGAGGAGAAATCAAAACTACTCGTGCTGGGGTGACTAGGCGAGGTGACGGTGAAATGACTATCTTGGATTTTGACTTGATGCACTATCTTCCGGCTCTTGTGAAAGTGAGTTTCAAGTACATCTGCGGAAGGCGGTCTATGAACAACTTTCAAAGGAAACGCTCCGTTATCACCCAATTGTTTGCAGCATAGCTCGGCAGTCAAACAGTGACACCAGTATCTCATTGGATATCCCTATTACGCTCGTTACCGGGGAAGTCGTCGACAGTTTCCCAATTGAACGTGGACAGGAAATTATCTTATCAATTTTTAATTACAATAGGTTTGATTTATAAACTTCGAAATATCTTGTCTGCCTTTGGCTGATTTTTTATCACAAGGCTCAAGTCTGTGTGGGGAGAAGACGCTGATGAATGGCGACCTGAAAGGTTTCTGGAAAACCACGGACTCGAACAGCGAACGAAACTCGGCCTGGTTAGCAATTTGTATGACCCATTTTCCCAGATTATATGTGACTATTGATTTTGATTTCTGTTCGTTTAACAGAGCCAGCTTCAGTAGTGGAGTTAGAGGATGTATTGGGTATGTACGCGTAAAATATTCTGTATGAATAATAATAACGATTATGTTCACAGCTGGCGTTTCGCGTAAGGTTCTCTTTTCGATAATCCGATTCACTTCTTAACCATCGTTGTTTTATAATGAAGGTTACTGCAAATGCAATCTATTTTGTTCGAGTTAATAGACAATTTTGAGTTCTCACCGCCGCCTGGAGATGTCGAGATCCTTCGAGCCTTCACTGGTACGATGGCCCCCATGTATGTTCGTTGACATTGAGTAAAATAAAGCGAGTCTAACAAAATCGTCGGTATACAGGGTTAAAGACTCAAAATCGGGACGTGTTGAACTTCCGCTGACCGTTAAACCCTTGTAGCCTGGGTTAAAGTTCCCAAATATGAAATATCACTTCTTGACATGTAACATTTGATTAATTTGATCCTTCCCAACTTGATAAGGAAGTTTTCTTCAGTTCTTAGTGATGACGTAAATCCATGCGTTTTGTGTACTGTACCCTTAAACTAAGGCCCTTGGGCCGCTCTACGTCGACTCTACGAGTTGGGCGATGACAGACGAGTACGACAACAGTCAGCCACTGTCAGGATAACGATTACGCGACTTCATCATTTCTCACTATCTATCAGTGATATCAGCTAAGACGAGACCGTGGCTCGCAAGCGGCAGTGACAGTGGCGCTTACAATTTACATAGTTCTCTCAGACTCTGTCCTTGATATTGTTCTATCCCGAGTCGTGGCGCTATACATTTTAATGTTTCTCAGTACTCTGATATTTTCCGCAATAGTATACTCTCTTTCTTCCTCCGTACTCGCAGATTTTGTCGGTTTCACGGGTCCAACGTGCAATGACATGCCCAATAGCGGTCCCCCAGGCAACAACGATCCTTGTATGGGGGTCGCTGCGTACAACTGACTAATCGGTCCTCTATTATAGTTTGTTTTTTTTTTCAAATAAAAAAAATGTCAGACTCACCCCCCGAATAGATTTTACCTCCTGGTCCTTTTGTGTAATGCTCTTTTCGGACACGGCCTGCAATCATTCCATTGTGGGTATCACCAGCCCCGGAGGAGCATCGTGTACCAACATCGACTCAAATCCGCCAGTTCTATCTGGTTTATGTATTCCTGGCGTATGTGCATGATATGTCTACTATTTTCGGTAGTTTTTTTATCGTACCGCATAATTCATCCAAGTGGGCTGACATCTCTGGTTAGATATGATATATGATATGTTACATGAAAATATACCCTGTGTCATTAATCCGGGTTAACATGGGCTGGCCATGTTTTATTTTCCAGTTGGTTTATCAATGAGCTAAATATAGGATGTCTTTAGAGCGAAATTTCATACAAAAATACAAAACGGCTGCTATTAGATGACATTGGCCAATTATTGGCAGAGACCTTTTTCAGTTTAGATTATCCCCACCATCCGCCGCGTATCGTCCTGACGGCTGATATTAGAACGACCCACTCACACTTCCATTGGTTATCTGCGGGAACAAACGGCCAATCAAGTATTGACTACCCTTTTTTTCTTAACTGATGTCTCTCTTCTGTATCCAATTAAGTTTGAACTGGCCACGGGTTCAAGACAGCCAATTTCCGAGAAGCAACATGAAAGGGGGGCATTACTAGTAATACTCTCAAGCCTTCACCTTCACCTTCACCTTCAACTTCAACTATGGACTTGCCAATCTCACCCACCTCCTTAATACTTTATTCTGCGGGGTTTTATCTATTATACAAACTTCTACACTTCCGATACGGATCTCTTCGACAGCTCAAAGGGCCACCTAGTAATTCGTGGATTGTTGGTGCGCCACCCACCTGCCTGGGGTTTCCTACATATTCATTTGTTAAAAAAACCTCTTTTCAGGAAATTTTGGCGAGTACATCAGACCCAAGGAAATAGCCGAATTGGATTTTCAATGGATTCGTGAATATGGTTCGACAATGCGTGTCCATGGTGTACTTGGGGTGAGTTCAAATTAGGCGTCGGTGATGAATTTCGTCGCCCGTTTCTTTGAAGATATAGATTTACTCTGCATTTTTTTAGAAAGATTATTTGTACACCGTGGATCCCAAGGTAAAACGCACGCGATTTTGTAGATATTAAAATATCTAAAGATAAATCCCATTCAGGCTCTACAGCACATCTTCAATACGTCTGGTTACAATTACCCTAAACCACCAGAAACGCGGATATCTGTGGCTTTGACAACGGGTAAAGGAATAGCTTGGGCTGAAGGTAGGTATCCCATGCTCGATGATAAAAGAATTAATTCTTGTGTTGTAAGGCCAACAACATGCACGTCAGCGAAAAATCATGAACCCTGCTTTCTCCTATGGCGCTTTGAGAGTATTTTTACCTCTTTTTAGACATACCGTTCAGAAGGTTTGTATAGCATCCTTTTCTCCGAATTCTATGAAACATACTATTGGTTAGACTGCCGGAAGGTTCAAAGAAATCCTGGCAACTAACAACAATGCACCCACCGTCATTGACGTGCATCCCTGGATGGCTCGTACTACGCTAGATGCCATTGGTGCCGGTCAGTGCTTCGAGTTCTTATCATTACTATTACTTACTATGTTGAAATAATTAATAGCCGCCTTTGATTACCAATTTAATGCAATAGAGGATGGGACCAATCCGCTATTGAAAGCATACCACAACCTTTTGTACGTGCAGACGAGATATTTTAACATGCTTCTGGATTCATGATATTTTTATATATAAAAAGCGCGGATACATTCTTCGAACGCTCTGACGGCATAGTCTTGTTTGAAGAATTGAGCTCCCGACTCCCTGAATGGTGTCATGGTCTAATGCGCAATCTTCCTAATCCCCAAATGAGACGCTTAAAAGAGTATATGAAAATTGCTCGAGAAGTCGCTCAGTCAATCTTGGATCGACAATCAAAACTTCACGAGGCAGGTAAAGAAGGTTCAAAAGACGTTATGAGTATACTGAGTGTGTTCGTTTCAAAACGTATTCTATGTCTGGGGGTTCACCATTTTTTTATAGTTCGGGCCAATCTTTCTGAAAACCCAAAGAACAAACTTTCAGATGAAGAGATTTTATGTCAATTGACGTGAGTCCCACACAGGACTGCAGAAAGCTTGGGGGAAATAACATAAAACCTATCTAGAACATTGAACCTAGCCGGACACGAAACAACGTCAAACACAATTACATGGGCATTATACGAACTCTCCCGTCATCGAAATTTCCAAACTAAAGTTCGTGACGAGATCGCCGCAACCCGTGCTCGAGCAGCAGAAAGAGGTGATACAGAATTAAGCGTTGCTGATTTAGACTCCATGAGATGTCTATTAGCCTTAATGAAGGTACTCATACAATCTCCCTTTATAAATTACTTATCCCCCCGGTTCTTCAAACGCAGGAAACTCTGAGATACCACCCTATCGTCACAACTCTCATTCGTGGAGCTGCTAAAGATGATGTGATACCATTATCGTTTCCCGTTCAGTCAAAAACCGGTCAAACTTTAGAAAGCATCCCAGTCAGAAAAGGACAAAGAGTCATGCTTTCCATCGCCGGTTATCATAGGTTGTTTATTTATACACTTCTAAAACTTTCGGGTACAAGCACTAAATATTCGGGATTAGATTGAAAGCTGTTTGGGGAGAGGATGCTGACGAATGGAATCCTCACCGTTTCCTCGAAGGTGTTGAGCGTTATCAAACTACCGGACTGGGAGTAACCTCCAATGTGTAAGACAAGTCCTTCAGTTATATCCTTACTTCACGCTTATTCCCCCTCCCCCTCACAGGGTGACCTTTAGTAGTGGTCTGAGGAGCTGTATCGGGTAAGTAGCCGGGTATCCAAAAAAAAAACCCTGAAGTCATCTTACTACAACATAATTTACAGTTGGCGTTTCGCGTACGTATATATCTTTCTCAGTAGTAATGAAATCCTCTTCACTTTCATATAATATATCAGCATGATAGAAATGCAAACCGTTTTAATTGAGTTATTGGAGAATTTCGAGTTCCTACCTCCACCAGGGAACATACAAATTATTCGCGCAGCAACTGGTTTGATGACTCCTATGTACGCCTCATTCCTTTTGTTTTCATTATTGTTAAGTTATATTTCGTATCATTATTATTAGGGTGAAAGATGCCAAGGTTCGGAAAACCGAGTTGCCCTTGACGGTAGTTGCTTTATAAGAGATTGGCTGATCTAAAATTCTTTCCGAATTACATTTCCATTTGCAAACTGTGTACAATATATATATCATAAAGAAACAATTGACGAGATAAATAAATTACAAGATTCCAGGTTCTATTCAAGTCGATGTGTTTTATTTATGTATAGAAGACAATGTCAATAATAATGTTACATTGAAATATATATATGATATGTGTGTATAAACAAAGGAGCTTGAAAAATAAAACCAACTATCTATATCGACTAGCCAAGGGATGCAAAAATGAGTGAGAGTATTTTTGTTGGATTATGAGGGTTTCAATGAAGAAAAAAGGGAGGGAAAACAATTGTCCGTGTATTACATAACGTGTTTATAACCCGTGGGTTAACACAGTTTCCACATTTTAACATAGTCACTAAAAAACAAGCAAAAATCAGGAAAAAGACATCAAAAAGGGGACAAGACTTTGACATACACAGCAAGACCGCGCTCTTCGAGATTAGCCGGCCAAGTAGGATACCATTGATCTTGTGCCAAAGCGAATTCTCTCATGGCGGCTACGTAGATTTTGACAGGACTTATAAATACTTTCCCGCATCATCAAACAAAAAAGAAGCACATACTGTTAGAATCATCAAGCCAAGGTTTTCCTCCCACATTATCGGGAAAGATACCATCCGTACTAAAAAAACACCATGACATGAGAAAAAGGATTAAAGAAACTCAGGGAAAAAGGACATTACCCTCCAACTGAAAGACTCAAGATCAAATAAAAGGCTATATATGGAGGATTTTTAAACAATCAAAGATCCGTCTTAGGAGAAAATGGAGACTGCATACGTTGATCGAAAGGAGCCGAATCACCACGACCTTGCCAGGGATTCGCCAGAGGCACCGTTGCGCTTCCATTAGTGATTTGATCAGGGAAGTCACCTCGAGAGAAAAATGGAGTGTTGAAAGCTATCTCCATAGATCGGTCGGTACGTTTATCAACATATACACGTCTGTCCGTGAATAACGTATGAACAACCATATGAAAAAATAGAGAATTGTGATGCGCACACGTAATCACTCGTCCACTCTAAGGTGTAAGTATGAAAGCCCTTCGCATAGGATGTTCGACGATCACTCCAAAAACCGATCGTCTTGAATTCCCGATTTAAAGTAACAGTTGGACCCCAATTAAGCGAGGATCGGATAAAGTTTTGGCCTCTAAATATAAGAACAGTCGGTTATTACTTCGTTTTATGGTGTAAATAATATAATAACTTACTCCGCTGGATAGGTTATACCGTTTCCTCTGGAGAATGCGATCTAATTTGGCGGCAATTTAGCTAAACGATTCGGGAAAACTTTTTTGAAACATGCTTACATCGATTTCCCCTGTCCAACGGCAAGTGAGCGAAGATAATCCACAGTTCAGTTCAAAAACTTACCGCTGGCAGGCCATGGTCCATATGTATCATTAACGGGTAACATCCATAGCGTAGGCCAGATCTAATTGAAATTCAGCACACTTCTGACATTCAAATTAATGTTTAAACCTACCCAATCGCTATGAATAAAAGGGCATCAGCTACCACTCAAAGATGAAAAGAAGGAAAAGCTTACCCTTGTGGCATTCGTGCTCTAATCTCAACTTTACCATATCTGATTCTATTTAGTACCCCCAGTAAGAAATGGATGAGAAGGCGCTTCACATACGTTAAGCTATGACTGAACTGGGTTGTCAGTCGTCCACTCATGATTGGCGGAATGACCCTTCCGGCAGTGGCGTTACTGGTGGCACCACAGCCTAATTAGAATCCAAGATCAGAATCATAAAACATCGAGAAGCTAAAAAACTATTACCGTTGAAATCAACCGTGTTTGTACAATTAGTTACATTATAGCTGAAAGCGTCGAAAACATTCGCGACACCGATGACGTCCGAAGTCAACGTGGGTACAATATACAAAACTCCGTCCTTGACATAAGAGTTGTTCGTCGAGTCAGTTGTCATTTCAAATTCTCCATTTCTTTTGAAAAGTGGAAAGGGAAAAAATTGAGTACGTTTCGAAGTGAGCGTTGGACAAACTCAAGATTGAACGTACTGGAATCCACTCATGTCCACAACTCGGGACCAGGTGTTAGTAGTGTCCAATGTATCAAAGTTTTCGTCCAGAACCATACATAATGGGCTGTTAATAACATGAACACTCCGAAACATTGTCACACAGACGGCTGCAGCAGCCCCGAACCCGAGTAGAGTAAGTATCTAAAAACATGTGTCATCAATTAGCCAAAAATCTGCAAAACCATCCGCATCAATTCAGTAAAGAAACATACAAATGTGATCCACCAACTGGCCCCGACACGCCAATCCCGTCTATGCAACCAAGGTTTATCAATGGTACCTCGAAGAAGCGCGGATGGCCGAATAGGAATATCATGATCTTTTTCCATGGGAAAATATCCATCCGAAAGAGAGATACTGCTGTCAGAAGGCGTGATGTCTTTTTCAAGAGCCTTCAGTCCTTTTAACGTTTCGTTGACTCCAGACAAATCAAAGGTCAGGCCTTGGTCATCGTTTAAAGTACTCGGTAAACGCCATGAGCTGACATGTTTACTTGATCCAGGACGGGTGGACGGGGTACTCGCTCCGGATGTGATAATACTAATACCTGGGGGGAAAATAGGCGGAGAAGCGAACGAATCACGATTGACGTTTCGTTCGGAAGTTGCGGGTGGACTTGCAGGTGGTGTTAAGTTGACATTGGAAGTAGAGGTCGAAAGTGACCTTGTCGCAGAGTTGATTTTGAATGAACGTTCTCGGCGTGCTCGCCTTTGATGAAGAGATGTACCAGAGCCACTTGCCAATGTGGGAGAAGAAATGGCACGAGGTAGAGAGATAGAAGTAGCGGAAGTGGAAGGAACGGTAGATTGTGGTTCTGAGGATCCGATAACAACAGACACAGGGGGGATAAAAACCTGAGAGTGTGCTGATGAAGCAAAACTTTTCACGGAGGTTCCAGGAGTAGGAGGAGGAGTTGTGAAAGGGTTGCTCGTCGCACTGAGGCTTGCTGCATGAGAAATGATACGGCTGAGGCTAGCAAGCGAATCACGGGATGATTCATGTTTTACTGTAATTGGAGGACTGCGACTTCTTGCCCCAACTTCAACAACTTCATAAGACGCTGGCCATGAAGTTACTGAGGCACGATGACGTGGCGCAGGAGAACGAGGAGGTGGAGGTTCTGAGATAGTTGGGACCTCCAAAGTGTAAATGTTAGGTTCTGGAGGAGTCGGAATTTCTAAAGTGTGTGTGTTAAAGGAGGGGGATGGGGGTAGAACAGGATCGCCTTCTTCTTGTTGATGTGACATGACTTCTAAGAGGTTTTCCAAAGCGAGGAGTCAATTGAGTCCTCTGAGTCCTTAAAAGCAGACCAAAGTATTTGTAATAAAAGTGTCCGTAAAAACCGGAAAGATTAATTTATTGAAAAAGCAGGTGAAAATGGTGGTTAATTAGACAAACCGCGCCTCGTACCTAACTTGAACTGACATACGTCAAAGGCGTGTGATTATTGGGACCGGAAAGACTATTAAAGAGATATCAACATCGAGAACCTGTTGACTTCTAACAGGTACATTTCATAAAGGTTCAGGGGGAAAAAAGATTGTTGGATCCTGTCAAGGAAAAGAAGCGTGTTTTATCGAGGAGAGCCTCCGGGTTTGGCATCGGGAATCACTGTTTGATAATAATGAAATATCGAGAGAGAAGATCACATTGTCAATGATAACTTTACTTGAATTCCATTGAAATAATCCCAGTCGCCGCCGCAGTTGCAGCTGACAATGAAGATAAATGAGAAGGTAAAAAAAAATTCAACACCCGTTACATGTTTTGCTGTCACGGAAGGTATGCCGATTGTTTGCCGATCATATCCCAACAGCCTAATATCCTAGGATACTTTCTCCCTCTTTTTTTCAATCAAATCGCACAAAGGCACTGAACCGCACCGTTGTTTTTATAACCGGAATGTGCTGGCAAAAAGTCTAACAGTCCGTTTTTAATTGCTTATCTTCACATCAGCACTCATCATCAAAGTCCTGTCGATGTGGCGGTTTCAACCTGAGTGGAAAGAAAGAAAACCCATGCGGCAGTGTCAATCCAGTGAACCAGGTTGGTTCCCTCTCCATCGGTATTTCCACAGTTCAAAACATAATTGTTTATAGCTCCTGTTTCGGTCCTTTCATGGGTTATATTCGATGGCTGTCTGTGGGAAATCATTCAAGTACCATTCGTTGGTTCAAAGATAACTAGTAAATCAGGGCAACCGTCTGGATGTTTTATCAAGATACGAAGTGTTAGTATTTAAAAAATTATTATTTTGAATTCAAGACCTCAAGACCACGGATTTGCTTATGGATTTCTTGCACGAGTTGAGTGGGTCCACCCAGAAAACGTAGGGTTAAGACAACCATCTAGAAGTTAGGAATTACAGTTATGGCAGTACCTCGCTGGTCTTTGCGCCGCCATACATGGCCATTTTCAGAAGATCAAGAAAACGATTTCCAAAGGAGCTTCAAAAGGAACCTTTTCACGTTCAAAATACAACCGTCAAGCCCATATGCCACAAAGGTACCATCAACGTCATCCCATTCATAAGACGTGCGTCGCTTCTTATAACTATATTCGAAATCTAAGTGATTATACATCTTAACAATCGTAGAAATCACACGGCTGTCGATCAATTCTTTTTCTAGCTTTTTTTGGAATCAGACCAACATGAAACAATTATATTGAGGTGAAAAGTTATATGTACCTTTTCTCATGTCAACATACCTGGGCCTCCTCTCAAAGATTTAATCATAGTCAATGTGATCGCAAGGAACGGATACGCGCGATGGGTAAAAGATAATAACGTAGTTTAAAATGGACAAAGGAACCTATTAAACGTCGGGTTATATAGTCAGCTTATATAGTCAGCTTATAGAGTCAGCTTATAGAGTCAGCTTATAGAGTCAGCGTTCATACATACATGTCCGGCCAGCGCTCTTCGTAATTTGGCAGTATTATAAGGGTAGGTAAATGTTTAACCGATGCCTAGTCAGTATCAGAGTCCATGTCTATTAATCTGCTGTCAATCGGAAAATTGTCGGAATATCTGAGCTAAAAATATCAATGCTGTGCGAGGTCTTCAACATCGAAATATCCTAATATTTGCTATAGAATCAGTCTTATTATGTAGCAGTAGTTTTAGTGTCAGCTTTCGGGCGGGTTTAGTATCCTCAATTGCCAAAACCTCAAATAAACTATTTAACTAACCAGTCAATACAGACTAAATAATTAAGGCATGTTATAATTATATGAATTGAATTTCAAACATACCCACGAGAAGCTTCCAAGGGCTTTTGACACATACCTTGAACCTAAATTTTAAATTCTATGCTAAGATTGCAGTCACAGGAAGTTATGTAACAATGAATAAAGAACCCCTTCAATGTCTAGGAAATCAAGGTGTGCTCAGGCTCCTTCACACCGCAGTCGCCAGGCTGAACTCTTGAGTGGCACAATAAAAGTCCAGGACAGGTTCAACGACCCCGACCAACAGTTTGGTTTCTTGTTTAATTCGTCTTTCTGCCCAATTCCCATCCGCTTAGAATTTGTTCATATTTAGGGGGACGCAACGCGACACCCATCGCGAACATACATTGACACAATTTAGATGTATTTATAGTCTTATAATAGGAGTCAAAACAACGCCGATGGTCATATCCACAATTGAATTAACACCGAACGCCTTCACGTTCAAAATATTTGTCTTTAATATTAAAAAATGACAGGAGAAGAGAAGAAGTGCAGGGTCTTCAAATATAGTCCGGCAAACATGCTGGTCGGTCTCCGCATACCGAGCGCCGCGCCCGGCGTGTCAACGCCTATACTTTAGTACAACTTGCCAGGCGTATGAATGAATTGCCCAACACATTGTTTAGGGGTATATAGCGCTG
Organism: Clathrus columnatus; assembly: GCA_020884735.1. Classification (NCBI taxonomy): domain Eukaryota; kingdom Fungi; phylum Basidiomycota; class Agaricomycetes; order Phallales; family Clathraceae; genus Clathrus; species Clathrus columnatus. Next base: position 3,119,645 of record BPWL01000006.1, read on the forward strand.
ACGTGTCTCCTGTCCAAAACATCTTTCGACCCCTTTTCACTATAGCTTTCTGCCACTCTACTCAACTATGCCACTCCTCTCAGTGTTGGGTTTCCGTTCCCCATATGCACCATCCGCATCCAAACTCGAGGAAGATATACGAAAGTTAGCAGAACTGTGGGAACTCCTTGTTGATCAAATCGTATGAAAAGTTATTACTGCAACATAGATATTTTTTGTTAAAAAAAAGAAAACAGAAACAAGTAGAAGAATCAGTATTATCTTTTCCACTCCGAAAACCGGGCATCCTTCAGGCACAAGTATGGTGTTTTTTTCATGTTCATTTCAGAAATATAAACCGAAAGTCGTGAGACTAGAACTTGTTATGCCGGGTCATGAAACTTATGGATATATTGGACGAAGTAAGTTGTTCCCAATCACACAAAGACACCTTCGGATATAAACATCCCCTCCTTTTTACAGACAGCCACATATGCCGGGGTAAATACAATACTTCCAATGATCCGGGCGGAATTCTCTGACAAAAGTTCTCAAACGTAGCTAGTGCGTCAAAGTCAACCTTCGGAAGTCGAAAGTTACTATCCAAGATTAAAAGAACTGGCTCAACCAATCGTACGACTCCTAAAGGCATTCATAGCTCGAAAGGCTGCCATCGAAGACCTACGGTGCCTCGGTGCTTTGGAAGTTGTAGCATATGATTTAAAACGTATCAACAAAGGATATCATGTGAGTGCAGAACCCTTGAATTTATTTCCATCTTCACTTCTTGTGTGGTCAGACTTACTGATTATCTTTGCATTAGAGATTGATTACAGATTCTTTTGGCTATCTTCCTGTACGTCCAAGAGTATTAGTTTTGGCCTACTTATTTGTTGACATTTTGCATCTTGCATAGGAAAACCTGAAAGAAGAAGCGGGCCAAATCAAACGAGGGGTCGATGAAGCATTTATTGAAGTTTTGGACGTCTACAAAGTCTCAATATAGACGATTTTTGTGTTTATATAAAGAGAGAAGATCAACGTGAAACCGGGCCTGTGACGGATCTGAAATCACTTTTGACCTGCTATCTCAAGTTCGCGCCCTCCGGTTCCCGTATCAACGATAAGGAAAATTTGATTGCTATCTTTCGTTATTAATTAAGAACTTGATGATTCATATCTTCTGTAAAATCTAAACCTCACCGTCTACCTTACCCAATAGATCCCTACACCTCGAGCTTTCTTTGTTATGTATGTTATGTATTAATATCGGCGATACCTCTCGTATTACAATTCATGTTGGAACATAATTCCAGAAGCAATTATTTACATCCCAAGTCGGGCGCTGGTGGACCATCTCAGGTACGTAAAAGCTGCAGACGTCAGCGGCGGCACCGCTTCGTTTCAGAGTGGCGTTGGCCAACGTTATAAGTTAGGTTTAAGTTTGACATCTGTCGAGTGTAAATATCGACATTGTCTATAATTAAAGAATTACCGGATACCGGTATCTGATAATCCAATACAAATAAATCCACCAGAACCGTCCTATCAAGCTGTTGGAAATATATATGTATATAATGAACATTTAGATTTTACGGACATCATACCCCAAACATCCTTATCCTTACCTTTTGGACTTTTTCCCCTTGGTACTCTGTCTCAACTTGTACAAAATGAGGAAAAAAGAGAGATGATCTGGATGTTGGCGTGTATCAATACGACGTGCTCTGTGATTCTAATAACAACGGGCGTTCTCCCTTATTTATAGAATCGGTGGTATGAGTAGGGGACAGAGACACCCATAAGGTATTATAATCCCGGATACGGATATTAAAAAAAATGAAAATGAATCCCCGAGATCATTTCAAGCTTCTGAAAGATAGTCATAACTTCCTGATCAACCTGAGCACATCACTACTAAATAAGACTTAAAAAAGGATGCTTTACATGTGAGCAGATCATTCCCGAGATTAAATGGCAGAAGTGTGAATTATTTACCACAATGGAGGGACTATTTATCCACATATATGAAAATTCTATTCCCTCCCAGAGAGTGGCGACAGAAAATGGAGTGGTTCCCGCAGGGTAAGATGATAATCCTGAGGGTTGTTGAAACCCCATCATTAGGTATTATCCATCACTACTGGGGACGAGATAATAGTGGTGAAAGTTGCATACTAAATCAAAAAAAGAAGGAGGGGAAAGGGAAGGGGGAGAGTTCCTTTACCTGTGAGAGATTGATCGGTCGGTCTCAAACAGGAACTGCTTTTTCTTTCGGCAGTGCGAGCGTTGATATGAACTCCTCCGTATGTCATATTCATAAGGGAATCGCCCAAACCGTTCTAGACTTTTGCCAAACATGGCCGCCCCTTCGCCGTCACCCTTTTTCCTGCTCAAATTTAGCCATGATCCATCGTTCATGGGAAACTGGAATAAGAATCTATTAAAGTTCAAGAAGGGAGTAGGAACGATTCCATAAATTCCGTTTTTTTTAAAGGGGATCGCAATCGTAGGCTTCGAGTGTCGCGGAACTGCCTCAACGCCGAATTTGAGATTCATCAAGAAAATGGAGTTTTAGCCAGGCTAATGGTCCTGTCACAGTAAACCATCAGCGAACCAGCTAGATACTCATATATATACATATATAGAAAGTTACAGAATTCAGTTAAGCTTCCAATTCTCCCTGTGTGCCTTCAGTTTCAGTAGCTCGATTCATTTTTTTTTTAAAAAATAATAAAACCTGTCACTCGCCACTTCCTTTTACCCGTCGCCGAGGATGAAACTCCATAGCATTCGTTCCTGCAGCCTTAGCTGGAACGTTAATACGTTAATCTCGGGGATTTAGTCATTCCTGATTGACAGCTTGTCAAGGTATGGAAGAAGTGGTAAGATGATCGACTAAAAAACACGGACGCATTTGAGTAACAAACCACGCCAACCGAGATAAGCAATCGTTCAAGTCTGTGAACGATTGCCGCGGACTTCACTCACTGGTCTTGGTTGTAGATCCATGGCATTGCAGTCCCTCCCTCAAGCTGGGCTGGGCACAGCTAGTAAAAGGGAATAATTTCATTAATTAAACGGAAATGTGATAGGCTCTCATATAACGCCCTCGAACTAAACGAGAGTCTCTAGGAGTCCCCATTCTCATCATTTAATTAAGCTTTGAGTTTGAAAAAAATGGCTAGTGAATAATGAATTTTACATTGCGCCTCAACTCGAGCTTCCGTCATATACACTTATATATAAAATAAATTAATAGAGTGGTCTAGGGATCGTTTTACTAAGGGGGACTGGACCGCTATGAAACGAGCGGGTTTCTAGAATCTAGACCTGCTAGGAGCAATAATTTTACGCTACTTGATGATTACCGATGGCGTCATTCCATTCTAGAAAGGTCCATCTTTTCGCTATTAAAAAGTCTCCGACTTCTGCCTGGTTCAGAAAAACAATAGATATTCGGAATGGCAAAGATTTAATATTATGATGAAAGCACTACTATAATAACGCACCAATGGTTACATAATGTGCCTAATAAGAAGTATCAAAGTATGAAAAAAGATAAGGAATATGAAGCAAAATAATTAATGATTGTATTGTCGTGTACGTATCGTCAGGAAGTCTGTAGGTGAAAGAAAGTGTCAAAACCAGCTAATACAATGTCGATGATGAGCCAGCCTTCTCAAGGTACCAACAAACAAATTGTAATCGCGAATACTTCGGATAAGAGGGATGGATGCTTTTATACAGTAAGGTCATATCAGGCCTAAATTTCTCAGATTGAGGTGTGTATAGCCCCGATTCGAATTGTTAATCTCTCAGGGGGAGGCTCGTGTGTCATCGATAAAACTAACTTCTTCTTGACGTTGAATGTATATCTATCAAAAGTCAAGCTAGATCACGGCGATTATTACGATACTCGGAAAGAAAGGGTAAGATATCGATATCTAATGATAAAGGATTCGGAGTCGAGGACAGATGGTATAACCGTGACAGGGCGTGTGAGCGTGCAGTTTATTTTCAAATTTCATGGTGTCCAAGGACCAACGTTCTGATGATGAAATTTTTAAAAAGAAAATTCCTCAGAGTAACAACCATTAATCTTCAAGATTTTAAAATTTTGAAATGGCTGTAGAAAAAGAAAGGAATTCCTGTGTGAGTCGTTTTGGGATGCTCGGACGGGGAAGGGACAATTAGGAAACTCGTGCACTGGCGATGATCTCTTTGGATGGGAAGCACAGATACAGGGATATGTAAAGGTGCGATCAGGAAGGTGATCAAAGATGGCATGGGAGTCCGCCTATTAGATCTAATCAATTAGTCAATTAGAAAAGGAGAAGAATATGGAACGTGTGATTGCAACTCGATTTTTTGAACCAAACCAAGAAACCTCTCGAATTAACACAAAGGCATTGTTATTCCTTTTACAGGGGGGGTGGGGGTGAATGTCCTTTTATTCTTTTTTTTGGTAATTATAAACGTGAATTTGAGTTCAGGTCTTCATCTTCACACGGAATGACAGGAACTGTCAACGGAAGTTAGAAGAGGCGAGTGAGATGCCGAGAAAGAACGAGAACGCCACGCGCCATGGAAGCCGTCTTGTCACATTCGGGTGGACTATCATCTCCTGTCCTTTTTCTGCTTTTACGTGATGGATCAAGTACTTCCATCGCAATTCTGGGATTTTTTATATATCCTAGGATTCATCTGTTTGTCCATATCCAATCAAAAAAATTGTTTAATTTCTTTTTGAGTTCTTTAATTTATTTTTTCAAGAAACCATGCCTCTATTCTTATCATGCAATTGTAACTTACCCTTATTTGAACCAGAGGTTCTTCTATTCGGTGCCCTCACCCGTTGTTCGTGTCGATCTGGTGGTTCCTGTCCTGTCCTGCCCTTGAGGAAACAAAGACATCGCAAAATCCTCATCACGGCTCTGTCAATTCTTGAAACAGAAAAACGCACAGTTTGTCTTTTTGGTTCCTTCTTTTTAAGACCTGAAAAGGTCGCTTTTTTGCTGTTCTTTGTCTCCTTCTCTCAAAGGACCTCCCTCATCGCCCCACAACTTGGAACCGACAACCGTCGTCCGACTTTCAGGCTGTCTCTTGATACAACAACCCATCGTCAATAATGGCTACAGATTACGATGCATACGATGCCATACTGCATCATATCTTCAAAGAGACTCAGGGTGATGCGTGGTTCAAGCCTTTGTCAGAAAACATGGCCGCAGGTGTTTGTCTCCGAGTTTCCGACCCTGTCGTTCCAGCCTCTACTCCAGGAAGCTTTGGGGCCAACGGTCAACCTGAACCACTGCCAACTGCCAAATACAGAGTCTTTCCCTATGAAAATTTGACACTGGCACCATTTGAAGCGGCGGTCAGAGCTCTCAATCCTGTCGTTGCCGTAAAAGTGAGAAGTGCTGCTGTCCATGCCGCATTGGCTAGTGTGTAAGTATTATTATTATCAACTCTTTCTTTCTTTCTATCCCTTCCTCCTTTTGCTTCTCTTTTTGCGAACGTGTTCGTCAGCATGTTTTCTGCCGAGAACCTCATCTGCGGCTCTTCTCACGTCATAGCATGACTGTTACGTTACCGTTGATCGCAGCTGTCCATTGATGACATCGTCGTCTGGTTCTTTCTGACAGGCATTGAGTTGCTGATAATTCTATCTCATCTCTTTTACTATCTCGCCACGTGATCTCGTTTAATATTAATCTTGTTTTGACAGGCCATCTACGGCGAACGCCATCTTCATAGATGATGAAACGCGTATCCAAGTTCTCGATTCGATGGCTCGCTTACCTCGAGCGGACAAGGAACAATGTGCTGCTTTCATTGTAAGTGAACCAAAAAATGCAATCATGTGCCTGTATCTATAATTCTAATTCTGTCGTAAACGATAGAGAGATGAACGTGTTATGGTAGTCTGGTCGGACTCTCTACAAGCAATTATCCCGAGTTGCCATGACTTTCAACGTAAGCTTACGCGGCTCGTAATGCGCTCTCTCAGTTCTCCAATATCCGTCGATTTTTCATCTCCTATTTCCGCGACCAGTACTACTCAAATTCTTTCTCCTGATGTGTCTTCCGCAAAATTAAATACGGAAAGCAGTAATTTCAATTCTGCCGCCGCCGAGGTCTCAGTAAAAGAAAAGGAAACACTCGCTATTGAAATTCTACCTAAACAAAATAAGTCAAGAAACTGTTGGGGATTCGGACATGTCGTTCCTGACAACTCTAATGAACTTGAGGCGGGTTCTCCCGTAACCGTGCGAAAAACTCGGTTGCTTGCTCCTATATATGGTGGATTAGGATGCGCGTTATCAGTCTGTAAGTTTTGTTGCTTCGATGATGATTGGGATCTTTCAAACCTGAGAATAATTTTTTTTCATATTAGTTTTCGTGGCAACCGGCCTTGGTAATAACGCCCTTCACATTTTTGAAATTACATTTTAATCACATTCTCCTTCAGCGAAGCTCCTAGTCGAATGGCGTCTCGACGGCGATTGGCGACGATTTTTCTTGGTTGTTACAATGCCATTCATTTTTTGCGTTTCACTCTTCTTTACTATCCAACTCGTTGGTAATATCTGTTTCTGCATTGGACCGGTTTCTCAATACCACGAGAACTCTAAATACTATTCTGCCGTCAAACCCGCACCCAATAAAGCCGTTGACCAGAAGTTACCTCACATTACTATTCAGATGCCAGTTTATAAAGAGAGCTTGGAACAAACAATGTAAGTTGGTTGATAAGATTCTTTTCAATTAGGTCTGATTGATTCTATTTAGCACACCATCCGTGGAATCACTCAAAAAAGCAATGCAAACCTATGCTCGACAAGGTGGAACATCAACTATTTTCGTCAATGATGATGGAATGCAGGTTTGTTTTTTTTTTGTTTTTCTCAGCGAAACCTTCTTACTATTTTCATCATCATAATAACCAGCTCATCTCACCGGCCGAACGTGCTGCGAGACAAGCCTTTTACGCTCAGCACAATATCGGTTGGGTAGCACGTCCAAAACATGATCCTCAAGGATCAGGTTTCGTCCGTCCAGGTCGTTTCAAAAAAGCAAGTAATATGAATTACGCGCTCGCATTAAGCATGAAAATGGAGAAATACGTTATTCAATTACTCGAAAAACGGAATGCTATGACTATGGGTGTACAACAACAACCATCAACATCACCGACAGGATCGAACTCAACAGTATCTGGCCCTAATCTTACCCCACCTCCTCTAGCTCATCTAGCCGGAAGTGGTGATTCATCCAAGAGTGGAGCAACAACCAGTACAGATGACACAGACTTGGATAATATGGACATTGAAGAACGTGCACTTCAATTAGCGCTTGAAGAAGTATATGAAGAAACCGGCCGTCGTTGGATGCCTTGGGCAGCAAACGGTCGTGCCATCCGTGTCGGAGAAATTATCCTCATCGTTGACTCCGATACAATCGTACCTGAAGATTGTTTCAGAGATGCAGCTCGTGAATTGGCCGAAAGTCCCGATATCGCTATTATTCAACATGAAAGTGATGTTATGCAAGTTGCACATCATTATTTTGAAAATGGGATCGCCCACTTCACACGTCGGATTAATAAAAGTATTTCCATGGGTACGTCTTGATTTTTCCCCCCTCAGCGTATTCTAATCGGTCTTTTTTTTAGCTTGCGCCAATGGCGAAGTAGCTCCATTCGTTGGACACAACGCGTAGATATTCCCCCGTTACCAAGGATCCCATTTTATATGTTGACCTCCCCTTTTTTAAGATTCCTTCGCTGGTCCGCTATCCAAGATGCAGCATTCATCGATAAAGCCGATGGCAAACAAAAGATCTGGTCTGAATCAAACGTCTCAGAAGATTTTGATATGGCATTACGTCTCCAAATGAAAGGATACTCCATTCGTTGGGCTTCGTATTCAAATGGCGGTTTCAAAGAAGGTGTATCACTAACATGCGATGATGAGCTCAATCGTTGGGAGAAATACGCGTATGGATGCAACGAGTAAGAAACGGTTTCTTCTTTTATACGAAACGATTTTTGCTGAGAAAAATCTACTAGGCTTTTGTTCAATCCTCTGGTACAATGGTGGAAAAAAGGACCTATCAATCATCAGTTAAATCAATTCGTCTGGTCTGACGCACCATTAGTGAGCGAAAGCGTTTCTTTTGCATCTATCAAACAATAAAACGAATCTCCCCCCAAAGCACTATAAACTCAGTATGCTCGCATACATGTTCTCCTACTGTACGTGATAATCCCGAAAAAAAACTGATTGCGAACAAACCGCTTTTTCAGATGGTATCGCCGCTGGTGCTTCGCTGTCCCTCCTGAATTATATCCTCCTCGGATTCACATTTCCTATTGACGATTACTACCTTCTTAGTTTTGAGGTTTGGCTGGCTTGTATGGTTGTCTTCCCGGGCCTTGGAAACCTCGGCTTTTCTATCTTAGAATACCGTTTAGGTCAAAGTAATCTGGTCAGTATCCCAAAATAACCTCTAATTATATTCACTCATACCACCTTTTTATTCAGTGGAAATCTTCTTTGGAAAACATTAAATGGATTCCATTCTTGTAAGCTTCCAAAAAAAACAATATGACCAACAAAGGTTATTTACACGTTTTTACATTCAGCTTCTTCTTTTTCGGCGGTCTTGGGATCCATCTCTCAACGGCTTTACTAGCACATTTATTCTCATACAACATGCAATGGCAAGCAACTAAAAAAGAAGTCGAACGATCCAACTTTTTCTTGGAAGGGCCTCGAATCTTAAAACGTTTTTGGCTCTCATTTACACTTTCATTCGCCGTAGTATTCGCGATGATCATTTTGAGCAGCGAATTAATCCCACCTGAATGGAGAATCCCAGGTTCTAATTGGGCCGTTGTCTTCCCGATGGCGTGAGTAATTTTTTTTGGTTCTTGACGCCATTTGTGTTCTCAAACGTCATTTTTGATTTTTAGTTTGACCGCTGGCTGCCACATTCTTTATCCCGTACGTAAATATGTCTTCCCAATAACTGTCACAACTTCTAACACGTTGGTATAGATTGTCCTTAATCCGTGGCTCATGATATTCTCCTATTGATCTTTTCAGTATATATATTCATTCATTCATTGTATATGGACTTTTCCTTCTTTAGGACGTTGACTTGAATCTGGGCATATCAAAGTGGCACTTTTTGTCCGAAAATAGGATAGATTTATGCACTTTAGACTGAAGTAAATTGAAACCATCTCCTTAGAGTTTTTCTTATTAGTTGTAAATCATCGACCATCTCATACATGTTTTGATATCATCATTGTACCAAATCGCGTCGTCATCGGTTTATATATATATATATATATATATTTTATCAGGACTAATGATACTCACTAACTACAGTTACACAAGATAAATTCAACATATATTGGGAAAGCAATCAAAAAATATTCAATGATTCAGATCAAAAAGTCGGGAGCTGGCACTCTTAGATCAAGCCGCGACACGGGCAAGTGAGGACTGGATGGCTACATTGATGCTGGAATGAATTTCTTGAATGGTCCCTTTGGGAATGTTAGGCTAGTTAAAAAGGATATTTACAGTTAGCGTTGAGTCCAAAAAAAAGAGAGAACATGAAAACACAGGTCATTACCGGAGCAGCGGCCGTAAGAGCCTGCGCAAGAGGCTAAAAAAAATTACCTCGTTTGTCGGAAATCTAGTGATGATAAATAACGGAAACGCACGTCCACCAAACTTTTCAAAGTGGTCAAACAAAACTTGCTCAAGCCCGGAATGGCCGCCTCAATAGCAGGGATTCTAATATTTAGTGCGTTCAAAGCACCCAAAACCGCAGTCCGCAAATTTTGAATAACCGTCAGGAAATAATTACCTTCCTCAGGCGTGACTGGGGATGAAAGATTCTAAAGGGAACTAAATTCTCATCACACTAAAAGGAGAAGTCAAAACTTCCCTACCTTAACAGTAGATGTCGTTCTTGCGACAGAAACGGCCAATGTTATCCCTTGTGGAACGATAGCCTAGCTCAAAAATAAATAAATAAATAAATGTCGTCATAAAAAAGTTGTCTGGGGTTACCAAAAGTTGAACTGTGGAGATGCCGACTGTCGGTAAAGCGTTGAGTGACGTATTGAAGGCATTCTGGAGTCCTCAATACGTTTACTCATAATTATTAACCATCAATGGTAAAACACAAACCAAGTTATTAGAAATGGCTGTGAAATCTTGTTTGGCTTGAGCAGTGGTAGTATTGGTAGGATATCCAATAGCCGCAAGGGCAGCTTGAAGAGAGGAGTTGATTTGGGCTACGGACATTTCGAAGAGCGGAGATAGTATATGAGCACTGAGTGGAAGAAAGCTCGAGGGAAAAGTTTATGCTTCATCTAACAAAGACACTCTAACTTTTATATTATCCTTATCTGAGTAACGTTATCAGCCGCCTTCGATGGCCTGAACATGTTTAGAGACAATTAAATCTCTTTCAACCCTCATCTTCTAGTCTCGGTTCCTGACTGAATTCATGGCTCGCCCTTGCACCATCCTCGTAATCCAAAAGAATTAATGGTCATCTTGTTCAATTAAAAAGGAAAAAATCACATGCTTTTAGTCTTACCCTATCCTAACCCCAAATTCGCTGAAACTTAATTGACGATGACCTTTAGGGGTAATTTGGATGATGGAGAATTTAGAACATTTCACACACAAGGTCTATTCCAAATCTATGTTGCAGTCAGAAATAACTCCGAAGACACACTGCCATGTGATTTCTTTGAATGGAAGAAGGGTGGACACATGCTGCAATGTCAATACCCAATATAAAACCTTTGAAAGTCAGGAATGAGGCTAGTCCTATCTGGAAAACATCTCTGATAAACTAGAAAACAAAATCCCGCTTATGTATAGTACATGGGTAAAATTTCCAACGAACTAGGTTGCCAGGCATTGATCGATATCGATTAACTGATCAGCCCAGATCATCCCGATCGAGCAATAAGTAAGCTACCTCAGATTCGGAACAGTAAAATTACGGCGGCCGGTGGTATTCCTGCAGCAACAGACGGACCCAAAGTGCACAGGGGCCTTTCCGAAGCTCTGAGAATTTCCGTCATAAAACGTAACCGGTAACCGAGGACGAAGAAAGGTTCTTTTAAAGAAATATAACGTAGAAGGAGCCAGAAATAGGATTTATATAATTGCAACTATTTAAATCATCCGTGAGGTAATAATTGAACAGAAACAATTGGGGGGGATGCAGGGGATGGTCGAGAAATGACTAGTCTAGGCGATATTGTCAATCGCCGTTTGAACGACGCCATCAATCTGCTGCTGATCTTGTTGCATTTTGTCAAGAATATCTGGGTCTGTGTCCGGCTAGTCAAGAGGTTTATTAGAAATTGATCAGTTTACCGATGCTGATGAAATAATCTTTACCGACGGATTGGCCATAACGGCCTGCCCTAGAGACTGTGCAGCGGTACTTCAACTTTTTGACCTTTTTTAAGAGAAAGAGCGCAAGAACAAGACATACTTTTATTAAACCTTGCGTAGTAACCAGGGCGAATCTGCTCAGTCCCGGAACATCACCACGAGTTGGGGTTTGGATGATAAGTCTCAAAAATCTTTCGAACTCGAGCAAAAGGAGGGAAGGATTGTCACATATTCCGAGGGCGGAGAAGCAACCCAGAGTAGCAGCTTGTATGTTTGCGAATACTTGCAGATCACTTTCCACCAATCTAGCAACCGGTTCTGCCCTATTAGCAGATGATATATTCGACAATGCCTGAAAGAAAGTTACATGAGATAGGGTTAAGAGACGCAGGAAAGTCTTTTTACATTGATGGAAGAAGCGGCTTTTGAAGCAGAGTTGGCTAGTTGTATTCCCAGCGAGAAGACATCGATCTATAGGAATGTTTAATAGGTAAAGAAAGTGTTTTGAAGGGGGCATTTACTACAGCTAAACTAGGGTCATCGGACAGGCCAATTGCTTCGAGGAAAACGTCCTTTAGAAATGATTTCTTATCAGGTTGTCTTTCCATTCTGAGTGGTGTTCACTATACCAGATTTGCTGAGACGACCATCAGATCTCGCGTAGCTTGAGAATTAAGAATATCGTTTGTATTAGACATCGCGCTGTTGGGAGAACGAGGGGTAAGGTGGCAGCAGTATTGGGTATTCGCATTCGAGTTCACAGCCACAAAACTTCGGCCTCATGTTGGTGGATCCGATAGGGTGCCGATGACCTTAGACTTGTAAGGTGCACGAGAAGGTGAACATGTGACACTGTGTGCGTGTTAAAATCACAGACCTAAAATTAGATTAAGCTCTGGCGTGTAAATGGTAGCCGTAACTGGAGAAAATAGAACGTCAAGTGACCCGTATGACGTTTTGAGAAAGAGACGTGAACACGCCGGCACGATGATCATCCTAAACATGGAGTAATATGAAATTCAAATTTCTATGCGAATTCGAAATTTGTTCAAACTCAAAAGTGGCAGCCGCGATAGGAAAAATAAATAGTCCGAGGAACAGGAAATACAACGGTTTCCCCATGTTTCAAGGAGATTCGGAAAAGCGTAAATGTGGGTCAATACTTGTACCTAAGTAATCAAAGGTAACTGACGAGTCACTCGCAATTCGCCAGAAAAAGAACGGATAAAAGGGAAAGGAATATAGAGATTAAACCATGCTCAACATGCTAAATCCTGCTGGGATCTGGCAGGTCCAGTCTGGAGGGTCGAATTAATCGTGGATTGCATTCCCGAAATGGTACTGAAAGGAGTACTATATAATTCAAAAATCCTCTTAATATTTGCGTAGGAGATAGTCTAGAATCTTACCGGAGGAGTAGCAGCGTTAACACTATTTGTAAGAGACTGCTTTGCTTCGCTCAACTCTTGAGAGCAAATTGTTCAATGACAAAGACATACGTTTATCCAGTTTTGTGTAGTAATGAAAGGGGATATGGGAACCAAGGTGTTGGCAACGGAACCATTGCTATTGAGGGAGGTCGAGCTGGTTAAAAGGATTGTCTGTATGGTTTTCTGTAAGGGCACCGGCCCGGGCTACCCTTCCCCGTCAACGCATTCGAAGTCATTCTCGCCACCGAACACGAGTCATAAATGACTCGTCCACAATTACGTTTCCTTTTATTCTTGACTCATTGATATTTCCTTATTTATACCTCTAAATATATATAAACCCTCCTGTATGTAGATTAAAGTCGAGGCTTCGAATAAACAAAGACTTGCAACACTCATTCTAAAGTCCATTAAGTCTTCGCCATATTCAGCAAACTTCTATTATTCGTTAAGTCGCTTTACTACTCATTTCGACTTTACATATATACACATAAGAAAGTCGCTCGGTAATAAGGATGCCGACGTTCCATTCTATCGGAACCAAGAGGAGTACATCTTGTGCCATATTTATAGGATTTGGGACGTCTTCTGTTATGAAAATGAGTTCTTTTGAAATAGGGCAGATGAGAGATGAGCTAACAAATGACAAACTGTCAAGGTAGCCAATTTGGCTGATTGTCTGTATAAAAAGCATTCATGTGGTGTTGACTATATAGGTAGTATATGGCTTACATATCAGAAAAACACGTTGGGCACGATCTGCATGTGTATGGAAGACCGATACGAAAACGGATTGGACGGAATCATAAACGTGAGACACGGGTGACGTCATAGATTTTTTTTCGAGATTTGTGCTGATCGTATAAGGTCCGCGAAAATAAACCTAGAAGAGAGAAAAAAGAAACTCTCCGGGACCGGGATCGAACCAGTGACATTCAGATACAGAGTTATCCATTACAGTCTGACGCTCTTCCAACTGAGCTACCCAGAGTACGGCAAAGTGAGTGTGATTCCGGCCTATTTAGATGTATTAGATGTACGCATACGTCTTTCGTCCTAAGACTCACTTTTTTCAACTCATGAAAACGCGGCCATTAGTCGGTAGCTGCTTACCAATGTATCATTCTCAAAGTCCTACAAATTGTGTGCAACGAAAGACGGTTGCTCCTGTTCGCAGCCAACGACGCTGAATGCAAATATAGCGCCCTCGCAATCATCATTTTTAGCGTAGTTTCAAAACATCGATTATCCTGGATGATAAGACAACAAACAAATTGAAATACAGAGTATTTGCATCCATCAAATGGTACTGCAATTACATCAAGGGATGATACTTTCTCCTTGAGGAGGTTTAAACGCATGGGGTTGCATAGATCAGTTAAGCTTTGAGAACCGTCAAAGTATGATTTACCCTTACTATATGTCAAGTTGAGCAGATTTCCAAAATAAAGACTATTGTTAATGTTGGCGATGTGTTGAATTTGCCGTATCTGGAAGATAAATGATGATGTTATCTGTCAAATCATGTAAAGGTGATGGTGAAATAAAGATTTCCCGAAACAAACCAGGCGTAAGTCCATGACGCCACGGTGTGCCCAGCGCCAGCTCCCACAAATTCAGGTAGGGTTGGAGCGCGCTATCGTGTTAATGAACCACGAAGATTCACGCCGGTCGTACGTAGAAAACTGACATTTAGCAAAAGAACAAGAAAAAGAAAGAAAAACAACAAATAAGCTTGCACTCGCATTGGTGAAGGCGCAAGCGGCAAATTTTTTGGTATAATAACTTTGATCTGAAATACACGATCGAGCGGCATGATTTCTAATTGTTATATCGGAAACACTACCGAAATTTCGACTGCAATTGTTTGTGATGAGAGTAAACCAAAGTAATTTTCCTCATGGTCCATGAACTAGAGAAAAACACAAAGTTTTTTGGTTTGCAGACAAAGTGTCAAGTCCAAACATAAACTTGTTTCTAGTGATAATCAATTAAGAAATTGGTGCTGGAGACGGAGACCAGACCTCGATAAGGAAGATCAAACCTAATTTGAATAAAATTCAAAGAAAACAATTGTGGAATCTGGCATTTGACCTGGCGCTTTTGGCACCTGGAGTGTGGAGACTGTAGAGTTGCGGTGGCATTTGCTCCCGCGCCTTATGTGTATCCGTTGTCCGCTTTGATTATGTAAACTTCAACCGCGGCATCTTTATAAACGCGGTGGCTTTTGAACTCCATCCTGCATCCTGTGCAAGCATTTCTTGATTTATCTTAGATGTACTCCTTAAAGAAGTGGGGAGCATGGCCCACTTTGTCTCTAATCGTCCCATTATTTTTCTGTGTTTCCTACTTTTCTGCTAAACAACATTATTGTTGAGTATTTAAACTACCTTTCCTTCAAAGCCTTTCTGATCCAACTGCGGCGTAGTATTACCAACCCCAGTAGGACCTGTGAATCCGTAAGAGACTTTCTTCCCATTAAATGCGTTTTTTCTTACTTTACTTTGTTGTAGCAACGACCCAAGAATATCAGAATACAATGTATTAGCTACAACGGAACACCTGTCAAACAATATTGGCTTTCGGACAGTCGGTTCGCGCGAACACGCTGAAGGAGACGCATGGTTATTTGAACAGGTTCAGAACCTTCAAAAGACATGTAAAGAACTTGTCAGACAGTCGCCAAAAGGTCGTAACTTGGAATGTGAAGTGTGGCGACAACAGGGAAGTGGTAAACACAGGTATGTTGTCACCACGCTATTTTCCGTTTGGCTAGAAGAACTTATCTTTCATTTAGGTTTGATATGATGGGTCATAGACTATACAAGACTTACGTCGACTTAACAAACATAATTATTCGCGTTTCCAATGGAACACCGGCCGGTAAAGAGCATGCCCTCTTGATCAATTCGCATCTTGACAGCACACCGCCAAGTCCTGGTGCGGCAGATGATGCACTTGCGGTCGGAGTTATGCTAGATTGTCTTAGAGTATTAATTCATACACCGGATTGGGAGCCCGAACATGCCATTATCTTTCGTAAGTGAAACATTACCGGCTGAGGAGCGAATTTAATTGATTTTTTCCTTTCTCGTGGAAAAGTATTTAATAACGCCGAAGAGTCTTTGCAAGATGGTTCCCATTTATATTCCACACAACATTTTACAGCTAACACGTAAGTTATGTTTCATATCTTTATCTGGTGTTATTATTTTACATCGGCTTCTCTAGAGTTCGCGCAATGATAAATCTCGAAGGTTCTTCACTATTTATCTGCATACAATCCCATAATTAAGCATACTCTTTAAGCCGCGGGTTCTAAAGGACCCACATTACTTTTCCAAGCAACTGCTGAAGAGATGATAAAAGCATATGCGAATGCCCCTAACCCTTATGCTACAATCCTCGCCAATGATATATTTAGTTCTGGTGTAATTTTATCCGAGTTAGTTTTCTCGATTTTCCTTGTTTCAGACTTCAACTAACCTTAATCGTCTGAAAGCACGGACTTCCGTCAATTCGAACAATACTTGAATGTTTCTGGGCTTGATGTAAGAGAGACATCATACTTTTTTTTTTGAGAAGCGAACCTTTTAATCGAATGAAAAACAGATGGCCGTGGTCGGTCATAGTTACTTTTATCATACCCAAAAAGTTCGTATGTTCAAAATTATTATCGCCCCTATTTGGCTAACTCAATTGCAGGACACTGTTGAGAACATAGAATTAGGCGTCGCCCAGGTATTATAGCTATCGAATAGTACCAAGAATTTACGCTGATCATTCCTGCTATCAGCATATGGGAGAAAATACATTAGCAATGTTACGACACTTTGCAGATTCAAAAACAGCACTTCCTCAACTTGCCTCCGTAACGCCACATAAACCTCGGCTTACATACTATTCTATCTTGTGCACCTGGTTTTTAGTATATCCATTTTCTTTTGCCTCAGTATTACACGCAACACTTTGGATCGCATCCACTACACTTCTACTCGTACGCTCCGACGCATCTTCGCTTTCAGAATTCGCAAAATCTCAGCTCTATGGATTGAAACACATTGTCGGTTCTATGGTTGCTGCCCTTATCGGTGCAAATACTGTTGCCTTCATTATGTCAAAAGTTCTCGATAGGTCCCTCAGCTGGTTTTCTAACGAATCGCTCCCTCTTGTTTTTTACGGTCCACCTTCCGTTGCTGGTGGGTTTGGCTTGTTATTTATGTTTGTCAGATTTCTCTAATGGCCCAATTTTTTTCGTTTATAGCTGTGTTCATAGCTCAATTCCTATTGAGTTCTTCCCGTCCCGAAAATGAAGATTCCATCTTCACCGCTACACTATTGTGGAACAGTACACTAGCTCTTGTACTACAATTAGTCTTCGATATAGGGTCTTCTGCATTCTTCATGTTCCCTGCTTTATCGATTTTTTCTGGATTAGTTCTGCAACAAATCAGAACTGAAGACGCAAAACATATCTTATTGAGCTCGTATATTATCGGAAATTCCCTGCCTCTTATCGTAGGTACAGAAGTATGGTGTGGGGTTGCTGATGTGTTCGTTCCATTAGTATGTTCCCCTTCATCTTTCTCCCGATTTTGTTTTTTTTCTTAATGAAATGATTACAGACCGGTCGACTTGGTGAAGTAAGCTCATAAACTTATATAAACGCTTTGTATTTTACTCCTTATTTAGAAAGCCCCAGCGGAATTTATTATTGCAAGTCTAGTAGCCTTCATAGGAACTTACTCTTTCCCGTTATTACCAGCATTTGCCCATCGTTTTGAAAGGAAATTTATCTCAAGATGTGCCATATTATTCTGCACTCTTTCCGCGATTAGTGTCGCCTACATGGCGAGGAGGGAACCTTTTGATGACCAACATCCTAAGCGCATGTTTATCATTCATTCAGAAAACGTAAGTGGAAGCCACATGTTTCCGGCAACATCATAATCCAGTACTGTAGATCACGACTGGGGAATTCCATTTGAACTTGGCGGCGGCAGATGGTTCGCCCAAATTCGGGTCATTGGTCTCCCAGTTAGCAGATGAATTCGGACATGAACATCTTGGAGGCGAATATCGATTGAGCTCTGTCATCATGAGTGTGTTCCTTTTTTTCTCTTAAATGTAGCTCGGTTATTGATCAATCTCCTCACGTAGATGACTGGAACGGTGATTGGGACACGTTGTATCCGTTCTCATCTGTGAGTTTTTTTTACTCCTTTCCCTAAAAGGCTAATGAGTCATCTAATTCCTACGATGCTTAGTTCTTGACTCCATACCGAATGCGTCTTTCAAGTTCCAAAAGACGGAAACCAGATGAACATACATTCAAAGTATCTGCCCTAAATGACACAACGGATTTGTCCGCTGGCACAAGGAGTTTAACTCTTCGAATTGACCATCCGGGTGTTATTTGGACCGGTTGGTCTTATTTATATCATTATGGCTACTTTACATTAATCCCATTTTTTTTAAAAAAAAAAACAGTTATAGCATTTGATGCGCATGTTCTTGCATGGAACTTGGATGACAACCCACCTGACCATTTTGTGCGACATCATATAAAGGAGGCTTCATTTTATGGCACTGATGTGTGGTACTTGGACCTCATTTTGAAGATCCCATCTCAATTGCGGGAGAGTCCAAAATTGAAGATCAACTTCATCGGAACGAAAGAAAGTGTTCAATGGCCTGCGAAAAGGGGAAAAGTCATCGCACAAGAGGAGGATCGTCGAGATCTCGCCCTACTGGAAGAAATACATACATGGCTCAAGCATAAAACTGATGACTCTGTCGATGCCATGTTATTTGGGACCATAGGCGGCTATGTTCATATTTGATCCCTTGTGAATTTATTTCCTTCTTTTATTCTGTCTTTATAAGATGTTTATTCAGCATGGCTTTTACTATTATGCAATATAGCACCATCCATATCGTTTGTTGCATCATATCTACGAGTGTACACTAATTTGACAATAGCCAGCTGAATGACAAATAATGCTGGCACTGAAATCGAAGCATATGCATATGCCTCCGAGTCGCCATTCATAGCATAGGGTTGCTATTCACTCAAAACACTTGCCTACCGTGATATGACTAAAGAAATTAATAATATCACCAAATGCGTGGTTCCCATTGACATCTCCCTATAAATGGAACGCTCATCCTATTATAA
Source organism: Clathrus columnatus (assembly GCA_020884735.1). Taxonomy (NCBI): domain Eukaryota; kingdom Fungi; phylum Basidiomycota; class Agaricomycetes; order Phallales; family Clathraceae; genus Clathrus; species Clathrus columnatus. The sequence continues at coordinate 3,138,676 of BPWL01000006.1, forward strand.
TCGATTATGTGTTGCTTCCGTGAGGTTACCAGACAGTGAAATAGACATTTATGCAATGGAAACGGGAGAAAACGCCCCCTCGGCCTTTGTCAGTTTAGACTTGCATCCGGAAAAAACGTGTTCAGGCGTCGATTTTGCCCTACTAGGGATGATCGATGGCAAGTATTTAAGTAAACCGGACGCCGAGGATAAAGTGTCTTTGCACAAGAACTTACTATGTAACATTGGTATAAGATGATATCGGGATATCCGATTCGGATGGACGTGCGTATGAGAGGAAAACCAGAGACAGCAAAGTTCATCGGGACCAAAGCTTTTACAAACGATACGTACATAAATAGACTCCAGTGAAGATTCAGACTGAGAGGACTCGGAGCGGGGTGCCTGTCACAACATGGTCAGGGGTTCGGAGAAAATCTGGGTGAAATGAAAAATATGGCAATATGGCAATATTAATGGCTTGAAAGTGGCTTTGAAGTGATAATGTAGATTGATGAGAGTTAAGACCCAATCGCAACGGAGATTACCGATTCGCTTGTTGTGGGCCTCGTGGGCCGTGGCAAACTTAGCTTTTGTAACCCCGACACAAAGGCTGAAGGCGATGTACCCCAAGGCCTCCTTCATTCTAGGAAGCATTTCAAGAGATATGTTGTATCTAAATAAGTATTGATCTGCTAGCGCATGTCAGCCGGCTCAGCCCTTACTTATATTAATGAAACCATCGTACGCAGTTATACGGCCCTTAACCCCAACTCAGTTCTACAACCGATATCCTTCTGCTCCTAGATATCTTTCGATCAAAAAGGAATCTGCATCTGATAGCTATTCAATTATCACCACAACCCAGTATTCCTTCTGTTTTACCTGTCGATCTTTTGGATCTAAAACCGGTTTTGGCAAAGTAATATGTAGCCATTTATTCAATTGGATGTGCCATGGCTCTTCCTCACCTATGCTTGCCTGAATCCGCTGCCTTCCACTCTCATAACGTGTGTTTGCGACGTTTCATAAAATCGTATAAAAAATGGGGATGTATTCCTTCACAAGGTCCATATTGAGTCAAACAGTTTTCCATTTCTACATTTCCAACAATTTCCCATTTCACCGCTTTTTTTATAACTTTTCCCCAATTCTATAAACTCTAAATCTTCATGTCTGGCAGGTCGACCGGAAACATCCCCCTCAGAGGCAACGCTACTGGAAATGCCAGTGGTGCACAAACTTTCAACGCTAGCGGGACAACTCAGCAGCGACAAGGGTTTTCTAATTCTGCACAATCTCAAACTTCAACGCAGTTCCAATCAAGTAGTTCGTTTTCGTCTAGCTCAAGTACGGAGCAGACCGTGACCTCATCAACATCAGTCACAAGGTATGTCTAACCTCATAAACCATTTATTACCACCCTCATGTCGATATTTTCTTCTAGTACTTTCAATGAATCCTACACCAGAGAGTATGCCGAGAGTAGATTAAGCAACTTCAGCTTGCGGGAGAACATACTCGTTATGACATTCAAGACTGATTCTGGCGACAATATCGAAAAATCTATCAATCTCGACGAACACTTGGGTTTTGCGAGTGACTATACTCTATCTTGGGAGGCCAACAGATTTTCCGAAGCCATAAAACTCGGCGCCTCGGTAACCATTCAAAATCATATAATCAGCGCTTTATACAATTCAGTCTCAAGTGAAGTGAACATTTTCGAAAAGCTGCGTATATTCGATGACACCGTCATCATGCTCAGCTTTGCCAAGAGAATGTACACCCAAGTGCCCTGGATGAATTTCCGTATACTTGCGGTTCCCACCTTCACCGAAGAGATGGAGCGCATGCTAACACTGTCGAGTGCTAAAATCGCTTCAAGCACCGTTTCAGCCGCTTCCACCAAAATCATGGAGGAGATCACTAAAGTTGTTAAGTCGACTATGGAAACCGTTCAATCGGAAATCATGCGACGAGTTCGGATGGAGGTTATTTCGCTCAAGATGGCCATGGAGCAAGACGTGAAGGAAACGGTTAGAGCAACCAACCGTGGTGAACTCTTGCCCATTGGCTGGACAACCTTGGAGTCTGAATATAAGCCTTCACCTTTAGCTAAACCTTCCTAGATGTCTGCGGATGTAATTCATACATGCTTTGTTTAGATATTCTTCTATGCGTGTAATGCCCTTTTTCTGGGCGTTTTTTATGTAATGAATCCGACACAGGATGTCGTTTGATTTTTATGGGCCAGAAATTGGAGTGCGATGACTTTTCTAACCTTCCAGCTCCTCCAATGACGTTCAATGAAGCAAAGCTTGACATAAATTAAGAATTACAAAAGTTCACGTCTTGATAAACAACCTCCAATTACCCTGCTTCCATCTTTTCGCACAATAAAGCAAAACACTCCCAACTATGAACGTGGCACCTGCGAAACCAATCGTAGCTTCAAATACAACCGCTCCTCGTGTATCCCCTGACCCCGCACCACTTATCCCCCCAGCCGTAGTCCCAGTTACTTTGCCCTCATTTTCTTCCGGAAGAAAGATACCTAATTGCCGTTGGGATGCTTGAAGAAGCCAAATGGCAATTGGCTCCGCCAAAATGCAGGATGGAACGATGGTTAACCATAGAATGGACAAGGCAGATCCTAAATCCTTCAAGCCTACCGCTTCTGTGGTTAACGGACTACACGAGCTCCAAAATATTCCCCCAAACATTCCTTGTAACGTGCCTTAGTTCTTTTTCTTTATGAAAAAAAAAAAAGAACCAGAAACCCCTTACCTTGAATTAAAGAAAAGAAAACGAGAACACCGAAACTTCGTGATACCATCCAAATAACAAAACAACTCAACCCAGCAATAAACGTCCATAAAGTCGCGATATTGAATCGACCTCCTTTATCCATTGCAAACCCAGACAGTGGGCGTCCGACTATTTGGCCAGCGGCGATGACGGACTGAATAGTGGCGGCTTGTGATTGAGAGAGTCCAAGTCCCAGTGTCGCGTATGTGGCTGTTGTATAGAGAGCAAGGATGTAACCGGTGACTGCAAAGCAACCCCAGGACCATACCCAAACAAAACCGGGATGCCAAAGAAGTTGATACTGAATGGGTTCAAAACGTCCTTGTGTCATATGCGACCGACCTAACATTGAACCCGATTAATCAAATAGCATAGCGGTTAGTAGAATATATATAAAAATATACTTTTCAGGAGGAAAACAACTGGAATTAAGGCCCCAAAAGATATAATACCGTTAATGAAGAAAGCCCATCGGAGGCTCAATTTTGTAATAGACACCTTTGTTATTTGTGAAAGAATGATAGTCCCTGCTCCTGATCCTAGTATAAGAGCTTATCAACTTTTACCACGTAGTTAAAATGTAATTGAGAATCAAACCTCCCGCTAATAAACCCTTGCCGAATTTTATCAATCATTCTGACTTCTTAGAATGCAGGTACAAACTCACAGTTGCATAAGCCCGCTTTCTAGAAAACCATTCGTTGCTCAAGGGGGCGGTGGGGATAAATATCTAAGAGGAAGGATAATTTAAAAAAACGTATATATAAATAGAAACGTCTCGACATACTAGCCCTAAGCCCATTCCGAACATTAAACCTTGTGTTAAGAATAATTGCCAAATCCTAGTGCTTAGTCCCGCAAATATCTGTGCAAGGACATACATGACAACTCCGAGGATTAGAGGAATCTTGAAATGGTATCTTTTCGACAAATAATTCGAAAATGGTGCCATCATCATAGCCCCTCCAACAGCTAGACCACCGATAAAGGCAAAGTCCACGTCCGTAGATCCTGGGAAGACTAAAAATAATATAAAATGTTAATTATATTGTAAATGTCAATGCTCATGCTCATGAACATATAACGCACAATTGTTTCTGGTATAGAAGCTCAAAAATACCCCGAAAGTTGAGTTAACGCTTGACATAGTTTTAATTAGCGCATGCGCACATAACGATGATACAAATTCGAGGACACACCCCCATGTGACCGCTGGTGATAATATATCAGACCGATTTCAACGAACGATGTAATGCAATATAAACTGACTTACCATTTGCCAGGAATAAACAAGCAACGATAACCCATCCATATCCACCATCAGGAGGTGTGTCCGTATTAGGCTGTGGCATAGAACTTTCCGCAGAACCTAAATCCTCTTCTTTCTCTCTCATTTGTTCTTCTACTCTTTTTTCTTGAATAACGGACAGGTTGGATGAGCTGCTCATGATAATGGAGAGGGCTTTGGGTCATGAAAGAGACTGTAAATAGGCTGTTCGGGTGGGATACTGAGCCCAAGTTTAAAAAGGTTCCATGCGGCCGAATTTTAGAACAAATTTGTCATAGGGTTTATGTAAATAATAGGTTAAATAGGGCCTGCCCTCCACTTTATGTCCCACGGCATGTCTAGCGTGTCTGGCATGTCCATGACCCTCTCGGCTGCAGCTGATAATCAAGCCATTGCCGAAATAGGAAGTCCGAAAGTTCAGATCGGATGACATTCATATGGGAATGATGATGAGCAACGATATAAGGAGCATGAGAGTAAAGAATCCGGATTTGCAGGTCGGAATGTCTGTTTGATCGGGATTACACCATTTGAGAATTGAATTTTGAAGTTTTCAGAAAAGCATCAAACATCATTAATTATACTAAGGTAGGGAATAAAATACGTCATATTAACTAAAAATTTGCGAAGTATACTCAATTCCACACAGGCCTAATAGTAAGGGGAAGTCAATGCGTCCCGAATTTGAGTCCTTAACCCTAGAATCAGTCGAATTTGTTAGTTTTGATATAATCTGGATGGTAATGAAAGAAAAAAAGAAAACATATAGGATTCATTCATTATACCGATGGGCCCGGATGGGGACTCGAAGAATCTTGACATCTCCGGGGGGTGGTGAAGACTAGAGGTTTTCTATCAACCAAACTAAAAACCTTGTATTTCCAGCATACTTAATAATAATAATCGGCACAATGCATTTAATTTCTCCAAGAATAACACGCTTATGCAAAATTCCATCTGTAAGACACGATCAACTTTAATACACAAAACCATTCTAACCGCCATATCGGACTAGGGATTGCTGACGTGGCTTAAAGTTGGGACATGCGTTGCCTTGCTGAACTTGGGGTAGAGAATGAGATTTCCCTCGAGCACAAAAATCGTTTGATCGCACAATCGTTTAATTTTATTTTCAATTCTCCAAGCTTGTGAAAGTGGATTGCTACCAACCCTTCTAGGAAACCTGAAGAACTACAGCTTGCAGATAGATGTATGAAACGAAATTCGGATCTGTTCCGTTCAGGGAGTAGCACTACTAACCATGGAAGGAGCATTAAACCCAAAAAAAAAATAGAGCCCATATTTGAGTCAAATCCTCAACTCGAATTCCCATGGACCTTCATCTTCGCCATAAAGGAGCCAGCTCATTGAAACCCGTTGTTTGAGTTCGCTTATTCGGTATTTCGTAATTGCTAGAACTCAATATCACGTACAACCCAAATAAATCAAAAAAAAAGAAAAGAATTTATCAAGGCAAAAAAGAGATTTCAACAAAGGCTAACCATTGTCCCTACCCGCAGCACGGTGCCAGCACTCCTGGATAATGAAGTATCCGTCCCTAACTTCCCATTTTCTGTTACGTCATGGAACGGAAAGGTAAGGTTCGAGAGGCTGAGTCCATCATTCACAGCAAATGGTTGATCATTGGAATAGAAAGAGGTATTGAATATTGACCCTTCGAATGCCGATTGAGAAAATAAAGTGCGGCTGTTTGCATAGATGTCACACATTATATGAACGTCAGTTCATAAATCCAGAGGTTCAAAACGTTCATTAATATTGATGTTACAGTTTACAGTTCAATGTCAGTTGTTTAATGCAACTTTTCCACCATTACCAAGGGCTGAGTGTTTCTTTGTTATGTAAAAGATTCTGTGCAAAGGAAACTATACTAATAGTAGTAATAGATCGGTCGGTTCTTTAGTCTTTTATTTTCTGACCACTTCTTACGGGTTACAGTGATTCGATAGTCACACAGCCATATCAAAGTGACACCACGAAAGAATGGATACAGATACATACTGTTTTAAAGAGGTATGTTAGATTACTAGTCACAGACATTTTGCAGGTGATTAGTTTTCATAAGAACATACGCCTACAAGGACGTAACAGTCAGCGGAAGCTCTGTATGTCCCGACTTTGAGCCTTTAACCCTGTGATACAAATTTGTTACTCTCAACCCCATCAGCGAAAAAGAATCATACATAGGGCCAAGTGTGCCAGCATAAACGGGAAAGATATCTTCAGGTGCTGGTGAAAACTCAAAACTTCCCAATAATTCGAACAAGACACTTTGCATTTCCAACATACTCGGTAGGAATATCAGTACAAATGGATTTTTTCAATTTCACAACGTACTTACGCAAAACGCCACCTATTATAAGCTAAACGTTAATGCACCAAAACACCCACAAGATACGAAGGGGACATACCCAATACAGCCTCTAACTCCACTGCCAAAGGATGCTCTGTAACAAACGGGGGCGAACAAAAAATAAGCATGTCCGTGTCTGATCAGAAAGTAATTGAAGAATCATACAGGTTACCAATAAGACCAATTTTTGTTGGCTGTTTATGTTCCAGGTCTTCCAAAAACCTTTCAGGTCGCCATTCATCAGCATCTTCCCCCCATACAGACTTAAGCCTAACAACAGAGTCAGCTTTACAAGACGTTCTTTTGGCTTAATTATATGTAAATACCTATTGTAGTTAGCGAATGATAAAAATATTTCTTGCCCGCATTCGATTGGGAGACTATTGACGACCTCCCCAGTCGTGAGCGTAATAGGAATACCCAAGGGGATATGGTCGTCTTGACCGGACTGACGAAATACACCCCTAGAAACTGGATGACAACGCAGTGTTTCCTTTTGAAATTGTCAAAATCATTCCGCCTGTGCATCTGGTCGACTCACTTTCACAAGAGCCAGGAGATACTGCATGGAGTCATAGTCCGATATACTCATTTCATTACCACCCGTTTCAGCTACACGAGCACGAGTAGTCTTTATTTCTTCTCTTACTTTTGTTTGGTATTCGGGATGTCTTGAAAGTTCGTATAACGCCCAGACCAAGGTTGAAGAGGTTGTGTCATGTCCAGCGAAAAAGAACGTTCTACAATTTTTTCAAGATGGAAATAAACCAAGCAATGATAAAATTACGTTAATTGGGAGATAACTTCTTCATTAGTCAATCGGTTTGTCGGATTTTCGGAAAGGTTGGCGTGAACTACCTTGAGTGTTAAGCGGGAGTCAAAGTCTCGAATACCAGAAATCATACCTAGCACGCTCATAAAGTTTGTAGAACTCTCTGTTCCGGGAGTGTATAGAGCTGTCTGTTTGTCAAAAATACCTTGAGCAACCTCCATAACAACCGACATATAATATTTCATCGCTTTCAATTTTCGGGCTGGCAAGTGTTTGATAAGATTAAGAACAGGTTCCGGAACGTTTCCCAAGATATAAGCGAAGACAGAGTCCATGGCACTGGATTCTGACGACGCGCTTGTTCTAATAGAACTGTTTTGATCGATGAATGTAGAAAAGGAAATGATTAGATTACATCAAATCGTTATATGCCAGCGCTAGTCTGTTATTTGGAAAGTCATCGATCGTTTGAAAATCGTACTCAGCAGTAGCTAAGGACAAATCAGTATGGCAACAACCGGTTCTCAATGTGAAGACGTACCCGCCCCGATGATGTCCAATGTCATCCGAAAAAACCAAGGCACCATATTAACTACATTTGCTTCAGGAATTCCCGCTGACTCAATCTGTTCTTTGATTTTATCTATTGTCTACACGTAAATGAGATAATGATAATGCCTTGCTCTTTGGTGGAGTATAGGTATACCTTCTGCGCCTTATGACGGAACATCGGGACAAAGCCTCGAAGTACGTTGAACGAAAAGGCGGGTGTCATGATTTTTCTTTGTCGTGAATGCTGTGTGCCTATAAAATATAAAATGTGTTACGATAGTTGCACCCATAGACGATACCTTCGGCCCAAACGAGTCCTTTTCCTAGCACAAGTCCAATTCCCGCACGACTCGCCGCAGTCTTCGGGAAATTGTATCCAGAAGTATTAAGAATGTACTGGATTGCCTAAACATTCCATTAGTGTATGATGCTTGATACATTCATAAAAGAGTCACCTTTGGGTCGCTTATGAAAAGTGCCTTTCGCTATATCGAGTTAATAAAACCAAGTCTGGACATATAATCTATTGTACACTTACACCAAATGGTGTATATAACTTCACTACAGTCGCACATTCTTTCAACCACGCAGATGATGCATCGTTGATTTCCCTTGAGCGAAAACTGTCGGGTGAATTACCTCCAGTTTCACAAATTTAGTTGAGAATAAGCTACAATTCTTTTGACACACATACCAATAAGCCAGTTCGAAGGAAAAGGCCCGGGGACCTTATCAATAAGCCGCTGTCGCAAACGTCCAAAAAGCAGGCACCCGAAGTTAAATGCGAGAACACCAGATAGGAATATAGAAACCGAATTCATTAAGGTATCATAAAACTTCAGGCGATCTTTTATACATCCCCGTATACCACCAATTGATATCGCGACACTGCCAAAGAAGTATCCGGATATCAAGGGGATGGGAAGCGTCACTGAGAGGAAAGAACAATGACCATAACTGATTGAAACGTATGATAGATAAATGAAATTAAAATAAAATAGGGGTTTGATGAAGCTTCGTTATAAAACAATTAGGACGATGTCCAACCGTATCAGAATAGCACGGCCCATGTTTGAGTCTAAAATGTTTGACATGATGGTAAGAATCCTTCCAATTATAACTAGCAACGGCATTCAAGGATAAGGGATGTCATTAACGATGAAGGTAACAGTCTGGGGGATATAGGTTGAAATAGTAACTTGTTGTCCGAGATCAGAAACTCAACGCAAAGTTAGTAAATGGAGACTCATTTTGAAAATTAAAAAACGCCCACTTCAATACATTTGAGTCATGAAGAAATAACCGTACGAGCATAACCATAAGTATGAGCAGGAACTTGAATAGAAATGCGAGAAAAAAGAACACACGTGTGACGTCGCCGAAGCCGGAGTGACGAATAGACGATAACTTGAACGCGTGCCGTTCCACAAGATCAATGCGAATTAAGTATTAGTTGTAACGTGTTTGAAGGGGAAGAACATTCGATTGTTGAAACCACCTCGGGATTCAGGCGGGTATTTGTTTATGGAATTGTTGCACTTAGTTGATCTTGGCGGGAGGTGTCAGTATTTGGTGAGCTCGGAGAAAACCGAGCGTTCGTATTTAAGTAGTCTGAGTTTGTATTTAGAACGCTTACGCGTTTACCTACTGCTAACTGTCATCTGCAAGATATTCGCGCAATTTCTGAAACCCTGTTGAAGACCCACGGCTCGTAAAGTTCGTCAGGAGGGACTTAAGGGAGCATTGACAAACTTTATAGACCATCTCTCGTAGGGTTTTTGAAAGGGCGCGAATATTGTGCAAGTGACAGCTAGTAGGTAAAGCATTCGAAGTACAAGCCCCGACTACCTAATATACGAGCACTCGCCGCTCGGCTTTATCCGAGCTCACCAACTTCTGACAAGCATTGATGCGGACACTTTCTGTTGTCGAAACGAATGGTCAATATTCAATGATCATCCACAAAATTATCTTGTTTGTATTGCTTGTAGTATTACATAATTCAGTCAAGTATATACGTGTATATTTCAGTTGTAGCTCATGACAAAGCTCGCTAAGTACTTGTTCGAATAATATTAATGATTTCAACCATCGTAATTGCGGTTACATTCTAACCCTTAGACTCCCTCCCACCTTTTAACATTTAGTTGTTTGAGAATCACCAGGCGATAAACGGAAATCTATGCCTATACATGTAGTACTCATTATTTGAAAAGGACCTTATTAATGGGGTACCGATGTGCATCAATATAATAGACAGCCTGAGGTTCTGTGAGCGCAAATTAATGCAATACGGATCCTGTATTCAAAAGCTTATGAAGCAATCGATCGGTTGACATAATTTCTTAAGCTTGTAGCACATCTTACCCAGTAGGTATTACACCAATACGAAATTGGTTTTTCTCATACATCAAGGATAAAGATCAACTGTATTCTGCTGAACCAAAATTGGTTCCATTACCAGCTCGCAGAAAGCAATAGTTTGTCTCACCCTTACAAGGGCTTGACTGTCAACGGAAGTTCGGTGCGTCCCGTCTTTGCACCTTTAACCCTGTAATCCAATCTTGTTAGTGACAAATCAAAGAATTCTTGAAAAAAGGGACATACATAGGAGCCATAACACCAGCGGCAACGCGAAGAATCTCAATATTCCCAGGTGGTGGTGAAAACTCAAAGTGCTCGACGAGCTCAAACAAGATAGCTTCCATTTCAAGCATCCTTGAGAGAAACTTCAGTAAACTATACCGATTAGTGAATATAAATCTTACGCAAAGCGCCACCTGTATATTCCCTAGTCAACATACGGTAGAGGAAACATTCATTTCAGGGACATACCCAATACAGCTTCTAAGTCCACTGCTAAACGTGCCTCTATGATAAACGGGATGAGTCAGATATATCCAACGACAAATAAGAGAAGACACGAACATGTTGCTAATAACACCAACTCTGGTTTGGTCTTTATCGTGCTCTTCGAAAAATCTCTCAGGTCGCCATTCATCAGCATCTTCGCCCCATACAGTCGTGAGCCTTTAGTGGAGTTAACCTTGCAAAATCTCTTTCAGTGAGACAATTTAGCACCTGTTGTAATTCATGAACGACAACAAAACATGTTGTCCGCATTCAACGGGAAGACTGGTAATAACCTCCCCAGTTGTGAGTTTCAAAGGAGTATCCAAAGGTAGATGATCGTCTTGACCAGCTTGACGGAGGGCAGTCGGAGTAACTGGATGAAAACGGAGTGTTTCCTTTTGAGAGTTGTGAGCCCTATACATCTCGTGCATATATCAATGGTACCTTTATAAGAGCCGAGAGGTATTGCATCGAGTCCAAGTCGGAGATAGTTATTTCACCATCATTTTTTTCAGCCGCTCGAGCACGAGTCGTCTTGATTTCATCTCTTACTTTCTTTTGGTATTCGGGGTGCCTCGCGAGTTCATATAGTGCCCAAATCAACGTTGAAGAGGCTGGCTCATGTCCCGCAAAAAAGAAGGTCCTATAAACTTTTAGACAACAAACCCCAACGGCAATGATAAGACTCACGTCAATTTCGAAATCACTTCCTCATTTGTCAACTTAGTCGTCGTATTTTCCGAAAGGTTTGCACGGACTTAAACAAGATATCAGATAAAAATCCAAGTGGTTCAGCCTATAAATAGTACTTAAGACGCTCATAAGATCTTTGGAGCCCTCTTTGCCGTGTGTGTATAAAGCTGTCTGTTTATCAACGACCTCTTGGGCGACCTTCCTAACAATCGTCATATAGTTCCCAATTTTTTTCAAGCTTCTGGTTGGTAAACGTTTCATAAGTCCCTGAATAGGTCCTGGAGCATTTCCCAGAACATAAGCAACGGCGATATCTCCATCACTGCGTTTGTAAAATGCGTCTGCCCTGCGGATGGTTTAACTAGATGCACGTATAAATGGGAATAGATTGGATTACAATAAGTTGCTATATGCCTTTGTTAACCTGTTATCCTGACCACCATCGATTGCCTCGAAGTCGTATTCAGCGGCAGCTATTATGAATAAACTAGGTAGGCCTGGATTATAATTACAAAAGTGTGACACAACTTACTGACTCCGATAATGTCCAAGGTTGTCCGGGAAAGCCAGGGGAGCATGTTGATTACATTTGATTCAGGGTTTCCCGCCGACTCAATTTGTTCCCTCAGTTTATTTACTGTCTTTTACACTTATAAAAGAGGTTTGATAGACATAAGTAAAAGTCCGGTATACCTTCTGTGTTTTCTGTAGGAATATTGGAATAAAATCACGAAGTGTGTTAAACGAAAATGCAGGTGTAACAATTTTCCTTTGCTGCGCATGCTGAGAGCCTATATAATTCGTATAAGAATTAATGCGACAGTACATGATCTGCACTATACCCTCGGCCCAAAAGAGTCCTTTGCCTAAAAGAATACCAGAACCAGCACGACCAGCTGCAGTCTTCGGAAAATTATATCCGGAAGTATTCAAAATATAGTACAAAGCCTGAAGAAATTTTATTGGGGTATTATTCTCGAAGATTTCATACAGAAAAAATTCACCTTTGGGTCAGCCACGTAAAGAATCTTTCGCTATAATGATGTTAATTAGATTATGATATCGATCCCGTCGCTGGGCTACGGGTCTCTTGTACTACTTACACCAAATTCTGCATGTAACTTTACTACTGCCCCATATTCTTTCAACCATTTGAATGGTGCATCGCTGATTTCATCCGAGCGAAGCAGTTCGGGCAAATTACCTCAAAGTGGCTGAACTCCAGCTAGAAATTAAATTGTACAAAGTTGTTTGACATACCAGTGAGCCATCTCACAGGAGGTGGTCCAGGGACCTTATCGATGGACCGCGGCCACAAACGTCCATAAAGCAGACGGGCAATGGCAAGTATGGAGGCCCCAGATAGGAGTGTGAGTAAGGAGACCATCGGAATAGATGGTCAAAAAGATGACAGTCATCCAGAAGTTTTATATACGTAGTATACACTCGGCAACTACAGTCCGAACAAACGGCTATGAAGGCCGAAAACATAGATAGCTTCGTCAGCAGTCGATGTTTAAATATGGCAAACGACTACTCCCGGCGTAATTTCTTTATTCCTAGTAAGGAGTTCCTAAGGGCATACGGCCCACACTCCCCGTGCTGCCCCATACATCCCCATACCTACTTCTAAGCCAGCCAAATGAAGTATACATGCATGAATTCACCAAGCTCCTTCCCATCGATGGTCATTTCCTGAATCATTGCCTGGATTATAAAGATCTGAACCTGTCATGTACGTCCGACATTTCCGTTGTTCCTCAAGCCCTCCAAAGTGGCTCTCCTTACATCTCATTTGCGCAGAAAGAAAGACCGAACCAAGATCCAGAAAGTTGAAAATGTCGACATTTGCTGACAAGAAATCACAAATGACCAATCTAAATCCACAGTCATGGATATGGTACATGCCTTCTTTCAAAATCAACCAGGAGAGACGTAATTTGAACTTGGATCGGCACGAAAAACCATACACCGCGCCTGAATCCAATTGTAGAATAAGTTGGTAATCAGCAAATCCGCAACAATAAGGGGCATCATGGAGATGATAAGTTTGGGTTGTGTGAATTTCTGAATCTAGACACGACCTTTGAGGCTCTTAACATGACATTCGCCTTGTCACATCAACCTAATCACAACAGACGGGACTAGAACGAGCAGTTGACGAAATATTTATCCACTTGGAGTCCGCTGGACGCTGGGGCGACTGAGGTGATGGGGCTGGCCTGCCATGATATATAATCAGGCCAGATCAACAATGACGATTGTTTTTTTACATAAAAAAATTCAATTTGTTTCGGAAAGAAAAAAGATCAACTGTACTTTACTAGTGAAGAATAGGGACTACTTGTGATAGAAATGTGAAAGATTTGCATAAAGAATTTACGTCTTACAAAGGCTTAACAGTTAAGGGAAGCTCGGTGCGTCCCGATTTTGAGCCTTTAACCCTATAAGCCAGTTTAGTTGGATATTAATACTATTAATAAAATAGCCATACATAGGGCCCATGACACCAACGGATACTCGAAGTATCTCAATATCTCCAGGTGGTGGTAAAAACTCAAAGTTCTCTACCAGTTCGACCAAGATAGCTTGCATTTCTAGTACTCTTTGAAATAAGTTGTCAGTACAAGTAAAGGAATTCATAAAAGGTAAGTCTTACGAGAAACGCCATCTATAAACGTTGGGGGTCAGCGTACGATACAAACACAGGCAAACAGAATGAAATACCCGATACAGCTTCTAATACCACTGCTGAAGGTAGCTCTGTAGTGAATATGAAAAATTAAATAATTTGATTGAAACGTAATGGGAGAACTAACATGTTACTAAGAACGCCAAGTCTTGTTTGCTGCTTATGATCATGATCTTCTAAAAATCTTTCGGGTCGCCATACGTCAGCATCTTCTCCCCATACGGATTTGAGCCTTGTGATATGATCAGTTCAGCTCAACAAGATGTTGTCAATTAAATACCTATTATAATTAATGAATGACAACAAAATTTGTTGTCCCTGTTCGACTTCGATGCTCGTTACGACTTCTCCTGTAGTGAGCTTGATAGGGATGTCTAATGGGATATGATCATCTCGACCCGCCTCGCGAATGACACCGCCAACAATTGGATGGAAACGAATAGTTTCCTGGCGAAAGTTTTCAGGCTCTAACCACTATTTACATATTTAGTCGACATACCTTCATAAGAGCCGGAAGGTATTGCATTGAGTCCAAGTCTGAGATGGTTATTTCACCGTCGCCTCTTTCAGCTACGCGAGCACGAGTCGCTTTGATTTCTTCCCTTACTTTCGTTTGATATTCGGGATGTCTCGACAGTTCATATAATGCCCAAACCAACGATGAAGAAGTTGTCTCATGCCCGGCAAAGAAGAATGTTCTACAAATTATTAAGACAGATGCAAACCAAGCAACGATGTATCCTACGTCAATTGTGAAATAACTTCTTCATTTGACAATTTGGTTGCCGGATTTTCGGAAAGATTCGCGCGAACTAGCCGGGATGTTAGCCAAGAGTGGGAGATTGTCATACATATCAAAAATCGTACCCAAGACACTCATGAGATCTTTAGAACCCTCCTTGCCATGAGCATAGAGAGCAGTTTGTTTATCAACGACTTCTTGAGCAACAGCCATAACAACCGACATATAACGCTTCATCCTTTTCAAGCTTCTCGTCGGCAGCTGTTTCATAAGGTTGAAAACGAATTCCGGAACTTTTCCCATGAGATAACCGACGGCGATATCTATGTCGCTGCGCTTGTAAAATGCGTCCGCCCTACAAAGTGTTTAGTTGATGCACATAGAGGACGGGAAACGAGTTACAGCAAGTTACTGTAGGCCTGAGTTAACTTGTTACTTTGACCACCCTCGATCGCCTGGAAATCGTAATCAGCAGCAGCTAAAAGAAATAAATTAGTACAACGACCAACTACTATGAACCATGACACATACCAGCCCCGATAATGTCCAAGGTCGTCCGGGAAAGCCATGGTACCATATTAACTACATTTGGGTCCGAAGTTTCGGCCGATTCAATTTGTTCTTTAATTTTATTTACTGTCTAGAGTATATGTCGGGTTCCATTCTGCGTGATAAAAATTCGGTATAAATACCTTCTGTGACTTATAACGGAACATCGGGATAAAGTCACGAAGAGTGTTGAACGAAAACGCGGGTGTCATAATTTTCCGTTGTCGGGCATGTTGAGAACCTATAGTGTATTTTATAAATAAGACCGATAATTGTAAATCACACATAAATACCCTCGGCCCAAACAAGTCCCTTCCCCAAGAGAAGACTCGAACCAGCACGGCCGGATGCAGTCTTTGGGTAGTTGTATCCGGCAGTGTTAAGAATATATTGGATGGCCTGCGGAATCCATCAGCATACGATACTCAAAAATTGATAAAACAAAAAAAACGACCTTGGGATCGGTTATAAATAAGGTTTTTCGCTAAATCGGTCTTAATAAGACCTATGCTCGATTACTGACATGGGCTTCTATCTGTATGCTTACACAAAACTCTGAATACGTTTTTACCACAGTCCCGTATTCTTCCAGCCATGCAAGAGGAGCATCACTGATTTCCTTTGAACGAATAAGCTCGGGTAAATTACCTTAAGAGTTTACGGGTTTTAGCTGAAAATATAAGTTAACGTTTTTAGCATACCGGTAAGCCAGCTTGAAGGATGGGGCCCGGGGATCTTGTCAATAAACCGTCGCCGCAAACGTGCATGGAGAAGGCGGGCAAAGATAAGTATGAAGGCACCCGATAGAAATATGTATAAGGAAGCCATGGGTGTAGATACTAGAAGATTGTAGGAGGGATCTTTATATACACGGAATATGGCTGTAGCTTACGTATGGTCCCAGTGGCTTTCTATAGCGTGATATTTCCACAGTAAGCATCCGGACACCAAGGGGAAGCACCGCGCAGGGGAAAAGTTGAAGAAAAAATTCATAAAAAAATAATCAGCGTATGGTGGATGATTCCGACGGGTTAATCTCGCCTTTGACAAAAAGAAGGATCCGGTTGGTTACCAGCCAGACGAGGAGAAGCAAGGACTGAGAAGAGTCGTGGATAAAGAAAATCTTTATCCGATAATTTGTTGACGCGCGAATCATAAGATTAATTTCTGACACAAATATTCATTTACACAAGTCATGCATAGGTCCAAAGCTTCCGAATGAGGGTAGACGGGACCTTATATTTAATGGCCGTAACACTGTTTTCTTGTTAACTGAGGCCTCTGCCAGTATGTCAGCATACTTACTTGCTCTTTATTACTTAATTCCCTTGCTGATAGTACTCCGTAGCCATCCATCTGACGTGCTTGCTCGGCACCACCATATGTTGATCTCCTTTGTGGCGAAATACATCTCAAGCTCCGTGACTGGTCCAAGTAAAAAAGTCAAGTCGGAAAGGATGCGCGTATGTGCGGCGCAATTTGTTGGCTTACGTCATCGTGTACACGATGGAACCCTCATAGCTTTCTTTAAACACATCTTGTTTCCCTTGTCCTTGATAGACATGTCACCACGTTCCGTTATTCCGAAACCTAATATTAGCCGTTCTCTAACACTCTGTCGACAAAGACCTACGCTTTCGCTTTCCTTACCCCCGGTCTTGTCGCAAATTGTGTTCCGTCAGAGGAACTACGTGCCGTTATGCCGACGTTTTTATGCTCAAAACCCACCTAGTGGTAGATTTCCAGGTGGATTCCAAGGAATGCAACTTAATGGAGAACCGGTAAAGGGTCAGGCGCTCGAAGAATATGTGAGAAAGAATCCACCCTTTTGAGCTATGTTATGCTTATGCCATATTAGAGTGTGGATCTAACTGACTTAGCTAAGTATGGTATCTGAACATTCTCCTATCACATAAGGTATCTCAATGAACGTCCAGGAAAGGCAAATTGGATCCAACGATTGGTAGAGATGAAGGCAAGTTTCTATTACCTATTTTCGGACGCTTAATCTGACCTGAGACCCCTTTTAGAAATTAGGCGTACGATTCAAAGTATGAGCTCATTGTGCTTATATGAAATCAGAATTAACGCATTTACCGCAGTACTTTCTAGACGAACAAAATCAAATCCCGTGTTAATCGGTCCTCCTGGAGTCGGCAAAACGGCTATCCTTGAAGGACTGGCCAGTCGTATCGTAGCGAAAGAAGTTCCAGAAGTATGCCAGATCCTCGTTTACTTGTGTCATACTCTCAACGTGATTGACTGTCTTCCGCTTTCTCTAGTCCTTATTCAATAAACGAGTGCTATCCCTTGACTTGGCATCAATAGTAGCAGGTTCAGGAATACGTGGTCAATTTGAGTCTAAGTTCAAGGCTCTTTTGAGAGATATTGAAGAAGAGGAGGGAAATATAATTTGCTTTATTGATGAACTGCGTAAGCTTGTTCCTCCAACCTTATAGTGTCTTCTTACAATTTGGGTTCTGAACAGACACCCTTTTGAACCTGGGCAAAGCTGAAGGTAGTGTCGATGCTGGGCAGATGATTAAACCAGCTCTGGCTCGAGGTTTACAACTAGTTGGAGCAACTACCTGTAAGGATTATTACTGTCTCACAATTGGCTTCTCACAGTCATCCATCTAGTGGACGAGTATCGCAAACACATAGAGAAAGATGCCGCGTTAGAAAGACGGTTTCAGCCTGTCGTTATAGAAGAACCAACTGTCGAATCAACTATCTCTATTCTTCGTGGATTAAAGCCACGATACGAAGTACATCATGGAGTAGAGGTTTCCGACGGTGCATTAGTTACCGGTCAGAGACTATCCTTCATTGAGACTTGCATTACTCACTCAAAGTATTCATCTTTTTCTAGCGGCCGTCTATTCCTCCAGATATATTTCGGATCGATTCCTACCAGATAAGGCTATCGATCTCATGGACGAAGCAGCTAGCGCCCTCCGCTTAGCGCAAGAAAGCAAACCTGACGAGCTGGAAGCGTTAGACCGCGAAGTTGTCACTTTACAAATCGAACTAGAAAGTTTAAAAAACGAAACAGATGTATATTCTGTTGAACGTCGTTGTGATGTTGAGAAGGCTTTGAAGGCAAAGAAGGAAGAAGCCGCGCGTTTAGACGAGATCTGGCAAGCGGGTATGTTGAGATATACTTTCTTCTTCTTCATTATACAATAATCATAATGTTGTCTTTTTAAAAGAACGCGCACGACTGCGCAACATCAAGGAAACGAAACGACGACTTGAAGAAGCTAAACATGAACTAGAAGTCGCTCAACGCCAGGGTCAATATGACACAGCATCCAGACTACGATACGCTGTTATTCCTGAGCTTGAGGCCCGTCTTCCAAAGGAGAAAGACCACGAGCAGGAAGATGGTGTAGTGGATGGAATCACCATGCTACATGACCGTGTTACATCAAGTGATATAGCTCGTGTTGTGGCTAAAGCGACCGGCGTACCTGTCCAAGCCTTACTGAAAGGAGAACGAGAAAAGTTGGCGCATGTAAGTTATTGATAAAGTCAATTAATTTTAATTTCAAGATTTTAATTGTCTTTTCAGATGGAAAATTCTCTGCGCGAACGGATCGTAGGACAAGATGATGCTGTTAGAGCTGTTAGCAACGCTGTCAAAATATCGCGTGCTGGACTAGCGAACCCGAATCGACCTGTCGCTTCATTCTTATTCCTTGGACCAACAGGTGTCGGAAAAGTAACTTCACATGCTTTTGGTTAACACACCATCCTTATATATCCCATAGACAGAGTTATGCAAAGCGCTCGCTGCGTTCTTGTTTAACGATGAGCGTCGTGGACTGTCAGTTCTGTTTCTCTCATTTTGGGATGTTATTCTCAACCTTTCCATACTAGGATTACAATTAATATGTCTGAGGTAATCAACGATTCATATCCTTTTTAACCCAGGAAATTCTGATATAGGGTGTGCAGTACCATGACAGACACACCGTGTCTCGTCTCGTTGGTGCAGCACCCGGGTACATCGGTTATGATGAAGGAGGTAGTTTTTGCCTAATGATTTCATATCCTGGATAAGGTTCTCATTGCATTTAATAGGCCAGCTAACTGAGACTGTTCGCCGCCGACCTTACGGTGCGTTCCTATCACTTTTGGTTGTTTACGCATTGAACTTGCTTGTACAGCGGTTCTTTTGTTGGACGAACTTGAAAAGGCCCATAAGGTTTTTGATATACTGCTTATTACATAACATTGATGAACTCGTTTTTCAGGATGTTGCTTTAATTCTTTTACAAATTCTCGATGAAGGTTCCTTGACCGACAGTCATGGACGCAAAGTCGACTTCAAGGTAAGAAGAACGCACTTTTTCCCCATTGACATTATATTAAAAAATAAAATAAGAACACAATAATATGCTGTACGAGCAATTTGGGATCGGAGCTTTTGGCAGATCCATCATCCATGGGATCAAATGGGTCGGTAACACAGGCGATCAAGGACGCAGTTCTCGACGTAACAGCACACCATTTTCCTCCAGAGCTCATCAACCGATTGGATTCTCAAATAGTCTTCAATCGATTGTCTCGCCAAAACATTTCCGATATCGTCAACTTAAGGTTAAACGACGTTGCTGAACGAATCAGAGATCGTCGGATGCACCTTGACATCGATAATGCCAGCAAAGAATATCTTGCTGCAGCTGGATATTCCGATGTATACGGAGCTAGGTCAATTGCTAGAGTCATAAGACAAAAACTCGTTAATCCTTTAGCGGAGAAAATGCTGGTGGGTACGATCAGGTATGTCGGAATCCTTCAGATACTCTTTATGTCGTTGACCCGGTGTAGAAATGGTGATACTGTCATCGTAAGGACTGCACCCGATGGCAAGGATTTACTCATTACAGATAATCATCCTGCTCAAAATGACATGCCGTAACGACTATATTCCCTTAGGTAATTGGGGTAAAAAACATCGAAGACGTTTTTGCGATTCATTTATATTCATTCTTTAAACAGAAGCAACCACCTCTCCAATGTATCAATCAAACAACAGCATTTCGATTTATATTTTCATCTATATACACCTGATTAACACGCTTCATTTCCAGACTCAAATGCACCTAACCCAGATGTTATTCTGCCGTACTAGTACTAACTACCTTTTCATAAGTCAGAATTCATTGAGACTTTATGTTTATGAGGTTCAAAATATGCGACACTAACGACAAAAAATTTAACTGAGGAATGACTTGAGTGATAAATTGGATCTCGACGCCGGAGTTGACGGACAACTATCGTTTCAACACTTACGCCAGGGCCTAGTAGTATAATCAGGTACAAAAGCTATACAATTCAATATGGTATTTAGGGAGATGTGAATGTTCAAAATACTAGAAGAAAAGGCAAGTTGGAAAAGCACAGTATATTCGCGAATAGATATCATTTTGGGCGCTCGTTTAAAACCGTTGTACAGGTTAAAAAGCGACAGGCCTTCAAGCTTCAGGAGTCGGAAGTGTTTTATCAGCGAGGAATTGGGCGATATTCCACATCATGCATACCCAGACTCGGACATCGTTAATTGAACACGGGACTCCAAAGTTAACGATGAACTGTTGAACTGGGTAATATTGTCATGCTAATCGGGGAATATTATACATATCGGAATCGTGTGAAATGCGATTCAATAAATAAGTTGCAGGAGCGGGGAGGTTGAGACAAAGTTCGTTATGAATTTTAGTGTTCCAGCATACCCAGGTCGAATTGGCTCATGATAACGCTACGGCAGGCTGGGGACCGGATCTTTTGCGATTAGGTACATATCCTGGGAGTACATAAGTGCTCCACGTCTACAGAGGTTTGACAGTTAGAGGGAGTTCGATGCGTCCTGACTTTGAGCCTTTAACCCTGTCACCCAGACTTGTCAGTTTCCGATTGAATTTTTTTTGTCTTGTGGTAAGAAGAATTGACATACATGGGTGCCATGAAACCAACTGCAACGCGAAGAATCTCGATATCTCCAGGTGGTGGTGAAAATTCAAAGTTTTCTACTAATTCAATGAGGATAGACTGCATTTCTAGCATCCTTGGAGAATGATTTTTTAGTCAAATATACATATACAGAAGTAAATCTCACGCGAAACGCCATCTGTAAATTCAACAGTCAACATAATATAGAGGGAAACATCCAATAAGTAACATACCCAATACAGCTTCTAACCCCACTACCGAATGAGGCTCTGTAGTTAAACGAGACGGATCAGATATGTTTGTCAAGAAATACTTAATGAAGGGATATACATGTTGCTGATAACGCCAAGTTTTGTTTGTTGTTTAAGATCGAGGTTTTCTACAAACCTTTCCGGTCGCCATTCATCAGCATCTTCGCCCCAAGTAGATTTAAGTCTTAGAATAAGAGTCAGAACAAGATATCTTCAATCAGTTGAATAATTGAGAACCTATTGTAGTTTATCAAAGACATTTGAATTTCTTGCCCACGTTCAATGAGGATACTTGTAACAACCTCTCCGGTAGTGAGCGTAATAGGAATATCTAAAGGGACACAATCATCGCGGTTGGCTTGCCGACGAACAAGAGTAATAACTGGGTGATAGCGAAGTGTTTCCTTTTGGAGTTTGTCAAAGATCACCACCATCTCGTGCATATATAATTACCTCACCTTCATAAGAGCCGTCAGGTACTGCATCGAGTCCAAGTCTGAGATGGTTAGTTCACCGTCTCCTCTTTCGGTTATGCGAGCACGAGTTGCCTTGATTTCATCTCTTACTTTTGTTTGATATTCGGGATGTCTCGAAAGTTCATATAATACCCAGACCAACGTTGAAGAGGTAGTCTCATGCCCGGCAAAGAAGAATGTTCTATGAAACTTTAAGACAAGAAACAAACCAAACAGTAATAAGAAGCTCACGTTAATTGCGAAATAACTTCTTCATTTGACAACTTGGTCTCCGGATTTTCAGAAAGATTTGCACGGACTATCCAAGATGTTAGAGAAGAATGGAAGATGTTATCATATCACGTACCCAAGACACTCATGAGATCTTTAGAACCCTCCTTGCCATGAGCATAGAGAGCCGTTTGCTTATCAACAACGTCTTGAGCAACTCCCATAACAACAGACATATAGAGCTTCATCTTTTTCAAGCTTTTCGTCTTTAATCGTTTCATGGGATTAAAAATAAATCCTGGAACTTTCCCCATGAGATAGCCAACGGCCATATCTATGTTGCTGCGTTTATAGAATGCGTCTGCCCTAGAAATCGCTGAATTGATGCACATTTGAAATAAAATTGAAAAGCAGTTACAATAAGTTGCTGTATGCCTGAGTTAGCTTGTTAGTGTAACCACCCTCGATCGCTTGGAAATCGTAATCAGCAGCAGCTGAGAAAATAAGTTAGCACGACGACCAACTACTGTGCAACAACATACCAGCCCCAATAATGTCCAAGGTCGTCCGAGAAAGTCAGGGTACCATATTAACTACATTTCCTTCAACGTTTTCGGCAGACTCGAGTTGTTCTTTAATTTTAATCACCATCTACACATGAACGAGATCAAATCCTATTTCTGTTTCTGTTTGATAAGCATAAACGCCAAAAACAAAATGTACCTTTTGTGCATTGTGACGGAACATCGGAATAAAGTTGCGAAGAGTGTTGAACGAAAATGCGGGTGTCATGATTTTTCTTTGTCGAGCATGTTGAGGACCTATAGCGCATGTTATAAATAAGGCCGATATTTGTGAATGATATATAAATACCCTCGGCCCAAACAAGTCCTTTCCCCAAAAGAAGACTAGACCCAGCACGACTGGTCGTAGTCTTGGAGAAATTGTATCCAGAAGTATTAAGAATATATTGGATCGCCTGCAAGTTTTATTAGCCTATGATACTTGGATATGCAGATGTGAAGAGCGAAACAACCTTCGGATCTGTTATGAACAGGGTCTTTCTCTATATCCATCTTGATAAGCTCAAATCCGATTGCTGGCGAGCTTTGTGTAATAATATACTTACACCAAATTCTGCATACGACTTTACGACAGTTCCGTATTCTTTTAACCAGGCAAGGGGTGCATCGCTAATTTCCTCCGAGCAAAGAAGATCGCGCAAATTACCTTGGATTTTACGACTTTTAGCTGGAATCATATGTCAGAGTATCTGGCATACCGGTAAGCCAGCTCGAGGGAGATGGTCCAGGGATCTTGTTAATGAACCGTCGCCGCAAACGCGCATGAAAAGGATGAGCAAGTATAAATATGAAAGCGCAGAATAGGAATATGTAAAGAGATGTCATAGTAGGTGCTTGAAAGGCGTCTGGCTGTTCAGAAGAAATTTTTATACAACATCAGTCAGTACACAGCTCGGCTCCATAGCTTACGTGTTAAGCACCCGGATACTAAGGGGAAGCACCGGCGAGCGGCCGAACGAAGACACAATTTGTTTGAAACTATGATTGTGTGCCACCAGGTCCCTGATCATCCTCGCTTTTACAAAAAAGAAAGTTTCCGCTAGTCGGCAGTGAGATGGAGATGAAAAGAGTTATCTATACAGACGCAATAATTTAGTTTGATCATCCGAAAAGATATAATTTATTGCCGTGCAAATCAAGACTGCCTCGCCCATCTAGTAGTTTGTTTCAAGTTGGGGCCCGTTGACGCGACCAAATCATAACCTCAATCCATCTGGACCATCTTCGAAATCCAGTTTTACAGCAACTGGAATATAAATTGGTTTGACGACGGTGCTCATATCGTATGCAATAATTAGCTTTGTAGTCACAGGACAAGCGCTTACATAAAGACTGACTTGTTCCATGTCGCAAAAACCTAAAGTGGTATATCATGCCTAACGGCGATGTTAATGGGTCCAGGCGTCTAACTATGGTCTGACGATGGTTGATAAACCTTTATTAATGCCAGAGGATGCTGGTTAACATAAACCAAGGTAAACAAATGGTGGACACGAAAATCAAAAACGTAAGTTAAAGGTTCACAGTGTGTAGTTCTATCACCACTGACTTACTGGCAACTGCTGGTGAATTTTAAATCTGAAGTTTGAACACACACTGTGCAAATGGTGAACTGCGAAGTGCGACTCTCGACTCTTGAACACAAGTCCACAAGTATTCGCAGACATCAATGAGGCCAACCAAGTTTTATTTGATCTCTCATACCTTATCTTTCGTCTACAAAGAGTTCTTTGGTCAGTCATGGAGAAGCAACTAAAGTGTGAGTACTTTAATAGATTTTCCTCGTTTAATTCACAAACTAATGCGCCGTGATTTATTTCATTGAATAGGTACACAGGTTGTTTCCACACAACTGAAGTTCTATTTGTTCAACAAGGTGACTCCCACTCTAATAACATCAACGGGACTTAAACTGATCGTGTTTAAGTCCTTTGGTATGTGCCGACTTCATAAATATGAACTCCGCCTGTTAACCGTGTATGGTTTCAATATAATTCTCCATATTAAATTGCGTCTTAAGGCTGGCGCTACTTAAAGTTGTATGTTTTTTCTATCTTCTTCAAGTTCACCCATTATCGTTTCGACTTTGTTACTATGACATATTTCAGGATCTCACATATAATGTTAAGTTTCATTCTCTATTTGAGGTGTCTTTATTTGGTATGTTTTTTCTATTGGAAAAATTTATCTGCTAAGAGAGGTTCTGTCATGTAGGATGCTGTTTTTGTTAGGATGCAGTCCTGTCTGAGACTTCCCGCAACTCGACTTCTTTCATCATACCTACAGAAGTGATAATGACCAAATGAGAGAAATGCTGGTATGCAAACAAATATCAATTTCTTTAAAACTAGTAACATTTTTATGCAGTTTGATTTTTTACATTTTCCACAGGTGAAGATCGATGCTCCAAAGCTGCCAACCTTCATACGCTAAACGATAAAGGACGGAGACATCGAGCATTCAAAATACTGTCTACTGTAGCGGTGCTTATGCTTAGTTAGATACATACATTGGTACTTACTGTTGGAAGGAACATATACTTAAAACTGTAATAATTGTTTGAATAGAAAATTTTACTTTTCAATATTAGTTATATTGTGTGCTCTAAGTATTGCCCGAAGAAATAAAATACCGGCCGGTAAATTTAGCCAAGTTGATTTAGGTTGATAAACCTTGGTCAAGCTGGCGTCACCTTGATCATACAAGTCAGAGCTTTGCCAATATATCAGACTGATCAACTAGGTCGATGCCTGACTTTTCGATAATGGTTGATTTTGGTTGATATACTGATTTGGATTTTTGCGACACAGTTCCGTACACGGGGTCGATAGGTTCTAGTTTCGATGTCCTAGCGCATGGAAATACTTTCAGTCTGACGAGCTTCTGACATTAGTTGATTCGAGCTATGCAGGTGATCCGAGATAAGTAGTCGAAAGTATGACTAATATCTAAACATAAGGTCACATTCGCGTTGCCAAGACTCTGTTTTTTTTGTGTTCAGTCACATTTCTCAGCAGTACAACGAGGCGTAGTATCTCCGAGTCCTGCATTTTTTATTTATAGGTGTAGAATCGTTTCATCGAAGTTTCAGTTCATGACCTTTTCAAGTGGGGGTAAGTTCGTTTCTCCTGTTGATTCACTGGAAGGAACAAAGGTAACTATTAAGTATTTAAAGGCCTCGTGTTAATACAGATTGATAGTGGCGACTTCAGCCTCAGTAAACCCTTTTGGAAAGACGCCCGCAGTGGATGTTTTGTCCGCGGAGATACTGGACATAGGATACGCGCATCGACTATATAGACGGACAGAATTTTTAGCTGAATGATGCACCAACATGGCGGTTTTGAACCTTCAGCTTCAGGGATTCACCCCTTTACCCAACAAAAACAACCTCACTTTGGATCAAGCACACGAATGGCATAGAATCCACTCATCATTTGTCCCTGCTTTTGTTTATCCAGATGACGATGGGCACCAGCAGGCATGTATACTGATACGCCGTTGACAATTTTTGCTAATATGAAACCATAATCTGCAGCACTATATTTCCTGGGGACAATTCGGAGATGCCATTAACATCGGTGCTCAATATATCAAAGCGCAAATTCCGGAAATTTTACAGGATGAAGCAAATAGATGTGAATCATTGACAGTCGGTGTATTAGCCTCCATTGGTTAGTACATTCATCACAGCGTCCTACCAGGTCCATAAAACGCCATCCTATTACAGAACCTTTGGTTTTTACAACCTTTCTGCTATCGAATCTTCGATTGAGTCATTCATCATCAGGACGCCCTATCCTCCCATTCGCTATATCGCCCAGAAACTCAGCCACCGCAGTCGCTCATCTGTTGAAACTTAAACATGTGAGATATGTTTGGGTTACAGACGGCCCAATGCAAAATTTGTTCGATGGTGCATTAAAACATCTTCGGCCTGAAGAAGTTCCCATTTGTCTTGCGTTTCCAACATACGAAACATTATTTTACCACGAGGCAGATCAGAGGTTAGAAGAGAATAACTTGTTATCCCCCGTTCCTTTTGATCAGTCGGCATTGATACTTCATTCATCCGGTAATAATGTCTATTTAAAACCAAATCAAATGAACACGCTTATATTTATATCCAATAGGATCCACTGCGTTTCCAAAGCCGGTGACGTTAACACATGGAATGCTCATGGAATGGGGAATCAAAGCAAGTACGTGCGGGTTCCATAAGCTGTTCATTCTTGCACTCACTTCCCTTTCATGAAGTCCAAGGTGATATCGATTTTAAAGGAGAGGTCCTATCGGCACATAACTTTATTATGTTTCGTAAGTGTCGGACACGTCTTCCTGACAAGATGCTCACATTTTCCCTAGATGCTATGGGTTGGTTTGCAAGTAGTTGGGCTGTGGTATATTCATTTTCTTTTATTAGCTAATTTAATGTTCTTAACCTATGATCTACTTCTTTCAGTACGCTGGTTTTATACGGTCCATTCGAGATCCCCTCTCCAGTAAATCCCCGAGCGATCCAGAAAGTGTGCTTCATGAAATGGTAAAGACTAAGACTACTATCGGTTACACACCATCCAGTTTTCTGGAGGTAAGAACTTAAAAATCCCTTCGTTCCATCAAACCCATCATTAATCTCGCAAATCAGGCCTGGGCTAATGATCCCCAGTCTCTCGAACTTCTGAAATCACTGAAAGTCATTGTAAGTGGTTAATTCTTACTTAGTAACCAAATCTAACTATCAAATTAGTTCTGGGGTGGTGGACCGTTGAGTGCTCACACCGGACAGTATCTGATTGGCCAAGGAGTCAGAATGACCATCATGTACGGTACTACTGAAGTAGGAAACGTCTCTTCCCTAACAGGTATATCACGAACTCTTTATAATGTAACATTTTCCTCACTAGTGCACAGACAAAACGTATCTCGAGGGCTTTGAATGGTTTTGCTTACCACCTTCTCTTGACCCGGTTTTCCTCCCGGATCCTACAGAACCCAATACATTTGAACTAGTTTTTAAGGTAAGGTATTCTTTAAATCTCACCTTTCATAACATAATCGTTGAACATTTTCTTTAGGTTACGGCAGAACACCACCTTGCCGTGATCAACCGCGAGATCGACGGAATCCCCGCATATGCTACCAACGATTTAGTGGAGAGGCATCCGACTAATCACAGACTATATAGAATAAAAGGCAGAGCGGATGAACAAATTATACTAAGCACCGGAGAAAAGGTAAAGCCGCGTTATCTCTCGAAACTTATATTCTCATTAGATATCTAGACGAATCCAACTCCATTAGGTGGGATTGATACGTATTGTTGTCCTGGTATTTCTGAGTTATCTTAACAGAAAACTTGATCTCAAAGAACCCACATGTCAAAACATCTGTGATATTCGGACGAGGTAGAACTTCTAATGGAGTTATTGTCGAGCCCGTCTCATTTGACGAGGCTGAACGTTTAGGTCTGGAAAAGTATAGAAATCTGATTTGGTCAGTTCATTCTTTTAGTGAACACCCAATCCTAATCCTGCAAACTTAGGCCTAGTATCAAAGATGCGAACGATTACGCTCCATCACATTCACGTATTTTCAAAGAGGTAAATACGATTTACCAGGCGCAACGACGCATCTAATAAATAAGACAGATGATTATACTTGCTTCAAGGTTCAAACCCTTCGTCTACACAGCAAAAGGCACACCTCGTCGAGGAGCCATCATCAATGAATACGGTGAAGAGATTGAAAATCTGTATAGAACAGTCGAGAATTATGCTCAGACCGATATACCATCACCCTTAGAACTAGACCAGTATGGCGGATGGCCGTTTGAGGCTACACGTAACTTTGTGCGAGCGGTGGTTCATTCAATTATGAGAAATTCTTTAGGTATGAGAGATGAGGACGATTTATTTGCTCATGGATGCGATAGGTAGCTATTTTTCTTGTCTAGATTTCCCTGATATTAACCTCGCGACCCAGTCTTCAAGCAACGTATATCCGCAATACAATCTTACATGCTCTACGACGAAGCATCACATCCTCCAATGTTCAAAGTTTACCAAACAATCTCGTATACCAACATCCAACGGTTAATGCGCTCGCGGAGGCCGTCTCACAAGGCTCCAAACCGAAGGCTAGTGTAGGGGAAACGGATTGGAATGCAGATCGACGGAAGCGCTTGGAAAAAATTATCACGGACTATACTCGAAATTGGCTAAAACATCACCCCGGGTGCGTTCAAGGACCTTATCCTGAAGTTATCTTTTTGACAGGAAGCACTGGTGGTCTTGGTTCTCAGATTTTGGCAGAGTTGATCAGTACGGATCCCATTAAACGAATATACGCCTTCAATAGACCTTCAAAGAAGAGTTTGCGTCAACGACACGTCGAGGCTTTCACGAATAGAGGCAATGATGTGTCGCTACTCGACTCTGAGAAGATCATATTTGTCGAAGGTGATACCTCAGCCGAAAACCTGGGTGTCGATATTGAATTGTTTGAACAGGTGGGTTGTCTCAAATCTGATCTTTGAATGCTTTAATCACGGCGAATAAAAATGAAAATTAGATACGAGATTCAGTCACAACAATCATACATACCGGTAAGCTTCTATAGCTAAATCATAAGGAAGTGGACTAACAGAATACCTTTTAGCCTGGAGAGTCGATTTCAATATCTCTTTGATATCCTACGAAACGGCCATCTGTGGAGTTCGCCATTTGATTGATCTGGCTCTCTCCTCTCCTCATACAACACCACCTCAGTTAGTGTTTACCAGCTCTATCGGTATCGTAAAATGTACGTGCTCCAGATTTTTTTCACTTAATCGAGATTAATAAGAAACGTTAGCATGGGCCAACGTACCTCCTATAAAAGAGGCTGCATTCAAGAATGTTGATCTAATTACTGATACTGGCTATACCGAATCAAAGTGGATTAGCGAGCAGATTCTAGAAAGCTCATCTCTGGAAACATCTCTCAAACCAATTATCGTCCGAGTTGGTCAATTAAGCGGCGGTATTAATGGCAATTGGAACACTCAAGAATGGTTCCCTGCTCTTGTCAAAGTGTCCCAGACTCTCAAAGCTGTTCCGGCAACTGAAGGGGTTCGTCCATTTTTTTTCGCTTTGAGGATCTTTTATCGTAAAGACTAAGCTATCTTTATTTTATTAGCTTGTTTCCTTTATTCCGTTGCATACGGCGGCGAAAGCGCTTGTAGAACTACGACACAGCTCTTGCACGTTCGCCAATCTAGTTCACCCGCGTCCCATCACTTGGAACGTCGTTATCGGATGGGTTGGTGAACGATTGAAGCTTCCTATATTACCCTATTCAGAATGGTTACGAAAATTAGAACTGTTACCTCGGACTTCCGAAACATTATCCCATAACCCTGCTTTACATATCTTGGATTTTTACCGTGCGGCCATGCCGACAAATGAAACACCGGACCTCGAAAATCAAGAAGCTATGGGAATTGCAACATACGATTCCAAGAACACTGTCCTAAATGCACCCTCCATGCAACCAGATCGTTTACCCCGACTTTGTCGTGACGACATTTATAGGTGGATTGATTATTGGAAACTTTGTTAGACGAAATTGAGGTGCTGTAGTAGCAATTTTCTTTGTGGTTCATAAGTTATTAGTGCGGCTACGGGGACTATCATGTATTTCAACCGAGTTCACTAAAACTTTGTCCATGTTCTGACTGGTCCGTGTATCACTTTCAACGCGCGCCCATATTCTTGACCACAGGATTGTCAAAAAGAATTCTTGGAAGTAGCCTTGGACCGATGAAGCTCTTCAGTAGGGCCACATCTTTCTCATAGGTAATAAGAGAATGCTTGGGTATGTTCTTATTATCAAGGGGGCAAAAATATATTTCGTCGAGATGAACTCGACGAAATATAGAGTGTAATGGGAATTACCTTCGCTGAGTAAGACGATAAACTTCTGTGGTGGTAACTCGGTGGTAACGCGTTTTCAGGGTGGCCGGGGTTACCACTTCACTAGGTGAGTGTAATAGTGAAGCCCCTCTGGCATGGCATACTGCCAAACTTGGTCCCCAGGGACGCACAAGCTTGGAGAGTTGTCTGAATCGTGAACATGTGACATTGCCACCCCAGTACCAGTCCCACCATTGTCATTTGCATTCTTGAGGCAGGCTTTTAGGCCAGGGCTCTCACTCACGTAGGATTCAGGTCATGCTTGGTGATGGATGCAAAAAATGTCCATTTATTTCATCAATTATTTATTTACATTCACTAGTACTCATACTGGCATCATTGTCTCTGCACGGGTCTCTTTTACTACAGCATGCTCATTGAACTGGCTTAAAACACTGTATTACTCTTTCTTTTTATGAGTTGATGACCTTTAGGACTCACCTCTTTCTGACTCTTCAAAAACTGGGTCTTATTGCCACTGTCAGGGGACAACCCAGGGAATACTGGGAATAATGTTCCAGACACTATGGAACATCCCTGAGCACTACAGAGCCACCCACTACGAAACCTTCTGTAATCCCCTGGTAATCCTCCGTAGTCACCAGTAGTTGCATGTAGGCATATGTAGGGGGTCAGGAAAGGTTGTGTTATGTATCCACTTCCCCCAGTAGCCGAAAGTATCATTTATTCTTTTTGAACTCATTTCATCTCTTTTATTTAATCATTCTCCTTTTATTTCTCTCTCTCACCAGTGTTTTCATCTTATTACTTCATTTGCTTCCTTTTCTCTAAATTAGTTTAGCCCTGAAATGTGTATAAGTATGGGCTTGCTCATTGTATGTAATCATCTAATCTTAACTTAATATATTTTTGTGTCATCACACAACAGTCGCCCCTAGGCTAAATTTCTCAGCTTTTCTTGGTTTTCTCTTCTTCTCAACACTAAAACTCCAACACTTGACTTGTGCTGCAAGGCATTAAAGTCTAAACTACATTTTATCTAGTTAAATCCTCGAATCTTTCAACTTTGACAACAAGCCTTCAATTCTCCCACTTCTGCATCTCGTTTTGTCTCAATCTTGTGTTTCGGCACTCACACAATTAATCTCTATCAATTATATTAATTATCGACCAGCATATATCAAGCACAAATCTCAGGAAACATCACAGGTCGGCAGAAGCTGTAAGGCCTTGGCAATCACTCTGGGAGTATTGCTGGGGATCACTGATGTTGTTGTATACTAAACTAAATAGAGTTGTAGTCCAGTATTTACAATAAGATATTTAATTATAGAGATCTTGGTTCCAAATAAGTCAAGCTTTGCTGCAGAAATTCTAATAGGAAAAAGGTTATGTGGTGAAGGGGAAAGTTTGAGGAAATGAAAGGTGATAAGAGTGAACACAAAGAGGGTTGTGAAACATCAAGCAGAAAATGTTGGGTGTAACTTGACAAGTGATCTAGGATTCATGTACTTGCTCAGTGCATCTGTTGACAAGGAGATATTGAAAGGGGATGTCTGGGACAAGACAATGTGGAGGTTGATTTGGGGATGATAAGGGTTTACACTACAACAAGTGAGTGCCTGATTGCAGCGAATGAGGAGACTTTGATGTAGAAAAATAACAGGACTTGTTAGAGTCAAGGGATGAAAGAAACTGGCAACATTAAACCAATTAACACTGAGAAGAAAGACTGACTGCAAACACTTCACTATACAGTGGAAAAAGACTTTAGATGTGAGGACTTGACTTAAACTCTTCAGAGCACCAAATTCTTTAGAGCAACTTAACTTGGGGACTTAAACTTAAAGATGTAACTTGTTTTTATTCTCTAGCCATGGGGGGTTTATATACATAGGAGGGTAAGTCATACATTACTCATCAAAGGGATGAGGAATGTGACAGAACATGGCAGAATATTATAGAAGGTGAAAGAAACAGATAGAAAGTGTGAGTATGGAAAAGAGAATGGCGATATAAAGGGAAATAATATCTATAAGAGGAAATAAAATAAAATAAAATAAATATGATTACTACTGAAGCTTCCAGAACTTTCTACAGTGTTCTGCTTCCATGTGAACATTTCCATCACTAGAACTTTCCATTCCACAAGCTTCTGATGCACTCCTTTTCTTCCATGCTTTCCTCTTCTGTGAGAGACATTCTGAATCACTTTTTGGGGAGTCAGGTGATTCCTTCAGATGTGTGGGAGAGAGTGGAGGGTTGTGGGGAGGAGAATTGGGAAGTTTGGGAACATACAGCCATTCGGGTCAGATATCAAATAGAGCATGGCTGTAGATTGTTCCTATCTCTGTTGAAGCGATGATATGTACTATTGGCCCTATATCATGTGTGTGGTAATCAGAGTGTCTGATGGAAAAGAAATTGTTGATCTTGTACATGTAAGGGTGACAGGGAATCTTGATTTCTTGTCCATATTCAAGTGGGAACTTTGCTTCAAACTGTGGCATGTTTACAAGGTGAAGGATATGTGGGGCAGGGTATTTGAGCCATAAGGTTTTCTTATCAATAGGCAGGGCTTTTGTGGAGCCATAATAAACCTTGAGTAGCATAGTATCATCCATAAGATAGAGAGTGTTGGAGGAAGGGAGGTCAATGTCATCAGGAAGGGGACTATTAGTAGTAGTATAGTTGTCATCGTCATAAATATTATATGTTTCATTGTCAGATAGAATTGGGGAGTTAGATGAATTCTTGAGCTGAGGAGTGTCTTTACAGTGCATGATAGGGATTGATGCAGTGTGTTGTAGGATTTTGATTCTCTGACACTAATCTCATACATACCCTTTATAGATATTTTCTAGGGTCCAGAATGTGAAAGATGGGATATCAAATATCACATGAATATCTTCTAATCCACTATGTTGATAACATATGACTTGTATGACTCCTATTGGCACATATGGGCAGCTGATGGGGAGAGTGTGAGTTCTGTCAACCCAAAAGGTGCCTCAAAATCCTTTAAGCTGGAATTGTTTTCCTTGATGTAATCTAGCTGGCACTTCAATGTCAGAAAGGGTAACTGAATATTTCTGAGTATGAGGGGAGGTAGGCCATAATGTAGTGTTGTCTATTGGTAATGTAACTCCTTGGTTGAGGTACAATCGTAACTCAGTTCTGAAGGGATGAAACATGGGAAAAGATGGGGAGGGAATTATTAGAATAAGTGAAAAGGGGGTGGGAATCAGATAAGAGGGATGATTGTAACTTTGCAAATATAGATTGTTTATAAGATATCAGTAAATCTCCTATCACATTTCTCAAATAGTTATTGTTATCTAATACTAATAGCTGTGTAACTATCTAGCCATGTACCCATTTCAGAATTTCAGTGATTATTAAACAAATATAAAAAGACATATAAAGTAAACTATTTAGTTAACTGGTATTTCTCAATAAAACCTTATTGGGAATTATATTCTTTCAAGATTTAGAGGATTATGTTACCATCACAGGAATTTCTCAGTTTGGAATTACTACCAAATTCCAACCAAGACTTCTAATTTGGAATGTTCCATCAATGTCGGAATATAGAGTTTAATTTTAAAATACATTTCAAATCTGAAGCTTAGATTTAGGTTTTAAAAAATTAAATTAGATTTATTTGATAAGGTAAATTATAACAAAACTAGAGATTTCATCACACTTGGTTACATTGGAAAAGGATACATGCTTCAATGTTTAAGCTATCTCAAAACATACAGATAAGGTGAGTGCAGGTAATATCATATCTAAAGTATATGCGATCTTGGAACTTACAAATAGATACACATGGATGCTATCACATCTAAAGTATATACAGTCTCAGAACTTACATAGGAATTAGTGTGGGTAATATCTTATCTAAAGTGTATGCAGTCTCAGAACTTATGTGAAGATTAATGCGGGTGACATTAACAGATTGTTTACTCTATTAGACCCTCTCAGACAGGTTATAGTCTATTCTACGGGCTCATAGATAAATAACTACCTTTGACATTTTATATGAAATTAACTAAACATTTAAAAACAGTAAAATTTTCAAGTTATGAGAATTAAAATAATTTAGACTAGTTGTAATAAATTTATTAAACCTTAATATTATAGATAAGTTAGTATGGTTAAAGTTAGTAAGTTGTCTATCTAGTTTCTATTAAATAGGTTTTGACATGAAAGGATTTTAAAACCTTCAATACTTCAGATATATTGTCAATTATGATCATCCCTCTAAGTTAACTCATAATCTTCTTCTATTACCCAATATTCTTAGTTATAGAAAGGGATGAGTTTGTTGTCTATAGCATGTAGAGACATTGAATGGATGGGAATGTGAATGGGTAGATAATAGATCTTATACCTGACATTATATGTTGCCAGATGGGGCACAGAATTATTCAGGATGCCTTGATGTTTTCATGTCAGATGACATTGCACTTCCAGATGAAGATGATAGAGTGTGAGATAAGGAATTGAGATAAAGTGGTTCCGATAAGGGGGGGGTCAGTTGGGTGTGTTCTTCAGATCCAACACCATAGGGGTAAAGAAGTTGAAGGAGGTAATAGGGATGAATGAATTCACATGGGACATCGAAGAGATAATGGTGAAAGTAGTATTGGCTGTAACCCATACTCACACTACCATCTCTTGTTGGATTCCTCGATATATCAATATGAATCATTGAACTTCATGTGCTTCTTGAAATCCTGTGAACTATAATTGTTACCCTAGATAGAATGGTTCTTCTGGTAGTAA
>BPWL01000008.1:2500-5000 GCA_020884735.1 Clathrus columnatus
CGCCGGTATGACTGTTATCCCTGCGCTTTCTTTTCGATTATACGAACAGGAATGGGATGAGACGGGTTGCGCGCTTTCTTGGGGATTTATACGCGCAGCGACCGCATTCGTATCGCATGCGTGATTGCGCTTTTTGGGTTTTTAATACGTTCACGCTTTCATTCTGGATTTACTTATGTGCCCAACCTTGTCTATCCTGTGGGTGACCGTCTCAAAAGCAGCCAGTAATGGAAAACGGTGTCTGCGGCCATAGGACTCTGAAAGCACCGCATCCCGTCTGATCTGCGCAGTTAACCAGAGTACCGCCCTGTTAGTACTACGGTGGGGGACCACGCAGGAATCCATGGGTGCTGCAGTCAATTTCTTTTCCTTCTTTTTCCCCCTCCTGCTGCGAATCTGTGAATCTGAGAATGCCTTTCTTTTTGCATAAAACATAAAACAGGTCATCGAACGAACATTGGTTGTCCCTGTTCAGTATCGCAGGTCACAAGTGTTCGGGTCGACATGCGTTAAACTGCACATGTTTGCCTGCCACGTTCATGCCCGAACATATGTTTCTTGCAGTGCCTTCCATGGTTAGAGTCAAAGACCGGTCGGTCGACACGCATTCGGCACTCAGGGCAGCGCAGCGCTGCAGCATGCACGCGACGTCCCCGAACGTGCGCGTTTGTGTCCTTTTGCGCTCCCTCCCTGATGCGTTTCGAAGGCATGCGCACTGCGGCGCGGCCTCGTGGCGTCCCCGAACGTGCGCGTTTGCGCACACCGTCCGCTTCTCGGGGACTTGGTGAAAATTTTCATCGCGAACGTGTAGACAATTGCAACCGCCAGTCCCTCCCGTCCGAAAAGCCCGATCGCACCTCTCACAGTGGGCCTTGCACTACCGTGGGACAGGGAGGCGAGCGGGGACGGCGCGGCGCGTCTGGGGCACTGGGTTCACTGGGTTTGAGACGCTGGGGTAATGATGCGGTGGCATCTCTCCGGCACTCCCTACGCTTCGGACGCGTGTGCGCATTGCCGCCGTGGTGGCGTCCCCCGATCGCGCCTCAGGCGGGATGGATGGGAAGAAAAAGGGAAACACGTGGAAATGGCGGAGAAAAGAAACGCGACTGGGATGGAAAACTTGCAGTACTCCCTGTCCAATGACTCGCCCTGAGCATCTCCCTGGCACTCCCCTCCACACTTTTGTTTCGACGCACCTTGTCCCCGTGGTGACACACCTCTGGCACTCCCCTACGCTTCGGAGGTGGCGCGGCATGCACGTGGCGTCCCAGAACGTGCGCGTTTGCGTCCTTTTGCGCTCCCCGACGCGTTTCGGGAAGCGTGCGCGCCCTCAGGACTTGGACTTGGTGAAAATTTTCCTCACGAACGTGTCGACAATTGCAACCGTCGGTCCCCTTTTGTGCCGTTTGTGCGTGCCACTTTGGTGAAAGTGGTGGTTTTCGAGAGTGCCGAGTCCCAATATTTGGTACTTTGAGGGGTTCGGACTCTTCGCGTCCGCGACCGAGTTTGCGCGTGACGGACGCGGCGCGGTGCGCGCTTTTGGCGCGTTTCGGCGCTGTAGACGACGGTTGTCGCGCTTTCGAGTACCGAGTCCCAATATTTGGTACTTTGAGGGGTTCGGACTCTTCAGACGCGTCCGAGTCTGTGCGAAACGGTGCCCGGACGTGCGCGTTTCATGCCGTTCTGCGCGCGCGCGCCCTCGGGACTTGGTGAAAATTTTCGTCGCGAACGTGTCGACAATTGCAACCGTCAGTCCCTCTCGTCGGAAAAGCCCGCCCGCCCCTCTTGCAGTGGGCCTTGCACTATCATGGGGGGAAAAAGAAAAGGTGGGATGGGGGGAAAACGTGGAAAGGGCGACTGGGATGGAAAATTTGCAGTACTCCCTGTCGAACGGCTGCGTTCTTTTTGCATTTTGACCGGCCTTCTCTGGTCCGAGCTATCGACGGGACCCGTCATTCGGGATGGTTCTAGCTCGGGATGGGAACGCGCCTCGGTCCGTTGTCGACCGCGGTCGAACCGCGCGCTTTCGAGCGTTGTCTGGTGCGCTTTGGGATTTGGGGAGGTAGTGGGATGACTTGCCCGTGGCCAGGCCTTACGTCGCAGTCAGTCTCTCGGGGATCCGTCTCGAGATCGGTGTTTTTGCGAGCCCGTCTCGACAGATAGTCCTCACGAAGGGCCTCGAACTCGCTTTTCGACGAAAAAAGCGGGGGAAGAGGTGTCCGAAACTTGCGAGAACGGGGTACAGGAGAGTCTCCGACCGACGCGGGTCTGAAAGGTCTTTTGGACCGAGTATGCCGTCGCGTGGGGTGAATCGGAGTCAGCTTTCGACCGTTCAGTCGTGATAACGATCGCCGCGAAGGGGTGCGTTTCCGAACGCGACCCTTCCCGTACGCTCTGTGGGAGTCCTCCGGGACGCAGACGTCGATAGTTACCTGGTTGATCCTGCCAGTAGTCATATGCTTGTCTCAAAGATTAAGCCATGCATGTCCAAGTATAAACA
>BPWL01000008.1:7500-10000 GCA_020884735.1 Clathrus columnatus
GAATGCAGCTCAAAACGGGTGGTAAATTCCATCTAAAGCTAAATACTGGCGAAAGACCGATAGCGAACAAGTACCGTGAGGGAAAGATGAAAAGCACTTTGGAAAGAGAGTCAAACAGTACGTGAAATTGTTGAAAGGGAAACGCTTGAAGTCAGTCGCGTCTCTCGGGACTCAGCCGCGACCTCTCGAGGTCGGGGTGCATTTCCCGAGTCTGGACGGGCCAGCATCGGTTTCGACCGTCGTAAAAAGGCACGAGGAACGTGGCACCCTCGGGTGTGTTATAGCCTCGCGTCGTATGCGACGGACGGGACCGAGGAACGCAGCGCGCCCCTTCGCGGGGGCCGGAGACGGATCCCCGAGAGACTGACTGCGACGTAAGGCCTGGCCACGGGCAAGTCATCCCACTACCTCCCCAAATCCCAAAGCGCACCAGACAACGCTCGAAAGCGCGCGGTTCGACCGCGGTCGACAACGGACCGAGGCGCGTTCCCATCCCGAGCTAGAACCATCCCGAATGACGGGTCCCGTCGATAGCTCGGACCAGAGAGGCCGGTCAAAATGCAAAAAGAACGCAGCCGTTCGACAGGGAGTACTGCAAATTTTCCATCCCAGTCGCCCTTTCCACGTTTTCCCCCATCCCACCTTTTCTTTTTCCCCCATGATAGTGCAAGGCCCACTGCAAGAGGGGCGGGCGGGCTTTTTCCGACGAGAGGGACTGACGGTTGCAATTGTCGACACGTTCGCGACGAAAATTTTCACCAAGTCCCGAGGCGCGCGCGCGCAGAACGGCATGAAACGCGCACGTCCGGGCACCGTTTCGCACAGACTCGGACGCGTCTGAAGAGTCCGAACCCCTCAAAGTACCAAATATTGGGACTCGGTACTCGAAAGCGCGACAACCGTCGTCTACAGCGCCGAAACGCGCCAAAAGCGCGCACCGCGCCGCGTCCGTCACGCGCAAACTCGGTCGCGGACGCGAAGAGTCCGAACCCCTCAAAGTACCAAATATTGGGACTCGGCACTCTCGAAAACCACCACTTTCACCAAAGTGGCACGCACAAACGGCACAAAAGGGGACCGACGGTTGCAATTGTCGACACGTTCGTGAGGAAAATTTTCACCAAGTCCAAGTCCTGAGGGCGCGCACGCTTCCCGAAACGCGTCGGGGAGCGCAAAAGGACGCAAACGCGCACGTTCTGGGACGCCACGTGCATGCCGCGCCACCTCCGAAGCGTAGGGGAGTGCCAGAGGTGTGTCACCACGGGGACAAGGTGCGTCGAAACAAAAGTGTGGAGGGGGAGTGCCAGGGAGATGCTCAGGGCGAGTCATTGGACAGGGAGTACTGCAAGTTTTCCATCCCAGTCGCGTTTCTTTTCTCCGCCATTTCCACGTGTTTCCCCTTTTTCTTCCCATCCATCCCGCCTGAGGCGCGATCGGGGGGACGCCACCACGGCGGCAATGCGCACACGCGTCCGAGCGTAGGGAGTGCCGGAGAGATGCCACCGCATCATTACCCCAGCGTCTCAAACCCAGTGAACCCAGTGCCCCAGACGCGCCGCGCCGTCCCCCGCTCGCCTCCCTGTCCCACGGTAGTGCAAGGCCCACTGTGAGAGGTGCGATCGGGCTTTTCGGACGGGAGGGACTGGCGGTTGCAATTGTCTACACGTTCGCGATGAAAATTTTCACCAAGTCCCCGAGAAGCGGACGGTGTGCGCAAACGCGCACGTTCGGGGACGCCACGAGGCCGCGCCGCAGTGCGCATGCCTTGAAACGCATCAGGGAGGGAGCGCAAAGGACACAAACGCGCACGTTCGGGGACGTCGCGTGCATGCTGCAGCGCTGCGCTGCCCTGAGTGCCGAATGCGTGTCGACCGACCGGTCTTTGACTCTAACCATGGAAGGCACTGCAAGAAACATATGTTCGGGCATGAACGTGGCAGGCAAACATGTGCAGTTTAACGCATGTCGACCCGAACACTTGTGACCTGCGATACTGAACAGGGACAACCAATGTTCGTTCGATGACCTGTTTTATGTTTTATGCAAAAAGAAAGGCATTCTCAGATTCACAGATTCGCAGCAGGAGGGGGAAAAAGAAGGAAAAAGAAATTGACTGCAGCACCCATGGATTCCTGCGTGGTCCCCCACCGTAGTACTAACAGGGCGGTACTCTGGTTAACTGCGCAGATCAGACGGGATGCGGTGCTTTCAGAGTCCTATGGCCGCAGACACCGTTTTCCATTACTGGCTGCTTTTGAGA
This sequence comes from Clathrus columnatus, assembly GCA_020884735.1. Classification (NCBI taxonomy): domain Eukaryota; kingdom Fungi; phylum Basidiomycota; class Agaricomycetes; order Phallales; family Clathraceae; genus Clathrus; species Clathrus columnatus. The sequence continues at coordinate 9,761 of BPWL01000008.1, forward strand.
CGGTCACCCACAGGATAGACAAGGTTGGGCACATAAGTAAATCCAGAATGAAAGCGTGAACGTATTAAAAACCCAAAAAAGCGCAATCACGCATGCGATACGAATGCGGTCGCTGCGCGTATAAATCCCCAAGAAAGCGCGCAACCCGTCTCATCCCATTCCTGTTCGTATAATCGAAAAGAAAGCGCAGGGATAACAGTCATACCGGCGTCGCATCCGTACACAATACAGCGAGCAACG
>BPWL01000008.1:25000-27500 GCA_020884735.1 Clathrus columnatus
TCTAAACTTGATAGGGCAGATATTTGAATGAAGCATCGCCGGCACAAGGCCATGCGATTCGAGAAGTTATTATGAATCACCAAGGGAGCGGCGAACCGCGTTGGTTTTTTATCTAATAAATACACCGCTTCCAGAAGTCGCGGCTTTGACGCATGTATTAGCTCTAGAATTACCACAGTTATCCATGTAGCAAGGTACCATCAAATAAACTATAACTGATTTAATGAGCCATTCGCAGTTTCACAGTACAAATTTGTTTATACTTGGACATGCATGGCTTAATCTTTGAGACAAGCATATGACTACTGGCAGGATCAACCAGGTAACTATCGACGTCTGCGTCCCGGAGGACTCCCACAGAGCGTACGGGAAGGGTCGCGTTCGGAAACGCACCCTTCGCGGCGATCGTTATCACGACTGAACGGTCGAAAGCTGACTCCGATTCACCCCACGCGACGGCATACTCGGTCCAAAAGACCTTTCAGACCCGCGTCGGTCGGAGACTCTCCTGTACCCCGTTCTCGCAAGTTTCGGACACCTCTTCCCCCGCTTTTTCGTCGAGCGAGTTCGAGGCCCTTCGTGAGGACTATCTGTCGAGACGGGCTCGCAAAAACACCGATCTCGAGACGGATCCCCGAGAGACTGACTGCGACGTAAGGCCTGGCCACGGGCAAGTCATCCCACTACCTCCCCAAATCCCAAAGCGCACCAGACAACGCTCGAAAGCGCGCGGTTCGACCGCGGTCGACAACGGACCGAGGCGCGTTCCCATCCCGAGCTAGAACCATCCCGAATGACGGGTCCCGTCGATAGCTCGGACCAGAGAAGGCCGGTCAAAATGCAAAAAGAACGCAGCCGTTCGACAGGGAGTACTGCAAATTTTCCATCCCAGTCGCCCTTTCCACGTTTTCCCCCATCCCACCTTTTCTTTTTCCCCCCATGATAGTGCAAGGCCCACTGCAAGAGGGGCGGGCGGGCTTTTCCGACGAGAGGGACTGACGGTTGCAATTGTCGACACGTTCGCGACGAAAATTTTCACCAAGTCCCGAGGGCGCGCGCGCGCAGAACGGCATGAAACGCGCACGTCCGGGCACCGTTTCGCACAGACTCGGACGCGTCTGAAGAGTCCGAACCCCTCAAAGTACCAAATATTGGGACTCGGTACTCGAAAGCGCGACAACCGTCGTCTACAGCGCCGAAACGCGCCAAAGCGCGCACCGCGCCGCGTCCGTCACGCGCAAACTCGGTCGCGGACGCGAAGAGTCCGAACCCCTCAAAGTACCAAATATTGGGACTCGGCACTCTCGAAAACCACCACTTTCACCAAAGTGGCACGCACAAACGGCACAAAAGGGGACCGACGGTTGCAATTGTCGACACGTTCGTGAGGAAAATTTTCACCAAGTCCAAGTCCTGAGGGCGCGCACGCTTCCCGAAACGCGTCGGGGAGCGCAAAGGACGCAAACGCGCACGTTCTGGGACGCCACGTGCATGCCGCGCCACCTCCGAAGCGTAGGGGAGTGCCAGAGGTGTGTCACCACGGGGACAAGGTGCGTCGAAACAAAAGTGTGGAGGGGGAGTGCCAGGGAGATGCTCAGGGCGAGTCATTGGACAGGGAGTACTGCAAGTTTTCCATCCCAGTCGCGTTTCTTTTCTCCGCCATTTCCACGTGTTTCCCTTTTTCTTCCCATCCATCCCGCCTGAGGCGCGATCGGGGGACGCCACCACGGCGGCAATGCGCACACGCGTCCGAAGCGTAGGGAGTGCCGGAGAGATGCCACCGCATCATTACCCCAGCGTCTCAAACCCAGTGAACCCAGTGCCCCAGACGCGCCGCGCCGTCCCCGCTCGCCTCCCTGTCCCACGGTAGTGCAAGGCCCACTGTGAGAGGTGCGATCGGGCTTTTCGGACGGGAGGGACTGGCGGTTGCAATTGTCTACACGTTCGCGATGAAAATTTTCACCAAGTCCCCGAGAAGCGGACGGTGTGCGCAAACGCGCACGTTCGGGGACGCCACGAGGCCGCGCCGCAGTGCGCATGCCTTCGAAACGCATCAGGGAGGGAGCGCAAAAGGACACAAACGCGCACGTTCGGGGACGTCGCGTGCATGCTGCAGCGCTGCGCTGCCCTGAGTGCCGAATGCGTGTCGACCGACCGGTCTTTGACTCTAACCATGGAAGGCACTGCAAGAAACATATGTTCGGGCATGAACGTGGCAGGCAAACATGTGCAGTTTAACGCATGTCGACCCGAACACTTGTGACCTGCGATACTGAACAGGGACAACCAATGTTCGTTCGATGACCTGTTTTATGTTTTATGCAAAAAGAAAGGCATTCTCAGATTCACAGATTCGCAGCAGGAGGGGGAAAAAGAAGGAAAAGAAATTGACTGCAGCACCCATGGATTCCTGCGTGGTCCCCCACCGTAGTACTAACAGGGCGGTACTCTGGTTAACTGCGCAGATCAGACGGGATGCGGTGCTTTCAGAGTCCTATGG